>CAUJBZ010000071.1:0-187095 GCA_963082915.1 Dolichopus griseipennis | reverse complement strand
TTCTAACCCAAAACAAATTCATACCCATAATCTCAGGTTTAAAAGAGCAAAATTTATATTTTAGACCATTTCCAGACTTAATTCAAATTAATTTAATCTCAGTAAATGGAGGTAAAAATTTGTTAAATTTTTTGAATTTTCATATTTTTATTTACCTGCTGTTAGTTTCAGTTTATGGGCGCCTAGTGCATTTTAATGATTTTCAAACTTAAATTAAAATAATACGATTTAAAATTTTTAAAGTTTTTCAATTTATTTTGGAAGTTTATCTTGGTTTTGATTAAAGGTTCCTAAACTGGGACTTCCAACCCAAAACAAATTCATACCCGCAATCTCAGGTTTAAAAGAGCAAAATTTATGTTTTAGACCATTTTCAGACTTAATTCAAATTAATTTAATCTCAGTAAATGGAGGTAAAAATTTGTCAAATATTTTGAATTTTAATATATTTATTTACCTGCTGTTAATTTCAGTTTATGGGCGCCTAGTACATTTAATGATTTTCCAAATTAAATTAAAATAATACGATTTAAAATTTTTAAAGTTTTTCAAATTTTTTTGGAAGTTGATCTTGGTTTTGATTAAAGGGTCCTAAACTGGGGCTTCCAAGTCAAAACAAATTCATACCCATAATCTCAGGTTTAAAAGAGCAAAATTTATGTTTTAGACCATTTTCAGATTTAATTCAAATTAATTTAATCTCAGTAAATGGAGGTAAAAATTTGTCAAATATTTTGAATTTTAATATATTTATTTACCTGCTGTTAATTTCAGTTTATGGGCGCCTAGTACATTTTATTGATTTTCAAACTTGAATTAAAGTAATACGATTTAAAATTTTTAAAGTTTTTCAATTTATTTTGGAAGTTGATCTTGGTTTTGATTAAAGGTTCCTAAACTGGGGCTTCCAACCCAAAACAAATTCATACCCATAATCTCAGGTTTAAAAGATGCAAAATTTATGTTTTAGACCATTTTCAGACTTAATTCAAATTAATTTAAACTCAGTAATTAATTTGAATTAAGTCTGAAAATGGTCTAAAAATTTGTCAAATTTTTTGAATATTCATATATTTATTTACCTGCTGTTAATTTCAGTTTATGGGCGCCTAGTACATTTTAATGATTATCAAACTTGAATTAAAATAATACGATTTAAAAATTTTAAAATTTCTCAAAATATTTTGGTAGTTGATCTTGGTTTTGATTAAAGGATCCTTAACTGCGATCCAACCCAAAACAAATTCATACCCATAATCTCAGGTTTAAAAGAGCAAAATTTATGTTTTAGACCATTTCCAGACTTAATTCAAATTAATTTAATCTCAGTAAATGGAGGTAAAAATTTGTTAAATTTTTTGAATTTTCATATTTTTATTTACCTGCTGTTAGTTTCAGTTTATGGGCGCCTAGTACATTTTAATGATTTTCAAACTTAAATTAAAATAATTCGATTTAAAATTTTTAAAGGTTTTCAATTTATTTTGGAAGTTTATCTTGGTTTTGATTAAAGGTTCCTAAACTGGGGCTTCCGACCCAAAACAAATTCATACCCGCAATCTCTGGTTTAAAAGAGTAAAAAATTTATGTTTTAGACCATTTTCAGACTTAATTCAAATTAATTTAATCTCAGTAAATGGAGGTAAAAATTTGTCAAATATTTTGAATTTTAATATATTTATTTACCTGCTGTTAATTTCAGTTTATGGGCGCCTAGTACATTTAATGATTTTTCAAATTAAATTAAAATAATGCGATTTAAAAATTTTAAAATTTCTCAAAATATTTTGGAAGTTGATTTTGGTTTTGATTAAAGGGTCCTAAAATGGGGTTCCAACCCAAAACAAATTCATACCCATAATCTCAGGTTTAAAAGAGCAAAATTTATGTTGTAGACCATTTTCAGACTTAATTCAAATATATTTAATCTCAGTAAATGGAGCTAAAATTTGTCAAATTTTTTGAATTTTCATATATTTATTTACCTGCTGTTAATTTCAGTTTATGGGCGCCTAGTACATTTTAATGATTTTATACCTTAAATTAAAATAATACGATTTAAAAATTTTAATATTTCTCAAAACATTTTGGAAGTAGATCTTGGTTTTGATTAAAGGGTCCTTAACTGGGGTTCCAACCCAAAACAAATTCATACCCATAATCTCAGGTTTAAAAGAGCAAAATTTATGTTTTAGACCATTTTCAGACTTAATTCAAATTAATTTAATCTCAGTAAATGGAGGTAAAAATTTGTCAAATTTTTTGAATTTTTATATATTTATTTACCTGCTGTTAATTTCAGTTTATGGGCGCCTAGTACATTTAATGATTTTTCAAATTAAATTAAAATAATACGATTTAAAATCTTTAAGGTTTTTCAAATTATTTTGGAAGTTGATATTGGTTTTGATTAAAGGGTCCTTAACTCGGGCTTCCAACCCAAAACAAATTCATACCCATAATCTCAGGTTTAAAAGAGCAAAATTTATGTTTTAGATCATTTCCAGACTTAATTCAAATTAATTTAATCTCAGTAAATTAAGGTCAAAATTTGGCAAATTTTTTGATTTTTCTTATTTTCATTTACCTGCTGTTAATTTCAGTTTATGGGCGCCTAGTACATTTTAATGATTTTCTAACTTAAACTAAAATAATGCGATTTAAAAATTTTAAAATTTCTCAAAATATTTTGGAAGTTGATCTTGGTTTTGATTAAAGGGTCCTTAAATGGGGTTCCAACCCAAAACAAATTCATACCCATAATCTCAGGTTTAAAAGAGGCAAAGTTTATGTTTTAGACCATGTTCAGACTTAATTCAAATTAATTTAATCTCAGTAAATGGAGGTAAAAATTTGTCAAATTTTTTGAATTTTCATATATTTATTTAACTGCTGTTAGTTTCAGTTTATGGGCGCCTAGTACACTTTAACGATTTTCAAACTTAAATTAAAATAATACCATTTAAAAATTTTGAAGTTTTTCAATTTATTTTGGAAGTTGATATTGGTTTTGATTAAAGGTTCCTAAACTGGGCCTTCCAACCCAAAACAAATTCATACCCGCAATCTCAGGTTTAAAAGAGAAAAAGTTTATGTTTTAGACCATTTTCAGACTTAATTCAAATTAATTTAATCTCAGTAAATGGAGGTAAAAATTTGTCAAATTTTTGGAATTTTCATATATTTATTTACCTGCTGTTAATTTCAGTTTATGGGCGCCTAGTACATTTAATGATTTTTCAAATTAAATTAAAATAATGCGATTTAAAAATTTAAAAATTTCTCAAAATAATTTGGAAGTTGATCTTGGTTTTGATTAAAGGGTCCTTAACTCGGGCTTCCAACCCAAAACAAATTCATACCCATAATCTCAGGTTTAAAAGAGGCAAAATTTATGTTTTAGACCATTTTCAGACTTAATTCAAATTAATTTAATCTCAGTAAATGGAGGTAAAAATTTGTCAAATTTTTTGAATTTTCATATTTTTATTTACCTGCTGTTAGTTTCAGTTTATGGGCGCCTAGCACATTTTAATGATTTTCAAACTTAAACTAAAATAATACGATTTAAAATTTTTAAAGTTTTTCAAATTATTTTGGAAGTTGATCTTGGTTTTGATTAAAGGTTCCTAAACTGGGGCTTCCAACCCAAAACAAATTCATACCCGCAATCTCAGGTTTAAAAGAGGCAAAGTTTATGTTTTAGACTATTTTCAGACTTAATTCAAATTAATTTAATCTCAGTAAATGGAGATAAAAATTTGTCAAATTTTTTGAATTTTCATATATTTATTTACCTGCTGTTAATTTCAGTTTATGGGCGCCTAGTACATTTAATGATTTTCCAAATTAAATTAAAATAATACGATTTAAAATTTTTCAAATTATTTTGGAAGTTGATCTTGGTTTTGATTAAACGGTCCTAAACTGGGGCTTCCAACCCAAAACAAATTCATACCCGCAATCTCAGGTTTAAAAGAGGCAAAGTTTATGTTTTAGACTATTTTCAGACTTAATTCAAATTAATTTAATTTCAGTAAATGGAGATAAAAATTTGTCAAATTTTTTGAATTTTCATATATTTATTTACCTGCTGTTAATTTCAGTTTATGGGCGCCTAGTACATTTAATGATTTTTCAAATTAAATTAAAATAATGCGATTTAAAAATTTAAAAATTTCTCAAAATAATTTGGAAGTTGATCTTGGTTTTGATTAAAGGGTCCTTAAATGGGGTTCCAACCCAAAACAAATTCATACCCATAATCTCAGGTTTAGAAGAGCAAAATTTATGTTTTAGACCATTTTCAGACTTAATTCAAATTAATTTAATCTCAGTAAATGGAGGTAAAAATTTGTCAAATTTTTTTAATTTTCAAATATTTATTTACCTGATGTTAATTTCAGTTTATGGGCGCCTAGTACAATTAATGATTTTCCAAATTAAATTAAAATAATACGATTTAAAATTTTTAAAGTTTTTCAAATTTTTTTGGAAGTTGATCTTGGTTTTGATTAAAGGGTCCTTAAATGGGGTTCCAACCCAAAACAAATTCATACCCATAATCTCAGGTTTAAAAGAGCAAAATTTATGTTTTAGACCATTTTCAGACTTAATTCAAATTAGTTTAATCTCAGTAAACGGAGGTAAAAATTTGTCAAATTTTTTGAATTTTCATATATTTATTTACCTGCTGTTAATTTCAGTTTATGGGCGCCTAGTACATTTTATTGATTTTCAAACTTGAATTAAAATAATACGATTTAAAATTTTTAAGGTTTTTCAAATTATTTTGGAAGTTGATATTGGTTTTGATTAAAGGGTCCTTAACTCGGGCTTCCAACCCAAAACAAATTCATACCCATAATCTCAGGTTTAAAAGAGCAAAATTTATGTTTTAGACCATTTTCAGACTTAATTCAAATTAATTTAATCTCAGTAAATGGAGGTAAAAATTTGTCAAATTTTTGGAATTTTCATATATTTATTTACCTGCTGTTAATTTCAGTTTATGGGCGCCTAGTACATTTAATGATTTTCAAACTTAAATTAAAATAATACCATTTAAAAATTTTGAAGTTTTTCAATTTATTTTGGAAGTTGATCTTGGTTTTGATTAAAGGTTCCTAAACTGGGGCTACCAACCCAAAACAAATTAATACCCGCAATCTCAGGTTTAAAAGAGGCAAAGTTTATGTTTTAGACCATTTTCAGACTTAATTCAAATTAATTTAATCTCAGTAAATGGAGGTAAAAATTTGTCAAATTTTTGGAATTTTCATATATTTATTTACCTGCTGTTAATTTCAGTTTATGGGCGCCTAGTATATTTTAATGATTTTCAAACTTAAATTAAAATAATACCATTTAAAAATTTTGAAGTTTTTCAATTTATTTTGGAAGTTGATCTTGGTTTTGATTAAAGGTTCCTAAACTGGGGCTTCCAACCTTAAACAAATTCATACCCGCAATCTCAGGTTTAAAAGAGAGAAGTTTATGTTTTAGACCATTTTCAGACTTAATTCAAATTAATTTAATCTCAGTAAATGGAGGTAAAAATTTGTCAAATTTTTGGAATTTTCATATATTAATTTACCTGCTGTTAATTTCAGTTTATGGGCGCCTAGTATATTTTAATGATTTTCAAACTTAAATTAAAATAATGCGATTTAAAAATTTTAAAATTTCTCAAAATATTTTGGAAGTTGATCTTGGTTTTGATTAAAGGGTCCTTAAATGGGGTTCCAACCCAATACAAATTCATACCCATAATCTCAGGTTTAAAAGAGGCAAAGTTTATGTTTTAGACCATGTTCAGACTTAATTCAAATTACTTTAATCTCAGTAAATGGAGGTAAAAATTTGTCAAATTTTTTGAATTTTCATATATTTATTTACCTGTTGTTAATTTCAGTTTATGGGCGCCTAATACATTTTAATGATTTTCAAACTTAAATTAAAATAATACCATTTAAAAATTTTGAAGTTTTTCAATTTATTTTGGAAGTTGATCTTGGTTTTGATTAAAGGTTCCTAACCTGGGGCTTCCAACCCATAACAAATTCATACCCGCAATCTCAGATTTAAAAGAGGCAAAGTTTATGTTTTAGACCATTTTCAGACTTAATTCAAATTAATTTAATCTCAGTAAATGGAGGTAAAGATTTGTCAAATTTTTGGAATTTTCATAGATTTATTTACCTGCTGTTAATTTCAGTTTATGGGCGCCTAGTATATTTTAATGATTTTCATACTTAAATTAAAATAATGCGATTTAAAAATTTTAAAATTTCTCAAAATATTTTGGAAGTTGATCTTGGTTTTGATTAAAGGGTCCTTAACTGCGTTTCCAACCAAAAACAAATTCATACCCATAATCTCAGGTTTAAAAGAGCAAAATTTATGTTTTAGACCATTTTCAGACTTTATTCAAATTAATTTAATCTCAGTAAATGGAAGTAAAAATTTGTCAAATTTTTTGAATTTTCATATTTTTATTTACCTGCTGTTAGTTTCAGTTTATGGGCGCCTAGTACATTTAAATGATTTTCAAACTTAAATTAAAATAATACGATTTAAAATTTTTAAAGTTTTTCAATTTATTTTGGAAGTTGATCTTGGTTTTGATTAAAGGTTCCTAAACTGGGGCTTCCAACCCAAAACAAATTCATACCCGCAATCTCAGGTTTAAAAGAGGCAAAGTTTATGTTTTAGACCATTTTCAGACTTAATTCAAATTAATTTAATCTCAGTAAATGGAGGTAAAAATTTGTCAAATATTTTGAATTTTAATATATTTATTTACCTGCTGTTAATTTCAGTTTATGGGCGCCTAGTACTTTTAATGATTTTTCAAATTAAATTAAAATAATGCGATTTAAAAATTTAAAAATTTCTCAAAATATTTTGGAAGTTGATCGTGGTTTTGATTAAAGGTTCCTTAAATGGGGATCCAACCCAAAAAAAATTCATACCCATAATCTCAGGTTTAAAAGAGCAAAATTTATGTTTTAGACCATTTTCAGACTTAATTCAAATTAATTTAATCTCAGTAAATGGAGGTCAAAATTTGTCAAATTTTTTGAATTTTCAAATATTTATTTACCTGCTGTTAATTTCAGTTTATGGGCGCCTAGTACATTTTAATGATTTTATACCTTAAATTAAAATAATACGATTTAAAAATTTTAATATTTCTCAAAATATTTTGGAAGTAGATCTTGGTTTTGATTAAAGGGTCCTTAACTGGGGTTCCAACCCAAAACAAATTCATACCCATAATCTCAGGTTTAAAAGAGCAAAATTTATGTTTTAGACCATTTTCAGACTTAATTCAAATTAATTTAATCTCAGTAAATGGAGCTGTTAATTTCAGTTTATGGGCGCCTAGTACATTTAATGATTTTCCAAATTCAATTAAAATAATACGATTTAAAATTTTTCAAATTATTTTGGAAGTTGATCTTGGTTTTGATTAAACGGTCCTAAACTGGGGCTTCCAACCCAAAACAAATTCATACGCATAATCTCAGGTTTAAAAGAGCAAAAATTATGTTTTAGACCATTTTCAGACTTCATTCAAATTAATTTAATCTCAGTAAATGGAGGTAAAAATTTGTCAAATTTTTTGAATTTTCATATATTTATTTACCTGCTGTTATAGTACATTTTAATGATTTTCAAACTTAAATTAAAATAATGCGATTTAAAAACTTTAAAATTTCTCAAAATATTTTGGAAGTTGATCTTGGTTTTGATTAAAGGGTCCTTAAATGGGGTTCTAACCCAAAACAAATTCATACCCATAATCTCAGGTTCAAAAGAGCAAAATTTATGTTTTAGACCATTTTCAGACTTAATTCAAATTAATTTAATCTCAGTAAATGGAGGTAAAAATTTGTCAAAGTTTTTGAATTTCCATATATTTATTTACCTGCTGTTTATTTCAGTTTATGGGCGCCTAGTACAATTTAATGATTTTCAAACTTGAATTAAAATAATACGATTTAAAAATTTGAAAATTTCTCAAAATATTTTGGAAGTTGATCTTGGTTTTGATTAAAGGGTCCTTAACTGCGGTTCCAACCCAAAACAAATTCATACCCATAATCTCAGGTTTAAAAGAGGCAAAATTTATGTTTTAGACCATTTTCAGACTTAATTCAAATTAATTTAATCTCAGTAAATGGAGGTAAAAATTTGTCAAATTTTTTGAATTTTCATATTTTTATTTACCTGCTGTTAGTTTCAGTTTATGGGCGCCTAGTACATTTTAATGATTTTCAAACTTAAATTAAAATAATACGATTTAAAATTTTTAAAGTTTTTCAATTTATTTTGGAAGTTGATCTTGGTTTTGATTAAAGGTTCCTAAACTGGGGCTTCCAACCCAAAACAAATTCATACCCGCAATCTCAGGTTTAAAAGAGGCAAAGTTTATGTTTTAGACCATTTTCAGACTTAATTCAAATTAATTTAATCTCAGTAAATGGAGGTAAAAATTTGTCAAATATTTTGAATTTTAATATATTTATTTACCTGCTGTTAATTTCAGTTTATGGGCGCCTAGTACTTTTAATGATTTTTCAAATTAAATTAAAATAATGCGATTTAAAAATTTAAAAATTTCTCAAAATATTTTGGAAGTTGATCGTGGTTTTGATTAAAGGTTCCTTAAATGGGGATCCAACCCAAAAAAAATTCATACCCATAATCTCAGGTTTAAAAGAGCAAAATTTATGTTTTAGACCATTTTCAGACTTAATTCAAATTAATTTAATCTCAGTAAATGGAGGTCAAAATTTGTCAAATTTTTTGAATTTTCAAATATTTATTTACCTGCTGTTAATTTCAGTTTATGGGCGCCTAGTACATTTTAATGATTTTATACCTTAAATTAAAATAATACGATTTAAAAATTTTAATATTTCTCAAAATATTTTGGAAGTAGATCTTGGTTTTGATTAAAGGGTCCTTAACTGGGGTTCCAACCCAAAACAAATTCATACCCATAATCTCAGGTTTAAAAGAGCAAAATTTATGTTTTAGACCATTTTCAGACTTAATTCAAATTAATTTAATCTCAGTAAATGGAGCTGTTAATTTCAGTTTATGGGCGCCTAGTACATTTAATGATTTTCCAAATTCAATTAAAATAATACGATTTAAAATTTTTCAAATTATTTTGGAAGTTGATCTTGGTTTTGATTAAACGGTCCTAAACTGGGGCTTCCAACCCAAAACAAATTCATACGCATAATCTCAGGTTTAAAAGAGCAAAAATTATGTTTTAGACCATTTTCAGACTTCATTCAAATTAATTTAATCTCAGTAAATGGAGGTAAAAATTTGTCAAATTTTTTGAATTTTCATATATTTATTTACCTGCTGTTATAGTACATTTTAATGATTTTCAAACTTAAATTAAAATAATGCGATTTAAAAACTTTAAAATTTCTCAAAATATTTTGGAAGTTGATCTTGGTTTTGATTAAAGGGTCCTTAAATGGGGTTCTAACCCAAAACAAATTCATACCCATAATCTCAGGTTCAAAAGAGCAAAATTTATGTTTTAGACCATTTTCAGACTTAATTCAAATTAATTTAATCTCAGTAAATGGAGGTAAAAATTTGTCAAAGTTTTTGAATTTCCATATATTTATTTACCTGCTGTTTATTTCAGTTTATGGGCGCCTAGTACAATTTAATGATTTTCAAACTTGAATTAAAATAATACGATTTAAAAATTTGAAAATTTCTCAAAATATTTTGGAAGTTGATCTTGGTTTTGATTAAAGGGTCCTTAACTGCGGTTCCAACCCAAAACAAATTCATACCCATAATCTCAGGTTTAAAAGAGGCAAAATTTATGTTTTAGATCATTTTCAGACTTAATTCAAATTAATTTAATCTCAGTAAATGGAGGTAAAAATTTGTCAAATTTTTTGAATTTTCATATTTTTATTTACCTGCTGTTAGTTTCAGTTTATGGGCGCCTAGTACATTTAATGATTTTCCAAATTAAATTAAAATAATACGATTTAAAATTTTTAAAGTTTTTCAAATTTTTTTGGAAGTTGATCTTGGTTTTGATTAAAGGGTCCTAAACTGAAGCTTCCAACTCAAAACAAATTCATACCCATAATCTCAGGTTTAAAAGAGCAAAATTTATGTTTTAGACCATTTTCAGATTTAATTCAAATTAATTTAATCTCAGTAAATGGAGGTAAAAATTTGTCAAATATTTTGAATTTTCATATATTTATTTACCTGCTGTTAATTTCAGTTTATGGGCGCCTAGTACATTTAATGATTTTCCAAATTAAATTAAAATAATGCGATTTAAAAATTTTAAAATTTCTCAAAATATTTTGGAATTTGATTTTGGTTTTGATTAAAGGGTCCTTAAATGGGGTTCCAACCCAAAACAAATTCATACCCAAAATCTCAGGTTTAAAAGAGCAAAATTTATGTTTTAGACCATTTTCAGACTTAATTCAAATTAATTTAATCTCAGTAAATGGAGGTAAAAATTTGTCAAATTTTTTGAATTTTCATATATTTATTTACCTGCTGTTAATTTCAGTTTATGGGCGCCTAGTACATTTTAATGATTTTCAAACTTAAATTAAAATAATGCGATTTAAAAATATTAAAATTTCTCAAAATATTTTGGAAGTTGATCTTGGTTTTGATTAAAGGGTCCTTAACTGGGGTTCCAACCCAAAACAAATTAATACCCATAATCTCAGGTTTAAAAGAGCAATTTATGTTTTAGACCATTTTCAGACTTAATTCAAATTAATTTAATCTCAGTAAATGGAGGTAAAAATTTGTCAAATATTTTGAATTTTAATATATTTATTTACCTGCTGATAATTTCAGTTTATGGGCGCCTAGTACATTTTAATGATTTTCAAACTTAAATTAAAATAATACGATTTAAAATTTTTAAAGTTTTTCAATTTATTTTGGAAGTTGATCTTGGTTTTGATTAAAGGTTCCTAAACTGGGATTTCCAACCCAAAACAAATTCATATCCCAATCTCAGGTTTAAAAGAGGCAAAGTTTATGTTTTAGACCATTTTCAGATTTAATTCAAATTAATTTAATCTCAGTGAATGGAGGTAAAAATTTGTCAAATATTTTGAATTTTAATATATTTATTTACCTGCTGTTAATTTCAGTTTATGGGCGCCTAGTATATTTAATGATTTTTAAAATTAAATTAAAATAATGCGATTTAAAAATTTTAAAATTTCTCAAAATATTTTGGATGTTGATCTTGGTTTTGATTAAAGGGTCCTTAAATGGGGTTCCAACCCAAAACAAATTCATACCCATAATCTCGGGTTTAAAAGAGCAAAGTTTATGTTTTAGACCATTTTCAGACTTAATTCAAATTAATTTAATCTCAGTAAATGGAGGTAAAAATTTGTCAAATTTTTGGAATTTTCATATATTTATTTACCTGCTGTTAATTTCAGTTTATGGGCGCCTAGTACATTTTAATGATTTTCAAACTTAAATTAAAATAATGCGATTTAAAAATTTTAAAATTTCTCAAAATATTTTGGAAGTTGATCTTGGTTTTGATTAAAGGGTCCTTAACTGCGATTCCAACCCAAAACAAATTCGTACCCATAATCTCAGGTTTAAAAGAGCAAAATTTATGTTTTAGACCATTTTCAGACTTAATTCAAATTAATTTAATCTCAGTAAATGGTGGTAAAAATTTGTCAAATTTTTTGAATTTTCATATTTTTATTTACCTGCTGTTAGTTTCAGTTTATGGGCGCCTAGTACATTTTTATGATTTTCAAACTTAAATTAAAATAATACGATTTAAAATTTTTAAAGTTTTTCAATTTATTTTGGAAGTTGATCTTGGTTTTGATTAAAGGTTCCCAAACTGGGGCTTCCAACCCAAAACAAATTCATACCCGCAATCTCAGGTTTAAAAGAGGCAAAGTTTATGTTTTAGACCATTTTCAGACTTAATTCAAATTAATTTAATCTCAGTAAATGGAGGTAAAAATTTGTCAAATTTTTTTGAATTTTCATATATTTATTTACCTGCTGTTAATTTCAGTTTATGGGCGCCTAGTACATTTTAATGATTTTCAAATTTAAATTAAAATAATGCGATTTAAAAATTTAAAAATTTCTCAAAATATTTTGGATTTTGATCTTGATTTTGATAAAAGGGTCCTTAAATGGGGTTCCAATCCAAAACATATTCATACCCATAATCTCAGGTTTAAAAGAGCAAAATTTATGTTTTAGACCATTTTCAGACTTAATTCAAATTAATTTAATCTCAGTAAATGGAAGTAAAAATTTGTCAAATATTTTTAATTTTCATATATTTATTTACCTGCTGTTAATTTCAGTTTATGGGCGCCTAGTACATTTAATGATTTTCCAAATTAAATTAAAATAATACGATTTAAAATTTTTAAAGTTTTTCATATTTTTTTGGAAGTAGATCTTGGTTTTGATTAAAGGGTCATAAACTGGGGCTTCTAACCCAAAACAAATTCATACCCATAATCTCTGGTTTAAAAGAGCAAAATTTATAATTTACATCATTTCCAGACTTAATTCAAATTAATTTAATCTCAGTAAATTAAGGTCAAAATTTGGCAAATTTTTTGATTTTTCTTATTTTTATTTACCTGCTGTTAATTTCAGTTTATGGGCGCCTAGTTCATTTTAATGATTTCAAACTTAAATTAAAATAATTTGATTTAAAAATTTTAAAATTTCTTAAAATATTTTGGAAGTTGATCTTGTTTTGATATAAGGTTCCTGGACTGGGCCTTCCAACACAAAATCCAATTCATACCCATAACCTAAGGTTTAAAAAAGGCAAAATTTATATTTTAGACCATTTTCAGACTTAATTCAAATTAATTTAATCTCAGTAAATGGAGGTAAAAATTTGTCAAATTTTTTTAATTTTCATATATTTATTTACCTGCTGTTAATTTCAGTTTATGGGCGCCTAGTACATTTAATGATTTTCAAACTTAAATTAAAATAATACGATTTAAAATTTTTATAGTTTTTCATATTATTTTGGAAGTTTATCTTGGTTTTGATTAAAGGGTCCTAAATTGGGGCTTCCAAGTCAAAAAAAAATCATACCCATAATCTCAGGTTTAAAAGAGGCAAAATTTATGTTTTAGACCATTTTCAGACTTAATTCAAATTAATTTAATCTCAGTAAATGGAGGTAAAAATTTGTCAAATATTTTGAATTTTAATATGTTTATTTACCTGCTGTTAATTTCAGTTTATGGGCGCCTAGTACATTTTAATGATTTTGAAACTTAAATTAAAATAATACGATTTTAAAATTTCTCAAAATATTTTGGAGGTTGATCTTGGTTTTGATAAAAGGGTCCTAAACTGGGGCTTCCAAATCAAAACAAATTCATACATAAATCTCAGGTTCAAAAGAGCAAAATTTATGTTTAAGACCATTTTCAGACTTAATTCAAATTAATTTAATCTCAGTAAAAGGAGGTAGAAATTTGTCAAATTTTTTGAATTTTCATACTTCTATTTACTTGCTGTTAATTTCAGTTTATGGGCGCCTAGTACATTTAATGATTTTCAAATTAAATTAAAATAATACGATTTAAAATTTTTAAAGTTTTTTAAATTATTTTGGAAGTTGATCTTAGTTTTGATTAAATGGTCCTAAACTGGGGCTTCCAACCTAAAACAAATTCATACCCATAATCTCGGGTTTAACAGAGGCAAAATTTATGTTTTAGACTATTTTCAGCCTTAATTCAAATTAATTTAATCTCATTAAATGGAGGTAAAAATTAGTCAAATTTTTTGAATTTTCATATATTTATTTACCTGCTGTTAATTTCAGTTTATGGGCGCCTAGTACATTTTAATGATTTTCGAACTTAAATTAAAATAATACAATTTAAAAATTTTAAAATTTCTCATTATACTTTGGAAGTTGATCTTGGTTTTGATTAAAGGGTCCTAAACTGAGGCTTCCAACTCAAAACAAATTCATACCCATAATCTCAGGTTTAAAAGAGCAAAATTTATGTTTTACACCATTTTCAGATTTAATTCAAATTAATTTAATCTCAGTAAATGGATGTAAAAATTTGTCAAATTTTTTTAATTTTCATATATTTATTTACCTGCTGTTAATTTCAGTTTATGGGCGCCTAGTGCATTTAATGATTTTTCAAATTAAATTAAAATAAGACGATTTAAAATTTTTGAAGTTTTTTAAATTATTTTGGAAGTTGATTTTGGTTTTGATTAAATGGTCTTAAACTGGGGCTTTCAACCCAAATTCATACCCATAATCTCAGGTTTAAAAGAGCAAAATTTATGTTTTAGACCATTTTCAGATTTAATTATAATTAATTTAATCTCAGTAAATGGAGGTAAAAATTTTTCAAATTTTTTGAGTTTTCATATATTTATTCACCTGCTGTTAATTTTAGTTTATGGGCGCCTAGTACATTTAATGATTTTTTAAATTAAATTAAAAGAATACGATTTAAAATTTTTAAAGTTTTTCAAATTATTTTAGAAGTTGCTCTTGGTTTGATTAAAGGGTCCTAAACTGGGGCTTCCAACCCAAAACAAATTCATACCCGCAATCTCAGGTTTAAAAGAGGAAAAATTTATGTTTTAGACCATTTTCAGACTTAATTCAAATTAATTTAATCTCAGTAAATGGAGGTAAAAATTTGTCAAATTTTTTGAATTTTCATACTTTTATTTACCTGCTGTTAATTTGAGTTTATGGGCGCCTAGTACATTTAATGATTTTCCAAATTAAATTAAAATGATACGATTTAAAATTTTTAAAGTTTTTCAAATTATTTTGGAAGTTGATCTTGGTTTTGATTAAATGGTCTTAAACTGGGGCTTTCAACCCAAATTCATACCCATAATCTCAGGTTTAAAAGAGCAAAATTTATGTTTTAGACCATTTTCAGATTTAATTATAATTAATTTAATCTCAGTAAATAGAGGTAAAAATTTGTCAAATTTTTTGAATTTTCATACTTTTATTTACCTGCTGTTAATTTCAGTTTATGGGCGCCTAGTACATTTAATGATTTTCCAAATTAAATTAAAATAATACGATTTAAAATTTTTAAAGTTTTTCAAATTATTTTGGAAGTTTATCTTGGTTTTGATTAAAGGGTCCTTAACTGGGGTTCCAACCCAAAATAAATTCATACCCAGAATCTCAGGTTTAAAAGAGCAAAATGTATGTTTTAGACCATTTTCAGATATAATTAAAATTAATTTAATCTCAGTAAATGGAGGTAAAAATTTGTCAAATTTTTTGAATTTTAATATATTTATTTACCTGCTGATAATTTCAGTTTATGGGCGCCTAGTAATTTTAATGATTTTCGAACTTAAATTAAAATAATACAATTTAAAAAATTTAAAATTTCTCATAATATTTTGGAAGTTGATCTTGGTTTTGATTAAATGGTCTTAAACTGGGGCTTTCAACCCAAATTCATACCCATAATCTCAGGTTTAAAAGAGCAAAATTTATGTTTTAGACCATTTTCAGATTTAATTATAATTAATTTAATCTCAGTAAATGGAGGTAAAAATTTGTCAAATTTTTTGAATTTTCATACTTTTATTTACCTGCTGTTAATTTCAGTTTATGGGCGCCTAGTACATTTAATGATTTTCCAAATTAAATTAAAATAATACGATTTAAAATTTTTAAAGTTTTTCAAATTATTTTGGAAGTTGATCTTGGTTTTGATTAAATGGTCTTAAACTGGGGCTTTCAACCCAAATTCATACCCATAATCTCAGGTTTAAAAGAGCAAAATTTATGTTTTAGACCATTTTCAGATTTAATTATAATTAATTTAATCTCAGTAAATGGAGGTAAAAATTTGTCAAATTTTTTGAATTTTCATACTTTTATTTACCTGCTGTTAATTTCAGTTTATGGGCGCCTAGTACATTTAATGATTTTCCAAATTAAATTAAAATAATACGATTTAAAATTTTTAAAGTTTTTCAAATTATTTTGGAAGTTTATCTTAGTTTTGATTAAAGGGTCCTTAACTGGGGTTCCAACCCAAAACAAATTCATACCCATAATCTCAGGTTTAAAAGAGCAAAATTTATGTTTTAGACCATTTTCAGACTTAATTCAAATTAATTTAATCTCAGTAAATGGAGGTAAAAATTTGTCAAATTTTTTGAATTTTCATATATCTATTTACCTGCTGCTAATTTCAGTTTATGGGCGCCTAGTACATTTTAATGATTTTCGAACTTGAAATTAAAATAATACAATTTAAAAATTTTAAAATTTCTCATAATATTTTGGAAGTTGATCTTGGTTTTGATTAAAGGGTCCTAAACTGGGGCTTCCAACTCAAAACAAATTCATACCCATAATCTCAGGTTTAAAAGAGCTAAATTTATGTTTTAGACCATTTTCAGATTTAATTCAAATTAATTTAATCTCAGTAAATGGATGTAAAAATTTGTCAAATTTTTTTAATTTTCATATATTTATTTACCTGCTGTTAATTTCAGTTTATGGGCACCTAGTACATTTAATGATTTTTCAAATTAAATTAAAATAAGACGATTTAAAATTTTTGAAGTTTTTTAAAATATTTTGGAAGTTGATCTTGGTTTTGATTAAATGGTCTTAAACTGGGGCTTTCAACCCAAATTCATACCCATAATCTCAGGTTTAAAAGAGCAAAATTTTTGTTTTAGACCATTTTCAGATTTAATTATAATTAATTTAATCTCAGTAAATGGAGGTAAAAATTTGTCAAATTTTTTGAATTTTCATACTTTTATTTACCTGCTGTTAATTTCAGTTTATGGGCGCCTAGTTCATTTTAATGATTTTGAACTTAAATTAAAATAATTTGATTTAAAAATTTTAAAATTTCTTAAAATATTTTGGAAGTTGATCTTGTTTTGATTAAAGGATCCTGGACTGGGCCTTCCAACACAAAATCCAATTCATACCCATAACCTAAGGTTTAAAAAAGGCAAAATTTATGTTTTAGACCATTTTCAGACTTAATTCAAATTAATTTAATCTCAGTAAATGGAGGTAAAAATTTGTCAAATTTTTTTAATTTTCATATATTTATTTACCTGCTGTTAATTTAAGTTTATGGGCGCCTAGTACATTTAATGATTTTCAAACTTAAATTAAAATAATACGATTTAAAATTTTTATAGTTTTTCATATTATTTTGGAAGTTTATCTTGGTTTTGATTAAAGGGTCTTAAACTGGGGCTTCCAACTCAAAACAAATTCATACCCATAATTTCAGGTTTAAAAGAGGCAAAATTTATGTTTTAGCCCATTTTCAGACTTAATTCAAATTAATTTAATCTCAGTAAATGGAGGTAAAAATTTGTCAAATATTTTGAATTTTAATATGTTTATTTACCTGCTGTTAATATCAGTTTATGGGCGCCTAGTACATTTAATGATTTTTCAAATTAAATTAAAATAATACGATTTTAAAATTTCTCAAAATATTTTGGAAGTTGATCTTGGTTTTGATAAAAGGGTCCTAAACGGAGGCTTCCAAATCAAAACAAATTCATACATAAATCTCAGGTTCAAAAGAGCAAAATTTATGTTTAAGACCATTTTCAGACTTAATTCAAATTAATTTAATCTCAGTAAATGGAGGTAGAAATTTGTCAAATTTTTTGAATTTTCATACTTCTATTTACCTGCTGTTAATTTCAGTTTATGGGCGCCTAGTACATTTAATGATTTTCAAATTAAATTAAAATAATACGATTTAAAATTTTTAAAGTTTTTCAAATTATTTTGGAAGTTGATCTTGGTTTTGATTAAATGGTCCTAAACTGGGGCTTCCAACCTAAAATAAATTCATACCCATAATCTCAGGTTTAAAAGAGCAAAATTTATGTTTTAGACCATTTTCAGATTTAATTATAATTAATTTAATCTCAGTAAATGGAGGTAAAAATTTGTCAAATTTTTTGAATTTTCATACTTTTATTTACCTGCTGTTAATTTCAGTTTATTTTTTAATTTACGTTTCATACCCATAATCTCAGGTTTAAAAGAGCAAAATTTATGTTTTAGACTATTTTCAGATTTAATTATAATCAATTTAATCTCAGTAAATGGAGGTAAAAATTTGTCAAATTTTTTGAATTTTCATATATTTATTTACCTGCTGTTAATTTCAGTTTATGGGCGCCTAGTACATTTAATGATTTTCCAAACTAAATTAAAATAATACGATTTAAAATTTTTAAAGGTTCTCAAATTTTTTTGGAAGTTTATCTTGGTTTTGATTAAATCCATTAAAGGGTCATAAACTGGGGCTTCTAACCCAAAACAAATTCATACGCATAATCTCAGGTTTAAAAGAGGCAAAATTTATGTTTTAGACCATTTTCAGACTTAATTCAAATTAATTTAATCTCAGTAAATGGAGGTAAAAATTTGTCAAATATTTTGAATTTTAATATATTTATTTACCTGCTGTTAATTTCAGTTTATGGGGGCCTAGTACATTTTAATGATTTTCAAACTTAAATTAAAATAATACGATTTTAAAATTTCTCAAAATATTTTGGAAGCTGATCTTGGTTTTGATTAAAGGGTCCTTAACTGGAATTCTAACCCAAAACAAATTCATACCCATAATCTCAGGTTTAAAATAGCAAAATTTATGTTTTAGACCATTTTCAGACTTAATTCAAATTAATTTAATCTCAGTAAATGAAGGTAAAAATTTGTCAAATTTTTTGAATTTTCATATATTTATTTACCTGCTGTTAATTTCAGTTTGTGGGCGCCTAGTACATTTTAATGATTTTCAAACTTAAATTAAAATAATGCGATTTAAAAATTTTAAAATTTCTCAAAATATTTTGGAATTTGATCTTGATTTTGATTAAAGGGTCCTTAAATGGGTTTCCAATCCAAAACAAATTCATACCCATAATCTCAGGTTTAAAAGAGCAAAATTTATGTTTTAGACCATTTTCAGACTTAATTCAAATTAATTTAATCTCAGTAAATGGAGGTAAAAATTTGTCAAATTTTTTGAATTTTCATATATATTTACCTGCTGTTAATTTCAGTTTATGGGCGCCTAGTACATTTTAATGATTTTCGAACTTAAAATAATACAATTTAAAAATTTTAAAATTTCTCATAATATTTTGGAAGTTGATCTTGGTTTTGATTAAAGGATCCTAAACTGAGGCTTCCAACTCAAAACAAATTCATACCCATAATCTCAGGTTTAAAAGAGCAAAATTTATTTTTTAGACCATTTTCAGACTTAATTCAAATTAATTTAATCTCAGTAAATGGATGTAAAAATTTGTCAAATTTTTTTAATTTTCATATATTTATTTACCTGCTGTTAATTTCAGTTTATGGGCGCCTAGTATATTTAATGATTTTTCAAATTAAATTAAAATAAGACGATTTAAAATTTTTGAAGTTTTTTAAATTATTTTGGAAGTTGATCTTGGTTTTGATTAAATGGTCTTAAACTGGGGCTTTCAACCCAAATTCATACACATAATCTCAGGTTTAAAAGAGGCAAATTTTATGTTTTAGACCATTTTCAGACTTAATTCAAATTAATTTAATCTCAGTAAATGGAGGTAAAAATTTGTCAAATTTTTTGAATTTTCATACTTTTATTTACCTGCTGTTAATTTCAGTTTATGGGCGCCTAGTACATTTAATGATTTTCCAAATTAAATTAAAATAATACGATTTAAAATTTTTAAAGTTTTTCAAATTATTTTGGAAGTTTATCTTGGTTTTGATTAAAGGGTCATAAACTGGGGCTTCTAACCCAAAACAAATTCATACCCATAATCTCAGGTTTAAAAGAGGCAAAATTTATGTTTTAGACCATTTTCAGACTTAATTCAAATTAATTTAATCTCAGTAAATGGAGGTAAAAATTTGCCAAATTTGTTGAATTTTAATATATTTATTTACCTGCTGTTAATTTCAGTTTATGGGCGCCTAGTACATTTTAATGATTTTCAAACTTAAATTAAAATAATATGATTTTATAATTTTCAAATTTCGCAAAATATTTTGGAAGTTGATCTTGGTTTTGATTAAAGGGTCCTAAACTGGGGCTTAAAACCCAAAACAAATTCATACCCATAATATCAGGTTTAAAAGAGCAAAATTTATGTTTTAGACCATTTTCAGACTTAATTCAAATTAATTTAATCTCAGTAAATGGAGGTAAAAATTTGTCAAATTTTTTGATTTTTCTTATTTTTATTTACCTGCTGATAATTTCAGATTATGGGCGCCTAGTACATTTTAATGATTTCAAACTTAAATTAAAATAATTTGATTTAAAAATTTTAAAATTTCTTAAAATATTTTGGAAGTCAATCTGGTTTTGATTAAAGGTTCCTAGACTGGGTCTTCCAACACAAAATCCAATTCATACCCATAACATAAGGTTTAAAAAAGGCAAAATTTATGTTTTAGACCATTTTCAGACTTAATTCAAATTAATTTAATCTCAGTAAATGGAGGTAAAAATTAGTCAAATTTTTTTGAATTTTCATATATTTATTTACCTGCTGTTAATTTCAGTTTATGGGCGCCTAGTACATTTAATGATTTTCAAACTTAAATTAAAATAATACGATTTAAAGTTTTTAAAGTTTCGCAAAATATTTTGAAAGTTGATCTTGGTTTTGATTAAAGGGTCCTAAACTGGGGCTTCCAACCCAAAACCAATTCATACCCATAATCTCAGGTTTAAAAGAGCAAAATTTATGTTTTAGACAATTTTCAGACTTAATTCAAATTAATTTAATCTCAGTAAATGCAGGTAAAAACTTGTCAAATTTTTTGATTTTCTTATTTTTATTTACCTGTTGTTAATTTCAGTTTATGGGCGCCTAGTACATTTTAATGATTTCAAACTTAAATTAAAATAATTTGATTTAAAAATTTTAAAATTTCTTAAAATAATTTGGAAGTTGATCTTGTTTTGATTAAAGGTTCCTAGACTGGGCCTTCCAACACAAAAACAAATTCTTACCCGTAATCTCAGGTTTAAAAAAGGCAAAATTTATGTTTTAGACAATTTTCAGACTTAATTCAAATTAATTTAATCTCAGTAAATGGAGGTAAAAATTTGTCAAATTTTTTGAATTTTCATACTTTTATTTACCTGCTGTTAATTTCAGTTTATGGGCGCCTAGTACATTTTAATGATTTTTAAACTTAAATTAAAATAATAAGATTTTAAAATTTCTCAAAATATTTTGGAAGTTTATCTTGGTTTTGATTAAAAGGTCCTAAACTGGGGCTTCCAACCCAAAACAAATTCATATCCATAATCTCAGGTTTAAAAGAGCAAAATTTATGTTTAGACCATTTTCAGACTTAATTCAAATTAATTTAATCTCAGTAAATGGAGGTAAAAATTTGTCAAATTTTTTGAATTTTCATATATTTATTTACCTGCTGTTAATTTCAGTTTATGGGCGCCTAGTACATTTAATTAGTTTTCAAATTAAATTAAAATAATACGATTTAAAATTTTTGAAGTTTTTCAAATTATTTTGGAAGTTAGTCTTGGTTTGATTTAAGGGTCCTAAACTGGGGCTTCCAACCCAAAACAAATTCATACCCGCAATCTCAGGTTTAAAAGAGGCAAAATTTATGTTTTAGACTATTTTCAGACTTAATTCAAATTAATTTAATCTCAGTAAATGGAGGTAAAAATTTGTCAAATTTTTTGAATTTTCAGATATTTATTTACCTGCTGTTAATTTCAGTTTATGGTCGCCTAGTACTTTTAATGATTTTTCAAATTAAATTAAAATAATACGATTTAAAATTTTTAAAGTTTTTCAAAATTATTTTGGAAGTTGATCTTGTTTTTGATTAAAGGGTCCTTTAACTGGGGTTCCAACCCAAAACAAACTCATACCCGCAATCTCAGGTTTAAAAGAGGCAAAATTTATGTTTTAGACCATTTTCAGACTTAATTCAAATTAATTTAATCTCAGTAAATAGAGGTAAAAATTTGTCAAATTTTTTGAATTTTCATATATTTATTTACCTGCTGTTAATTTCAGTTTATGGGCGCCTAGTACTTTTAATAATTTTTCAAATTAAATTAAAATAATACGATTTAAAATTTTTAAAGTTTTTCAAATTATTTTGGAAGTTGATCTTGTTTTTGATTAAAGGGTCCTTAACTGGGGTTCCAACCCAAAACAAATTCATACTCGCAATCTCAGGTTTAAAAGAGGCAAAATTTATGTTTTAGACCATTTTCAGACTTAATTCAAATTAATTTAATCTTAGTAAATGGAGGTAAAAATTTGTCAAATTTTTTGAATTTTCATATATTTATTTACCTGCTGTTAATTTCAGTTTATGGGCGCCTAGTACATTTTAATGATATTCAAACTTAAATTAAAATAATACGATTAAAAAATTTTAAAATTTCTCAAAATATTTTGGAAGTTGATCTTGGTTTTGATTAAAGGGTCCTAAACTGGGGCTTCCAACCCAAAACAAATTCATACCCGCAATCTCAGGTTTAAAAGAGGCAAAATTTATGTTTTACACCATTTTCAGACTTAATTCAAATTAATTTAATCTCAGTAAATGGAGGTAAAAATTTGTCAAATTTTTTGAATTTTCATATATTTAATTACCTGCTGTTAATTTCAGTTTATGGGCGCCTAGTACTTTTAATGATTTTTCAAATTAAATTAAAATAATACGATTTAAAATTTTTAAAGTTTTTCAAATTATTTTGGAATTTGATCTTATTTTGATTAAAGGGTCCTAAACTGGGGCTTCCAACCCAAAAAAAAATTCATACCCATAATCTCAGATTTAAAAGAGGCAAAATTTATGTTTTAGACCATTTTCAGACTTAATTCAAATTAATTTAATCTCACTAAATGGAGGTAAAAATTTGTCAATTTTTTTGAATTTTCATATATTTATTTACCTGCTTATAATTTCAGTTTATGGGCGCCTAGTACATTTAATGATTTTTCAAATTAAATTAAAATAATACGATTTAAAAATTTTAAAGTTTTTTAAATTATTTTGGAAGTTGATTTTGGTTTTGATTAAAGGGTCCTAAACTGGGGCATCCAACCCAAAACAAATTCATACCCATAATCTCAGGTTTAAAAGAGCAAAATTTATGTTTTAGACCCTTTTCAGACTTAATTATACCCGTGCATACATATATGACATCGGGTATATTAGATTTGCTCCTCCGTTTGTAACGCATCGATCTAGACGAGCTAGATATAGTGTCAAGGGTACGTATCGGCTCAGAATCGAAAAATTAGTCGATCTAGCTATGTGTGTCTGTCCGTCCGTCCGTCCGTCCGTCCGTCCGTCCCTCCGTCCGTCCGTCCGTCCGTCCGTCCGTCCGTCCGTCCGTCTGTGTGTCAGCACGATAACTCAAAAACTAAAAGAGCTACAGTTTTGAAATTTTCACAAAATATTTTTCAATCAATTTCTAGGTTCCCTATTTTTTTTGGTTAAGATCGAACCAAAACTTCGGGTAGCTCTCGAACAGCTAACTTTTTTAACTCCAATATTTTCATACAAAAATTTTAACATGAAGTATTTAACATGAAATTATATGAATTTTGTTTGTTTTTGTTTTTTTGTTTTTGTTTTTTTTGTTTTTTGTTTTTGTTACAAAAAGTAGATAAAGATTTCGATTTAGAATTTCATACGATTTAAATGATGCGTAAAATTTTTAAAAAAATTTTAGATTTGGACTTTGTACTTTGATATTTATGAATTAAAATGAAAAAAAATTATGAATATGATGATAATTTTTGATCATGATGATCTGATCATTATATGAGTATGATTATAATATGATGCTTATTTTGCTTGGTTTTAATATAAGTATTTGTGAATTAAAAATTAATTATAAGAGATGGAATTGAAAAATTAGAGCAAGAGTTTTGAAATTCACACAAAACATTTTTGGGACATTTTTTAGGTTCCCTATTTTTTTTGGTTAAGACCAGATCAAGGTTTCGGGGAGCTGCCACACAACTTATTTAAATCAATATGAATTTCTTCAAAAGTAATTATACCAGGAAGATGAAAATTACACACGGTTAGTTTTATAATGAATCAAGAACTTATATGAAGTTTCAAAATGTTACGACTTCATTTTCGGGGGGCTGCCATACAACTTTTTTGCACCAATATGAATTTCTTGAAAACTGATTATACTACGAGGATGAAAATTACACACTGTTAGTTATATAATGAATCGAGCACTTATATGAAGTTTCAAAATGTTACGGCCCCGTTTTCGGGCAACTGCCATACAAAGTAATCAATTCGATAACTGTGAATCTAATGAAGCTACGAGGTTAAAATCAAAACTGGGCAGATAAAGTAATAGGGCAAGTTAGTTGGCAAAGTTGGACATCACTCGGACCAACTTTTAGGGCGGGCTATTTTTTTTTTTTTTGTTTTTTTTTTTTTGTTTTTAAGCAAAAATTATGGTAGTATAATGGATTAAAAATTTAATTTTTTTTTTAAGCTAAAATTATGGGATAAAAAGGTAAATTTTTTTTTAACTATTTTACTTTCTTATATTTTTTTTGTAATATTTATAATAGCATAGAGGAAATAAATAACGGTTAGTGGGTATGCACGGGTATCTAAAAGTTGACAAGGGCAACTATAATCTTCCTCGTTCAAATTAATTTAACCTCAGTAAATACAGGTAAAAATTAGTCAAATTTTTTGAATTTTCATATATTTATTTACCTGCTGTTAATTTCAGTTTATGGGCGCCTAGTACATTTAATGATTTTTCAAATTAAATTAAAATAATACGATTTAAATTTTTTAAAGTTTTTCAAATTATTTTGGAAGTTGATCTTGGTTTTGATTAAAGGGTCCTAAACTGGGGCTTCCAACCCAAAATAAATTCATATCCGTAATCTCAGGTTTAAAAGAGGCAAAATTTATGTTTTAGACCATTTTCAGACTTAATTCAAATTAATTTAATCTCAGTAAATGGAGGTAAAAATTTGTCAAATTTTTTGAATTTTCATATATTTAATTACCTGCTGTTAATTTCAGTTTATGGGCGCCTAGTACTTTTAATGATTTTTCAAATTAAATTAAAATAATACGATTTAAAATTTTTAAAGTATTTCAAATTATTTTGGAAGTTGATCTCGTTTTTGATTAAAGGGTCCTTAACTGGGGTTCCAACCCAAAACAAATTCATACCCATAATCTCAGGTTTAAAAGAGAAAAATTTATGTTTTAGACCATTTTCAGACTTAATTCAAATTAATTTAATCTCAGTAAATGGAGGTAAAAATTTGTCAAATTTTTTGAATTTTCATACTTTTATTTACCTGGTGTTAATTTCAGTTTATGGGCGCCTAGTACATTTAATGATTTTCAAACTTAAATTAAAATAATACGATTTTAAAGTTTTAAAATTTTGCAAAATATTTTGGAAGTTGATCTTAGTTTTGGTTAAAGGGTTCTAAACTGGGGCTTCCAACCCAAAAAAAATTCATACCCATAATCTCAGGTTTAAAAGAGGAAAAATTTATGTTTTAGACCATTTTCAGACTTAATACAAATTAATTTAATCTCAGTAAATGGAGGTAAAAATTTGTCAAATTTTTTGAATTTTCATACTTTTATTTACCTGCTGTTAATTTCAGTTTATGGGCGCCTAGTACATTTAATGATTTTCAAACTTAAATTAAAATAATATGATTTTAAAATTTTAAAATTTTGCAAAAAAAATTTGGAAGTTGATCTTGGTTTTGATTAAAGGGTCCTAAACTGGGGCTTCCAACCCAAAACAAATTCATACCTATAATCTCAGACTTAAAAGAGCAAAATTTATGGTTTAGACCATTTTCAGACTTAATTCAAATTAATTTAATCTCAGTAAATGGAGGTAAAAATTTGTCAAATTTTTTGAATTTTAATATATTTATTTACCTGCTGTTAATTTCAGTTTATGGGCGCCTAGTACTTTTAATGATTTTTCAAATTAAATTAAAATAATACAATTTAAAATTTTTAAAGTTTTTCAAATTATTTTGGAAGTTGGTCTTGTTTTTGATTAAAGGGTCCTTAACTGGGGTTCCAACCCAAAACAAATTCATACCCATAATCTCAGGTTTAAAAAAGCTAAATTTATGTTTTAGACCATTTTCAGACTTAATTCAAATTAATTTAATCTCAGTAAATGGAGGTAAAAATTTGTCAAATTTTTTGAATTTTAATATATTTATTTACCTGCTGTTAATTTCAGTTTATGGGCGCCTAGTACATTTTAATGATTTTTCAAATTAAATTAAAATAATACGATTTAAAATTTTTGAAGTTTTTTAAATTATTTTGGAAGTTGATCTTGGTTTTGATTAAAGAGTCCTAAACTGGGGCTTCCAACCCAAAACAAATTCATACCAGCAATCTTAGGTTTAAAAGAGGCAATATTTATGTTTTAGATCATTTTCAGGCTTAATTCAAATTAATTTAATTTCAGTAAATGGAGGTAAAAATTAGTCAAATTTTTTGAATTTTAATATATTTATTTACCTGCTGTTAATTTCATTTTATGGGCGCCTAGTACATTTTAATGATTTTTCCAATTAAATTAAAATAATACGATTTATAATTTTTAAAGTTTTTCAAATTACTTTGGAAGCTGATCTTATTTTGATTAAAGGGTCCTAAACTAGGGCTTCCAACCCAAAACAAATTCATACCCATAATCTCAGGCTTAAAAGAGCAAAATTTATGTTTTAGACCATTTTCAGACTTAATTCAAATTAATTTAATCTCAGTAAATGGATGTAAAAATTTGTCAAATTTTTTGAATTTTAATATATTTATTTACATGCTGTTAATTTTAGTTTATGGGCGCCTAGTACATTTTAATAATTTTTCAAATTGAATTAAAATAATACGATTTAAAATTTTTAAAGTTTTTCAAATTATTTTGGGAGTTGATCTTGGTTTTGATTAAAGGGTCCTAAACTTGGGCTTCCAACCCAAAACAAATTCATACCCATAATCTCAGACTTAAAAGAGCTAAATTTATGTTTTAGACCATTTTCAGACTTAATTCAAATTAATTTAATCTCAGTAAATGGAAGTAAAAATTTGTCAAATTTTTTGAATTTTAATAATATATTTAATTACCTGCTGATAATTTCAGTTTATGGGCGCCTAGTACATTTAATGATTTTTCAAATTAAATTAAAATAATACGATTTATAATTTTTGAAGTTTTTCAATATATTTTGGAAGTTGATCTTGGTTTTGATTAAAGAGTCCTTAACTGGGGCTTCCAACCCAAAACAAATTCATACCCGCAATCTCAGGTTTAGAAAAGGCAAAATTTAATTTTTAGACCATTTTCAGACTTAATTCAAATTAATTTAATCTCAGTAAATGGAGGTAAAAATTTGTCAAATTTTTTTAATTTTCATACTTTTATTTACCTGCTGTTAATTTCAGTTTATGGGCGCCTGGTACATTTAATGATTTTCAAACTTAAATTAAAATAATACGATTTTAAAATTTAAAAATGTTGCAAAATATTTTGGAAGTTGATCTTATTTTGATTAAAGGGTCCTTAACTGGGGTTCCAACCCAAAACAAATTCATACTCATAATCTCAGGTTTAAAAGAGCAAATCTTATGTTTTAGACCATTTTCAGACTTCATTCAAATTAATTTAATCTCAGTAAATGGAGGTAAAAATTTGTCAAATTTTTTGAATTTTCATATATTTATTTACCTGTTGTTAATTTCAGTTTAGGGGCGCCTAGTACCTTTAATGATTTTTCAAATTAAATTAAAATAATACGATTTAAAATTTTTAAAGTATTTCAAATTATTTTGGAAGTTGATCTTTTTTTTAAATAAAGGGTCCTTAAATGGGGCTTCCAACCCAAAACAAATTCATACCCATAATCTCAGGTTTAAAAGAGCAAAATTTATGTTTTAGACCATTTTCAGACTTAATTCAAATTAATTTAATCTCAGTAAATGGAGGTAAAAATTTGTCAAATTTTTTGAATTTTCATATATTTATTTACCTGTTGTTAATTTCAGTTTATGGGCGCCTAGTACCTTTAATGATTTTTCAAATTAAATTAAAATAATACGATTTAAAATTTTTAAAGTATTTCAAAATATTTTGGAAGTTGATCTTGGTTTTGATTAAAGGGTCCTAAACTGGGGCTTCAAACCTAAAATAAATTCATACTCGTAATCTCAGGTTTAAAAGAGGCAAAATTTATGTTTTAGACCATTTTCAGACTTAATTCAAATTAATTTAATCTCAGTAAATGGAGGTAAAAATTTGTCAAATTTTTTGAATTTTCATATATTTAATTACCTGCTGTTAATTTCAGTTTATGGGCGCCCAGTACTTTTAATGATTTTTCAAATTAAATTAAAATAATACAATTTAAAATTTTTAAAGTTTTTCAAATTATTTTGGAAGTTGATCTTGTTTTTGATTAAAGGGTCCTTAACTGGGGTTCCAACAACAAACAAATTCATACCCATAATCTCAGGTTTAAAAGAGGAAAAATTTATGTTTTAGACCATTTTCAGACTTAATACAAATTAATTTAATCTCAGTAAATGGAGGTAAAAGTTTGTCAAATTTTTTGAATTTTCATACTTTTATTTACCTGCTGTTAATTTCAGTTTATGGGCGCCTAGTACATTTAATGATTTTCAAACTTAAATTAAAATAATATGATTTTAAAATTTAAAATTTTGCAAAATATTTTGGAAGTTGATCTTGGTTTTGATTAAAGGGTCCTAAACTGGGACTTCCAACCCAAAACAAATTCATACCCATAATCTCAGGCTTAATAGAGCAAAATTTATGTTTTAGACCATTTTCAGACTTAATTCAAATTAATTTAATCTCAGTAAATGGAGGTAAAAATTTTTTTTAAATTTTTTGAATTTTAATATATTTATTTACCTGCTGTTAATTTCAGTTTATGGGCGCCTACTACTTTTAATGATTTTTCAAATTAAATTAAATAAATACGATTTAAAATTTTTAAAGTTTTTCAAATTATTTTGGAAGTTGGTCTTGTTTTTGATTAAAGGGTCCTTAACTGGGGTTCCAACCCAAAACAAATTCATACCCATAATCTCAGGTTTAAAAAAGCTAAATTTATGTTTTAGACCATTTTCAGACTTAATTCAAATTAATTTAATCTCAGTAAATGGAGGTAAAAATTTGTCAAATTTTTTGAATTTTAATATATTTATTTACCTGCTGTTAATTTCAGTATATGGGCGCCTAGTACATTTTAATGATTTTTCAAATTAAATTTAAATAATACGATTTAAAATTTTTGAAGTTTTTCAAATTATTTTGGAAGTTGATCTTGGTTTTGATTAAAGAGTCCTAAACTGGGGGCTTCCAACCCAAAACAAATTCATACCAGCAATCTCAGGTTTAAAAGAGGCAAAATTTATGTTTTAGATCATTTTCAGGCTTAATTCAAATTAATTTAATCTCAGTAAATGGAGGTAAAAATTTTTCAAATTTTTTGAATTTTCATATATTTATTTATCTGCTGTTAATTTCAGTTTATGGGCGCCTAGTACATTTTAATGATTTTTCAAATTAAATTAAAATAATACGATTTATAATTTTTAAAGTTTTTCAAATTATTTTGGAAGTTGATCTTATTTTGATTAAAGGGTCCTTAACTGGGGTTCCAACCCAAAACAAATTCATACCCATAATCTCAGGTTTAAAAGAGCAAAATTTATGTTTTAGACCATTTTCAGACTTAATTCAAATTAATTTAATCTCAGTAAATGGAAGTAAAAATTTGTCAAATTTTTTGAATTTTCATATATTTATTTACCTGCTGATAATTTCAGTTTATGGGCGCCTAGTACATTTAATGATTTTTCAAATTAAATTAAAATAATACGATTTAAAAATTTTAAAGTTTTTTAAATTATTTTGGAAGTTGATTTTGGTTATGATTAAAGGGTCCTAAACTGGGGCATCCAACCCAAAACAAATTCATACCCATAATCTCAGGTTTAAAAGAGCAAAATTTATGTTTTAGACCATTTTCAGACTTAATTCAAATTTATTTAACCTCAGTAAATGGAGGTAAAAATTAGTCAAATTTTTTGAATTTTCATATATTTATTTACCTGCTGTTAATTTCAGTTTATGGGCGCCTAGTACATTTAATGATTTTTCAAATTAAATTAAAATAATACGATTTAAAATTTTTAAAGTTTTTCAAATTATTTTGGAAGTTGATCTTGGTTTTGATTAAAGGGTCCTAAACTGGGGCTTCAAACCTAAAATAAATTCATACCCGTAATCTCAGGTTTAAAAAAGGCAAAATTTAATTTTTAGACCATTTTCAGACTTAATTCAAATTAATTTAATCTCAGTAAATGGAGGTAAAAATTTGTCAAATTTTTTGAATTTTCATACTTTTATTTACCTGCTGTTAATTTCAGTTTATGGGCGCCTAGTACATTTAATGATTTTCAAACTTAAATTAAAATAATATGATTTTAAAATTTAAAATTTTGCAAAATATTTTGGAAGTTGATCTTGGTTTTGATTAAAGGGTCCTAAACTGGGGCTTCCAACCCAAAACAAATTCATACCCATAATCTCAGGCTTAAAAGAGCAAAATTTATGTTTTAGACGATTTTCAGACTTAATTCAAATTAATTTAATCTCAGTAAATGGAGGTAAAAATTTTTTTTAAATTTTTTGAATTTTAATATATTTATTTACCTGCTGTTAATTTCAGTTTATGGGCGCCTAGTACTTTTAATGATTTTTCAAATTAAATTAAAATAATACGATTTAAAATTTTTAAAGTTTTTCAAATTATTTTGGAAGTTGATCTTATTTTGATTAAAGGGTCCTTAACTGGGGTTACAACCCAAAACAAATTCATACCCATAATCTCAGGTTTAAAAAAGCTAAATTTATGTTTTAGACCATTTTCAGACTTAATTCAAATTAATTTAATCTCAGTAAATGGAAGTAAAAATTTGTCAAATTTTTTGAATTTTCATATATTTATTTACCTGCTGATAATTTCAGTTTATGGGCGCCTAGTACATTTAATGATTTTTCAAATTAAATTAAAATAATACGATTTAAAATTTTTAAAGTTTTTCAAATAATTTTGGAAGTTGATCTTGTTTTTGATTAAAGGATCCTTAACTGGGGTTACAACCCAAAACAAATTCATACCCATAATCTCAGGTTTAAAAAAGCTAAATTTATGTTTTAGACCATTTTCAGACTTAATTCAAATTAATTTAATCTCAGTAAATGGAAGTAAAAATTTGTCAAACTTTTTGAATTTTCATATATTTAATTACCTGTTGATAATTTCAGTTTATGGGCGCCTAGTACATTTAATGATTTTTCAAATTAAATTAAAATAATACGATTTAAAATTTTTGAAGTTTTTCAATATATTTTGGAAGTTGATCTTGGTTTTTATTAAAGAGTCCTTAACTGGGGCTTCCAACCCAAAACAAATTCATACCCGCAATCTCAGGTTTAAAAAAGGCAAAATTTAATTTTTAGACCATTTTCAGACTTAATTCAAATTAATTTAATCTCAGTAAATGGAGGTAAAAATTTGTCAAATTTTTTTAATTTTCATACTTTTATTTACCTGCTGTTAATTTCAGTTTATGGACGCCTGGTACATTTAATGATTTTCAAACTTAAATTAAAATAATACGATTTTAAAATTTAAAAATGTTGCAAAATATTTTGGAAGTTGATCTTATTTTGATTAAAGGGTCCTTAACTGGGGTTCCAACCCAAAACAAATTCATACTCATAATCTCAGGTTTAAAAGAGCAAATCTTATGTTTTAGACCATTTTCAGACTTAATTCAAATTAATTTAATCTCAGTAAATGGAGGTAAAAATTTGTCAAATTTTTTGAATTTTCATATATTTATTTACCTGTTGTTAATTTCAGTTTATGGGCGCCTAGTACCTTTAATGATTTTTCAAATTAAATTAAAATAATACGATTTAAAATTTTTAAAGTATTTCAAAATATTTTGGAAGTTGATCTTGGTTTTGATTAAAGGGTCCTAAACTGGGGCTTCCAACCCAAAACAAATTCATACCCGCAATCTCGGGTTTAAAAGAGGCAAAATTTATGTTTTAGACCATTTTCAGACTTAATTCAAATTAATTTAATCTCAGTAAATGGAGGTAAAAATTTGTCAAATTTTTAGAATTTTCATATATTTATTTACCTGCTGATAATTTCAGTTTATGGGCGCCTAGTACATTTAATGATTTTTCAAATTAAATTAAAATAATACGATTTAAAAATTTTAAAGTTTTTTAAATTATTTTGGAAGTTGATTTTGGTTTTGATTAAAGGGTCCTAAACTGGGGCATCCAACCCAAAACAAATTCATACCCATAATCTCAGGTTTAAAAGAGCAAAATTTATGTTTTAGACCATTTTCAGACTCAATTCAAATTTATTTAACCTCAGTAAATGGAGGTAAAAATTAGTCAAATTTTTTGAATTTTCATATATTTATTTACCTGCTGTTAATTTCAGTTTATGGGCGCCTAGTAGATTTAATGATTTTTCAAATTAAATTAAAATAATACGATTTAAAATTTTTAAAGTTTTTCAAATTATTTTGGAAGTTGATCTTGGTTTTGATTAAAGGGTCCTAAACTGGGGCTTCAAACCTAAAATAAATTCATACGCATAATCTCAGGTTTAAAAGAGGAAAAATCTATGTTTTAGACCTTTTTCAGACTTAATACAAATTAATTTAATCTCAGTAAATGGAGGTAAAAATTTGTCAAATTTTTTGAATTTTCATACTTTTATTTACCTGCTGTTAATTTCAGTTTATGGGCGCCTAGTACATTTAATGATTTTCAAACTTAAATTAAAATAATATGATTTTAAAATTTAAAATTTTGCAAAATATTTTGGAAGTTGATCTTGGTTTTGATTAAAGGGTCCTAAACTGGGGCTTCCAACCCAAAACAAATTCATACCCATAATCTCAGGCTTAAAAGAGCAAAATTTATATTTTAGACCATTTTCAGACTTAATTCAAATTAATTTAATCTTATTTACCTGCTGTTAATTTCAGTTTATGGGCGCCTAGTACATTTTAATGATTTTTCAAATTAAATTAAAATAATACGATTTAAAATTTTTAAAGTTTTTCAAATTATTTTGGAAGTTGGTCTTATTTTTGATTAAAGGGTCCTTAACTGGGGTTCCAACCCAAAACAAATTCATACCCATAATCTCAGGTTTAAAAAAGCTAAATTTATGTTTTAGACCATTTTCAGACTTAATTCAAATTAATTTAATCTCAGCAAATGGAAGTAAAAATTTGTCAAATTTTTTGAATTTTCATATATTTAATTACCTTTTTTTTTTTTTTTTTTTTTTTTTGCGAAGATTGATGGAAAGCATCGAAAGCCGCCCAGAATCACTGTACGGGGTTCATCTGGGGAGTGTTGGACTTTAACCAACTAAAGCCACCCACCTTTTTTTAAAACCAAACTTGGTATGGACCTTAAATACAAATGTATTGTTTGGTTTTTAGGATCGGGATTGGGAAGGAAATTAGGATTAGGATTAGGATTTAGGAGTTTGAATTATGATGGATAAAGGAATTAATTTAAAAGAAAGTCTTGAAGATGGATGTTAATGTTCTTCTTAAACTTTATTGGATCGTACATATAAAAACTACCAACTTTGGGAAACACATTACATGGTAACTGATTCCATAATCGCGATGTACGCACAACAAACGAATTTCCATAAGCTGTGTTTCGCCATCTTACTAATTCAACAGAGTAGGGGTGAGCATCTGTCGCACTCCTTGTTTCACGTTGAAAAACTTTTAGGGGAGGCATTAATTGTTTGATTTCATTGGAACAGGTGTTCGTCCCTACGAGGTATCTATAAAACAGAGTTAGTGACCAAACGGTTCGCCGATGGCTAAGTGGAGTGAGCGATGAGGTAACACTGGGATCATTTATAAGACGGATAGCTCTATTTTGCACTTTATCGAGATATCCCAGTGCGGTTTGGGGGGCTCCAGCCCAAATATGTGCATTATACTCCATTTTTGGTCTAATGTAAGTTTTATAGATTTTTAGAAGATCAGGTGCAGTAAAGTAAGTTTTACAGCGAAACAAAAAACCTAAACATTTAGCTGCATCTTTAGCTATACCAAAAATGTGGTTTGACCAGGTCAATTTTTGGTTTAACCCGATACCCAGAATGTTCAGGTCTGTTGTGTGCTGCAAAGGTATACCCTGAAATGACAAGCTGGGGGTAGATATTGCAATTTTCCGCGAGATTAAACAGCATTGGGTCTTTTTTGTGTTGAATTCAACACGGTTACACTCTCCCCATTTTTGGATTTTTGCTAAATCATTGTTTAGCTCACTAGTCATGAAATTTTTTGCTGTTGTGTTAATCTGATGATTAATGTTACAGCGACTATGAAATTCATAGGAAGCCACAAGGGTGCTGTCATCTGCGAAACTGTGAATTGGATTGGAGGTTATTGAAAGTAAGTCATTGATAAATATTAAGAAAAGAGTTGGGGATAGAACAGATCCTTGGGGGACACCAGCATTTATTTGAAATTGGTTGGATGTATAACCATCCACAAGTACACGAATTGTGCGATTTGAGAGAAAATCTCCAATCCATTTTAGAAAAACCCTACCTAAACCTAAAGCCTCGCATTTTGCTATTAAAGCATCATGCCATACTCGGTCAAAAGCTTTAGATATATCCAAGGCTACAACATCAGATTCACCAGAGTGGTGAAGACTGATATTTAGCTTCTCGCAAAGGTAAGTCATGAGATCACCGGTTGAACGACGGGCTCTGAACCCGTATTGTCGATCATGGAGCAAACCTTTGCGATCAAGGTATTTCAGAAGCTTTATGTTTACAATTTTTTCCATTACTTTGGAAAGGACCGAGGTTATAGCAATAGGGCGGTAGTTTGAGGGATCGCTTTTGTTGCCTTTTTTTGGAATTGGAAAAACATTCGCAACCTTCCATTGGGCAGGATGAGTACCCGAAGTAAAGGAAAGGAAAAAAAGGTTGCGGAGAGGTTTTGAAATAGTGGAATAAGTTTTTTTGAGAACCATTGAAGTGATTCCATCCGGACCGGCCGATTTGTTTGCGTCAAGATTTTTCAATATTTTCATCACTGTTCGTGTCCTGAAGTAAATTCTACCAAAGGAACAGCCAACGCGTGGAATATGAGGTGGATTTTGTGTTGACTGGGGCAGTGTTGAATTGGAAGCAAATTGTTCACCAAACAAGTTTGCTTTTTCTTTAGAATCTGACACAATTCTGTTATTTTTATCAACAAGTGGGGGAAAAGAGGAATCGCTTACGTCCTCCTTTAACCCCTTTGTAAAAGTCCAAAAGGACTTGCTGTTCTTTGGCATGTGGAGCAACCTACGTTTTATTCTTTGGTTGAATAAGAACTTTTGTTTGTTGATAACTCTCTTGCATCTATTTCTGGCCACTATATAGTTGGCCCTGTGACACTCCGACCGATTGTGTTGGTAACGTTTAAAAGCCTCCTCCTTATTATGAATTGCTTTACTACAAATGCGATTGAACCATGCATTCGGTTTTCGCTGAATACTTCTCATGGAGTGAGGTATAAACAACCTCATTCCAAGCAAGATGGTTTCACTGATCGCATTTGCAGCAAAGTTAACATTCTTGTTGCGAAAACACATTGACCAATCGAAATCTTTAAAAAAGTTGTTTAAACCTTCCCAGTTGGCACGATTATAATTCCATACCAGTTTTTTGGGAGGAGTCTTTCCATTGATCACTGTGTTAATATGGAAGCTTGTTTTCACCAAACAATGGTCGGAGCCCCCCAGGGGACAACCTACTGAAACCACATACTTTTCAGGATGTGTGGTCAGAAACAGATCCAAGAGGTAACCTTCTTGATCAGCACGGTCAGGGACCCTAGTGGGATTTTGAACAAGTTGAGAAAGGTGGAACATTGATGAGAACAGTTCAACTTGCTTCCCAATTGAGTTTTGGCTCAAAGAAGAATTACTTGAAAAATGAAGCCAATCTCTGTTATGGATATTGAAATCCCCAGCCAGAACTATTTCAGTTTTTGGGCATGACTCCAAAATTTCATTAATCTGGTTAGAGAGATTTTCAATCTCCGTAGCAGTTTCATGTTCATTTGAGCTGGGTGATCTGTATAAGAAACAGAAATGTATGACATGTTTTCCAACGAGAATTTTGACCCAAATGTAATGGAAGGTTGGGCTAGAAGCTTTATATTTATGAAGAATGTTGAAAACTATGTCATTTTTAATGAAGATAGCGATGCCTCTTTTAGGGACGAAGTGTGAAACAATTGAGTAGCCTGTAATACTAAAATTATCTTTTTGGCCACTAACTTGCGTTTCACAAAGGGCTAGGATAGCTGGCTTTGAAGAGTTTAAATGGCATTCTACGGCATGAAAATTCGTCTGCAACCCACGTATGTTACAAAAATTAATACAAAAGTTGGCAATTTTGATACAGAAAATGAATACAAAATTTTAAGAATCAAAAAAATAAAAAAAAAAAAAATTTTTTTAAAAATAGAAAGATTTTAAGAATAGAAAAATGAAATAAAAGCAAAAACCGAAATTTTTCTTAATTTGAAATTGAAAGAAAATTATATTTGAATTTTTAAAAAAAATAAAGAAAAGAAGAATTTAAAAATTTAGAAATTAAAGTTAAAAATAAATATGTACGATTTGACCACCTTAATTAATGATTAACACCGGTTAATTTTATTTTACTCAAAGTGAGAAAACGACTTATATCAAAGTTCAACAGTTTTTATCTTGCACGATATAATGGCGAAACACTATATGTGCCCTTATTGAACGAAGTTACAGTCGCAAACTCACACAAAGTAAAACCACATGTATTTTAGATTTTAATATAAAAAAAAAAATTTATGTTTAAAAAGAGAAAATTTAATGTTAAAATATCATAATTAGTATTGATTTATTTAAGTAAGAAAGAGATCACCTCATAAAATTATATTTAGTGTAATAATTTTAGTGTAATCTAATTTACAATCATCAATACTATTATAAATAAAAAAATATAAAAAATTGAGAATTATAAAATAATTAATTTAGAGCATCAACATCCATACATAAGAGGAAGGGAGATGGATATATTTGTTTTGTTTACTGCTAGGAGATGTATGAGATGAGAAATAAATTACAAAAAAAAAATTGAATTTGACAAGTTATTAATTGTAAACAAAACAAATCCGACGCGTGTTTTAAAAAAATAAGATAAAATTTATTTAATTTTAAAAATAAAATAAAAGTTCTTAAACTATATATAAAGAAAAAAAAGTTATATTATAATAAATTGAAAATCGAAAATAAAATTTGTGTTAGTTATGTGATAGTTTTGTTTATTTAGACTATTTTTTTTTTCTTTACATCAAATATTTAGAATAATATAAAAAAAAAAAAAAAAAAAAAAAAAAAAAAAAAACAAAATAATAATATAATAAAAGTGAAAATAGAAATACTTATCTTGCCACCATTAGAAGTGCGGCTCGGTAATCCAATAATGGAGAGAAATATATTAAATAAAGCAAAACACCATCACAACACAATAAAGAAATTATAATATTTTAAATTAAAAAATTTTTAAAAAAAAAAAAAAAAAAATTAAGTGCGTAAATTTTTGAATAAAAAGAAAAGAAAATATTAAAATTAAAATTGTAATTAAACTCTAGAGATACAGTTATATACCGATGTGTTCACAACAAAGGTAGAACGAAGAGTGAAAATTAAATTAAAATAATACGATTTAAAATTTTTAAAGTATTTCAAATTATTTTGGAAGTTGATCTTTTTTTTAAATAAAGGGTCCTTTAATGGGGTTCCAACCCAAAACAAATTCATACTCATAATCTCAGGTTTAAAAGAGCAAAATTTATGTTTTAGACCATTTTCAGACTTAATTCAAATTAATTTAATCTCAGTAAATGGAGGTAAAAATTTTTCAAATTTTTTGAATTTTCATATATTTATTTATCTGCTGTTAATTTCAGTTTATGGGCGCCTAGTACATTTTAATGATTTTTCAAATTAAATTAAAATAATACGATTTAAAATTTTTAAAGTTTTTCAAATTATTTTGGAAGTTGATCTTATTTTGATTAAAGGGTCCTTAACTGGGGTTCCAACCCAAAACAAATTCATACCCATAATCTCAGGTTTAAAAGAGCAAAATTTATGTTTTAGACCATTTTCAGACTTAATTCAAATTAATTTAATCTCAGTAAATGGAAGTAAAAATTTGTCAAATTTTTTGAATTTTCATATATTTATTTACCTGCTGATAATTTCAGTTTATGGGCGCCTAGTACATTTAATGATTTTTCAAATTAAATTAAAATAATACGATTTAAAATTTTTAAAGTTTTTCAAATTATTTTGGAAGTTGATCTTGTTTTTGATTAAAGGATCCTTAACTGAAGTTCCAACCCAAAACAAATTCATACCCATAATCTCAGGTTTAAAAGAGCAAAATTTATGTTTTAGACCATTTTCAGACTTAATTCAAATTAATTTAATCTCAGTAAATGGAGAAAAAAATTTGTCAATTTTTTTTAATTTTCATGTTTTTATTTACCTGCTGTTAATTTCAGTTTATGGGCGCCTAGTACATTTAATGATTTTTCAGATTAAATTAAAATAATACGATTTAAAATTTTTGAAGTTTTTCAAATTATTTTGGAAGTTGATCTTGGTTTTGATTAAAGGGTCCTAAACTGGGGCTTCCAACCCAAAACAAATTCATACCCGCAATCTCAGGTTTAAAAGAGGCAAAGTTTATGTTTTAGACCATTTTCAGACTTAATTCAAATTAATTTAAACTCAGTAAATGGAGGTAAAAATTTGTCAAATTTTTTGAATTTTCATACTTTTATTTACCTGCTGTTAATTTCAGTTTATGGGCGCCTAGTACATTTTAATGACTTTTCAAATTAAATTAAAATAATACGATTTAAAATTTTTAAAGTTTTGCAAATTAATTTGGAAGTTGATCTTGGTTTTGATTAAAGGGTCGTAAACTGGGGCTTCCAACTCAAAACACATTCATACGCATAATCTCAGGTTTAAAAGAGCAAAATTTATGATTTAGACCATTTTCAGACTTAATTCAAATTAATTTAATCTCAGTAAATGGAGGTAAAAATTTGTCAAATTTTTTAATTTTCATAGTTTTATTTACCTGCTGTTAATTTCAGTTTATGGGCGCCTAGTACATTTTAATGATTTTTCAAATTAAATTATAATAATACGATTTAAAATTTTAAAATTTTGCAAAATATTTTGGAAGTCAATCTTGGTTTTGGTTAAAGGGTCCTAAACTGGGGCTTCCAACCCAAAACAAATTCATACCCATAATCTCAGGTTTAAAAGAGCAAAATTTATGTTTTAGACCATTGTCAGACTTAATTCAAATTAATTTTATCTCAGTAAATGGAGGTAAAAATTTGTCAAATTTTTTGAATTTTAATATATTTATTTACCTGCTGTTAATTTCAGTTTATGGGCGCCTAGTACATTTTAATGATTTTCAAACTAAAATTAATATAATACAATTTTAAAATTTTAAAATTTCTCAAAATATTTTTGGAGTTTTTCTTGGTTTTGATTTTGAAAGGGTCCTAAACTTGGGCTTCCAACTCAAAACAAATTATTACCCATAATCTCAGGTTTAAAAGAGGCAAAATTTATGTTTTAGACCATTTTCAGACTTAATTCAAATTATTTTAATCTCAGTAAATGGAAGTAATAATTTGTCAAATTTTTTGAATTTTCATATATTTATTTACCTGCTGTTAATTTCAGTTTATGGGCGCCTAGTACATTTTAATGATTTTTCAAATTAAATTAAAATAATACGATTTAAAATTTTTCAAATAATTTTGGAAGTTGATCTTGGTTTTGATTAAAGGGTCGTAAACTGGGGCTTCCAACCCAAAACAAATTCATACCCATAATCTCAGCTGTAAAAGAGCAAAATTTATGTTTTAGACCATTTTCAGACTTAATTCAAATTAATTTAATTTCAGTAAATTGAAGTAAAAATTTGTCAAATTTTTTGAATTTTCATGTTTTTATTTACCTGCTGTTAATTTCAGTTTATGGGCGCCTAGTACATATTAATGATTTTCAAACTTAAATTAAAATAATACGATTTAAAATTTTTAAAGTTTTTTAAATTATTTTGGAAGTTGATCTTGGTTTTGATTAAAGGGTCCTAAACTGGGGCTTCCAACCCAAAACAAATTCATACCCGCAACTTCAGGTTTAAAAGAGGCAAAGTTTATGTTTTAGATCATTTTCAGACTTAATTCAAATTAATTTAATCTCAGTAAATGGAAGTAATAATTTGTAAAATTTTTTGAATTTTCATATATTTATTTACCTGCTGTTAATTTCAGTTTATGGGCACCTAGTACATTTTAATGATTTTTCAAATTAAATTAAAATAATACGATTTAAAATTTTTAAAGTTTTTCAAATTATTTTGGAAGTTGATCTTATTTTGATTAAAGGGTCCTTAACTGGGGTTCCAACCCAAAACAAATTCATACCCATAATCTCAGGTTTAAAAGAGCAAAATTTATGTTTTAGACCATTTTCAGACTTAATTCAAATTAATTTAATCTCAGTAAATGGAAGTAAAAATTTGTCAAATTTTTTGAATTTTCATATATTTATTTACCTGCTGATAATTTCAGTTTATGGGCGCCTAGTACATTTAATGATTTTTCAAATTAAATTAAAATAATACGATTTAAAATTTTTAAAGTTTTTCAAATTATTTTGGAAGTTGATCTTGTTTTTGATTAAAGGATCCTTAACTGAAGTTCCAACCCAAAACAAATTCATACCCATAATCTCAGGTTTAAAAGAGCAAAATTTATGTTTTAGACCATTTTCAGACTTAATTCAAATTAATTTAATCTCAGTAAATGGAGAAAAAAATTTGTCAATTTTTTTTAATTTTCATGTTTTTATTTACCTGCTGTTAATTTCAGTTTATGGGCGCCTAGTACATTTAATGATTTTTCAGATTAAATTAAAATAATACGATTTAAAATTTTTGAAGTTTTTCAAATTATTTTGGAAGTTGATCTTGGTTTTGATTAAAGGGTCCTAAACTGGGGCTTCCAACCCAAAACAAATTCATACCCGCAATCTCAGGTTTAAAAGAGGCAAAGTTTATGTTTTAGACCATTTTCAGACTTAATTCAAATTAATTTAAACTCAGTAAATGGAGGTAAAAATTTGTCAAATTTTTTGAATTTTCATACTTTTATTTACCTGCTGTTAATTTCAGTTTATGGGCGCCTAGTACATTTTAATGACTTTTCAAATTAAATTAAAATAATACGATTTAAAATTTTTAAAGTTTTGCAAATTAATTTGGAAGTTGATCTTGGTTTTGATTAAAGGGTCGTAAACTGGGGCTTCCAACTCAAAACACATTCATACGCATAATCTCAGGTTTAAAAGAGCAAAATTTATGATTTAGACCATTTTCAGACTTAATTCAAATTAATTTAATCTCAGTAAATGGAGGTAAAAATTTGTCAAATTTTTTAATTTTCATAGTTTTATTTACCTGCTGTTAATTTCAGTTTATGGGCGCCTAGTACATTTTAATGATTTTTCAAATTAAATTATAATAATACGATTTAAAATTTTAAAATTTTGCAAAATATTTTGGAAGTCAATCTTGGTTTTGGTTAAAGGGTCCTAAACTGGGGCTTCCAACCCAAAACAAATTCATACCCATAATCTCAGGTTTAAAAGAGCAAAATTTATGTTTTAGACCATTGTCAGACTTAATTCAAATTAATTTTATCTCAGTAAATGGAGGTAAAAATTTGTCAAATTTTTTGAATTTTAATATATTTATTTACCTGCTGTTAATTTCAGTTTATGGGCGCCTAGTACATTTTAATGATTTTCAAACTAAAATTAATATAATACAATTTTAAAATTTTAAAATTTCTCAAAATATTTTTGGAGTTTTTCTTGGTTTTGATTTTGAAAGGGTCCTAAACTTGGGCTTCCAACTCAAAACAAATTATTACCCATAATCTCAGGTTTAAAAGAGGCAAAATTTATGTTTTAGACCATTTTCAGACTTAATTCAAATTATTTTAATCTCAGTAAATGGAAGTAATAATTTGTCAAATTTTTTGAATTTTCATATATTTATTTACCTGCTGTTAATTTCAGTTTATGGGCGCCTAGTACATTTTAATGATTTTTCAAATTAAATTAAAATAATACGATTTAAAATTTTTCAAATAATTTTGGAAGTTGATCTTGGTTTTGATTAAAGGGTCGTAAACTGGGGCTTCCAACCCAAAACAAATTCATACCCATAATCTCAGCTGTAAAAGAGCAAAATTTATGTTTTAGACCATTTTCAGACTTAATTCAAATTAATTTAATTTCAGTAAATTGAAGTAAAAATTTGTCAAATTTTTTGAATTTTCATGTTTTTATTTACCTGCTGTTAATTTCAGTTTATGGGCGCCTAGTACATATTAATGATTTTCAAACTTAAATTAAAATAATACGATTTAAAATTTTTAAAGTTTTTTAAATTATTTTGGAAGTTGATCTTGGTTTTGATTAAAGGGTCCTAAACTGGGGCTTCCAACCCAAAACAAATTCATACCCGCAACTTCAGGTTTAAAAGAGGCAAAGTTTATGTTTTAGATCATTTTCAGACTTAATTCAAATTAATTTAATCTCAGTAAATGGAAGTAATAATTTGTAAAATTTTTTGAATTTTCATATATTTATTTACCTGCTGTTAATTTCAGTTTATGGGCACCTAGTACATTTTAATGATTTTTCAAATTAAATTAAAATAATACGATTTAAAATTTTTAAAGTTTTTCAAATTATTTTGGAAGTTGATCTTTTGATGATTAAAGGGTCCTTTACTGGGGTTCCAACCCAAAACAAATTCATACCCATAATCTCAGGTTTAAAAGAGCAAAATTCATGTTTTAGACCATTTTCAGTCTTAATTCAAATTAATTTAATCTCAGTAAATTGAAGTAAAAATTTGTCAAATTTTTTGAATTTTCATATATTTATTTACCTGCTGATAATTTCAGTTTATGGGCGCCTAGTACATTTAATGATTTTTCAAATTAAATTAAAATAATACGATTTAAAATTTTTACAGTTTTTCAAATTATTTTGGAAGTTGATCTTATTTTGATTAAAGGGTCCTTAACTGGGATCCTAACCCAAAACAAATTCATACCCATAATCTCTGGTTTAAAAGAGGCAAAATTTATGTGTTAGACCATTTTCAGACTTAATTCAAATTAATTTAATTTCAGTAAATGTAGGTAAAAATTTGTCAAATTTTTTGAATTTTCATATATTTATTTACCTGCTGTTAATTTCATTTTATGGGCGCCTAGTACATTTTAATGATTTTTCAAATTAAATTATAATAATGCGATTTAAAATTTTTAAAGTTTTTCAAATTATTTTGGAAGTTGATCTTGTTTTGGATTAAAGGGTCCTTAACTGGGGTTCCAACCCAAAACAAATTCATACCCATAATCTCAGGTTTAAAAGAGCAAAATTTCTGTTTTAGACCATTTTCAGATTTAAATCAAATTTATTTAATCTCAGTAAATGGATGTAAAAATTTGTCAAATTTTTTGAATTCTCATATATTTATTTACCTGCTATTAATTTCAGTATATGGTCGCCTAGTACTTTTAATGATTTTTCAAATTAAATTAAAATAATACGATTTAAAATTTTTGAAGTTTTTCAAATTATTTTGGAAGTTGATCTTGTTTTTGATTAAAGGGTCCTTAACTGAGGCTTCCAACCCAAAACAAATTCATAACAGCAATCTCAGGTTTAAAAGAGGCAAAGTTTATGTTTTAGACCATTTTCAGACTTAATTCAAATTAATTTAATCTCAGTAAATGGAGGTAAAAATTTGTCAAATTTTTTGAATTTTCATATATTTATTTACCTGCTGATAATTTCAGTTTATGGGCGCCTAGTACATTTATTAAATTAAAATAATACGATTTAAAATTTTTACAGTTTTTCAAATTATTTTGGAAGTTGATCTTGTTTTTGATTAAAGGGTCCTTAACTTAGGCTTCCAACCCAAAACAAATTCATAACAGCAATCTCAGGTTTAAAAGAGGCAAAGTTTATGTTTTAGACCATTTTCAGACTTAATTCAAATTAATTTAATCTCAGTAAATGGAAGTAAAAATTTGTCAAATATTTTTAATTTTCATACTTTTATTTACCTCTTCTTAATTTCAGTTTATGGGCGCCTAGTACATTTAATGATTTTCAAACTTAAATTAAAATAATACTGTTTTAAAATTTTAAAATTTTGCAAAATATTTTGGAAGTTGATCTTGGTTTTGGGAAAAGGGTCCTAAGCTGGGGCTTCCAACCCAAAACAAATGCATACCCATAATCTCAGGTTTAAAAGAGCAAAATTTCTGTTTTAGACCATTTTCAGATTTAATTCAAATTAATTTAAGTAAATGGAAGTAAAAATGTGTCAAATTTTTTGAATTTTCATATATTTATTTACCTGCTGTTAATTTCAGTTTATTGGCGCCTAGTACATTTAATGATTTTTCAAATTAAATTAAAATAATACGATTAAAAATTTTTGAAGTTTTTCAAATTATTTTGGAAGTTGATCTTGGTTTTGATTAAAGAGTCCTAAACTGGGGCTTCCAGCCCAAAACAAATTCATACCAGCAATCTCAGGTTTAAAAGAGGCAAAGTTCATGTTTTAGACCATTTTCAGACTGAATTCAAATTAATTTAATCTCAGTAAATGGAAGTAAAAAATTGTCAAATTTTTTGAGTTTTCATATATTTATTTACCTGCTGTTAATTTCAGTTTATGGGCGCCTAGTACATTTAATGATTTTTCAAATTAAATTAAAATAATACGATTAAAAATTTTTGAAGTTTTTCAAATTGTTTTGGAAGTTGATCTTATTTTTATTAAAGGGTCCTAAACTGGGGCTTCCAACCCAAAACAAATTCAAACCCATAATCTCAGATTTAAAAGAGGCAAAATTTATGTTCTAAACCATTTTCAGACTTAATTCAAATTAATTTAATCTCAGTAAATAGAGGTAAAAATTTGTCAAATTTTTTGAATTTTCATATATTTATTTACCTGCTGTTAATTTCAGTTTATGTGCGCCTAGTACTTTTAATGATTTTCAAAATTAAATTAAAATAATACGATTCTAAATTTTAAAATTTTGCAAAATATTTTGGAAGTTGACCTTGGTTTTGGTTTAAGGGTCCTAAACTGGGGCTTCCAACTCAAAACAAATTCATACCCATAATCTCAGGTTTAAAAGAGCAAAATTTATGTTTTAGACCATTTTCAGACTTAATTCAAATTAATTTAATCTCAGTAAATGGAGGTAAAAATTTGTCAAATTTTTTGAATTTTCATACTCTGATTTACCTGCTGTTAATTTCAGTTTATGGGCGCCTAGTACATTTAATGATTTTCAAACTTAAATTAAAATAATACGATTTAAAATTTTTGAAGTTTTTCAAATTTTTTTGGAAGTTGATCTTGGTTTTGATTAAAGGGTCCTAAACTGGGGCTTCCAACCCAAAACAAATTCATACCCATAATTAGGTTTAAAAGAGCAAAATTTATGTTTTAGACCATTTTCAGACTTAATTCAAATTAATTTAATCTCAGTAAATGGAGGTAAAAATTTGTCAAATTTTTTGAATTTTCATACTTTGATTTACCTGCTGTTAATTTCAGTTTATGGGCGCCTAGTACATTTAATGATTTTCAAACTAAAATAATACGATTTAAAATTTTTGAAGTTTTTCAAATTATTTTGGAAGTTGATCTTGGTTTTGGTTAAAGGGCCCAAAAACAAATTCATACCCATTCCAACCCAAAACAAATTCATACCCATAATCTCAGGTTTATAAGAGAAAAATTTATGTTTTATACCATTTTCAGACTTAATTCAAATTAATTTAATCTCAGTAAATGGAAGTAAAAATTTGTCAAATTTTTTGAATTTTCATACTTTGATTTACCTGCTGTTAATTTCAGTTTATGGGCGCCTAGTACATTTAATGATTTTCAAACTTAAATTAGAATAATACGATTTGAAATTGTTGAAGTTTTTCAAATTATTTTGGAAGTTGATCTTGGTTTTGATTAAAGGGTCCTAAACTGGGGCTTCCAACCCAAAACAAATTCATACCTTCAATCGCATGTTTAAAAGAGGCAAAATTTATGTTTTAGACCATTTTCAGACTTAATTCAAATTAATTTAATCTCAGTAAATGGAGGTAAAAATTTGTCAAATTTTTTGAATTTTCATATATTTATTTACCTGCTGTTTATTTCAGTTTATGTGCGCCTAGTACTTTTAATGATTTTTCAAATTAAATTATAATAATACGATTTAAAATTTTTAAAGTTTTTCAAATTATTTTGGAAGTTGATCTTGTTTTGGATTAAAGGGTCCTTAACTGGGGTTCCAACCCAAAACAAATTCATACCCATAATCTCAGGTTTAAAAGAGCAAAATTTATGTTTTAGACCATTTTCAGACTTAATTCAAATTAATTTAATCTCAGTAAATGGAGGTAAAAATTTGTCAAATTTTTTGAATTTTCATACTTTTATTTACATGCTGTTAATTTCAGTTTATGGGCGCCTAGTAAATTTAATGATTTTCAAAATTAAATTAAAATAAAACGATTTTAAAATTTTAAAATTTTGCAAAATATTTTGGAAGTTGACCTTGGTTTTGGTTTAAGGGTCCTAAACTGGGGCTTCCAAACCAAAACAAATTCATACCCATAATCTCAGGTTTAAAAGAGCAAAATTTATGTTTTAGACCATTTTCAGACTTAATTCAAATTAATTTAATCTCAGTAAATGGAGGTAAAAATTTGTCAAATTTTTTGAATTTTCATACTTTTATTTACCTGCTGTTAATTTCAGTTTATAGGCGACTATTACATTTAATGATTTTCAAACTTAAATTAAAGTAATACGATTTTAAAATTTTAAAATTTTGCAAAATATTTTGGAAATTGATCTTGGTTTTGGTTAAAGGGTCCTAAACTGGGGCTTCCAACCCAAAACAAATTCATACCCATAATCTCAGGTTTAAAAGAGCAAAATTTATGTTTTAGACCATTTTCAGACTTAATTCAAATTAATTTAATCTCAGTAAATGGAGGTAAAAATTTGTCAAATTTTTTGAATTTTCATACTTTTATTTACCTGCTGTTAATTTCAGTTTATGGGCGCCTAGTACATTTTAATGCTTTTTCAAATTAAATTAAAATAATACTATTTCAAATTTTTAAAGTTTTCAAATTATTTTGGAAGTTGATCTTGTTTTTGATTAAAGGGTCCTTAACTGGGGTTCCAACCCAAAACAAATTCATACCCGCAATCTCAGGTTTAAAAGAGGCAAAATTTATGTTCTAAACCATTTTCAAACTTAATTCAAATTAATTTAATCTCAGTAAATGGAGGTAAAAATTTGTCAAATTTTTTGAATTTTCATATATTGATTTACCTGCTGTTAAGTTCAGTTTATGTGTGCCTAGTACTTTTAATGACTTTCAAATTAAATTAAAATAATACGATTTAAAATTTTTAAAGTTTTCAAATTATTTTGGAAGTTGATCTTGTTTTTGATTAAAGGGTCCTAAACTGGGGCTTCCAACCCAAAACAAATTCATACCCATAATCTCAGGTTTAAAAGAGCAAAATTTATGTTTTAGACCATAAATCAAATTAATTTAATCTCAGTAAATAGAGGTAAAAATTTGTCAAATTTTTTGAATTTTCACATATTTATTTACCTGCTGTTAATTTCAGTTTATGTGCGCCTAGTACTTTTAATGATTTTCAAAATTAAATTAAAATAATACGATTCTAAATTTTAAAATTTTGCAAAATATTTTGGAAGTTGACCTTGGTTTTGGTTTAAGGGTCCTAAACTGGGGCTTCCAACCCAAAACAAATTCATACCCATAATCTCAGGTTTAAAAGAGCAAAATTTATGTTTTAGACCATTTTCAGACTTAATTCAAATTAATTTAATCTCAGTAAATGGAGGTAAAAATTTGTCAAATTTTTTGAATTTTCATACTCTGATTTACCTGCTGTTAATTTCAGTTTATGGGCGCCTAGTACATTTAATGATTTTCAAACTTAAATTAAAATAATACGATTTAAAATTTTTGAAGTTTTTCAAATTATTTTGGAAGTTGATCTTGGTTTTGATTAAAGGTTCCTAAACTGGGGCTTCCAACCCAAAACAAATTCATACCCATAATTAGGTTTAAAAGAGCAAAATTTATGTTTTAGACCATTTTCAGACTTAATTCAAATTAATTTAATCTCAGTAAATGGAGGTAAAAATTTGTCAAATTTTTTGAATTTTCATACTTTGATTTACCTGCTGTTAATTTCAGTTTATGGGCGCCTAGTACATTTAATGATTTTCAAACTAAAATAATACGATTTAAAATTTTTGAAGTTTTTCAAATTATTTTGGAAGTTGATCTTGGTTTTGGTTAAAGGGCCCAAAAACAAATTCATACCCATTCCAACCCAAAACAAATTCATACCCATAATCTCAGGTTTATAAGAGAAAAATTTATGTTTTATACCATTTTCAGACTTAATTCAAATTAATTTAATCTCAGTAAATGGAGGTAAAAATTTGTAAAATTTTTTGAATATTCATATATTTATTTACCTGCTGTTAATTTCAGTTTATGGGCGCCTAGTACATTTAATGATTTTTCAAATTAAATTAAAATAATACGATTTAAAATTTTTGAAGTTTTTCAAATTATTTTGGAAGTTGATCTTATTTTGTTTAAAGGGTCCTAAACTGGGACTTCCAACCCAAAACAAATTCATACCCATAATCTCAGATTTAAAAGAGGCAAAATTTATGTTTTAGACCATTTTCAGACTTAATTCAAATTAATTTAATCTCAGTAAATGGAGGTAAAAATTTGTCAAATTTTTTGAATTTTCATATATTTATTTACCTGCTGTTAATTTCAGTTTATGGGCACCTAGTACATTTAATGATTTTTCAAATTAAATTCAAATAATACGATTTAAAATTTTTGAAGTTTTTCAAATTATTTTGGAAGTTGATCTTGGTTTTGATTAAAGGGTCCTAAACTGGGGCTTCCAACCCAAAACAAATTCATACCCATAATCTCAGGTTTAAAAGAGCAAAACTTATGTTTTACACCATTTTCAGACTTAATTCAAATTAATTTAATCTCAGTAAGTGGAGGTAAAAATTCGTCAAATTTTTTGAATTTTCATATATTTATTTACCTGCTGTTAATTTCAGTTTATGGGCGCCTAGTACATTTTAATGATTTTTCAAATTAAACTAAAATAATACGATTTAAAATTTTTGAAGTTTTTCTAATTATTTTGGAAGTTGATCTTGGTTTTGATTAAAGGGTCCTAAACTGGGGCTTCCAACCCAAAACAAATTCATACCCGCAATCTCAGGTTTAAAAGAGGCAAAATTTATGTTCTAAACCATTTTCAGACTTAATTCAAATTAGTTTAATCTCAGTAAATGGAGGTAAAAATTTGTCAAATTTTTTGAATTTTCATATATTTATTTACCTGCTGTTAAGTTCAGTTTATGGGTGCCCATTACTTTTAATGACTTTTCAAATTAAATTAAAATAATACGATTTCAAATTTTTAAAGTTTTCAAATTATTTTGGAAGTTGATCTTGTTTTTGATTAAAGGGTCCTTAACTGGGGTTCCAACCCAAAACAAATTCATACCCATAATCTCAGGTTTAAAAGAACAAAATTTATGTTTTAAACCATTTTCAGACTTAATTCAAATTAATTTAATCTCAGTAAATGGAGGTAAAAATTTGTCAAATTTTTTGAATTTTAATATATTTATTTACCTGCTGTTAATTTCAGTTTATGGGCGCCTAGTACATTTTAATGATTTTTCAAATTAAATTAAAATAATACGATTTAAAATTTTTGAAGTTTTTCAAATTATTTTGGAAGTTGATCTTGGTTTTGATTAAAGGGTCCTAAACTGGGGCTTCCAACCCAAAACAAATTCATACCCGCAATCTCAGGTTTAAAAGAGAAAAAATTTATGTTCTAAACCATTTTCAGACTTAATTCAAATTAATTTAATCTCAGTAAATGGAGGTAAAAATTTGTCAAATTTTTTGAATTTTCATATATTTATTTTCCTGCTGTTAAGTTCAGTTTATGGGTGCCCAGTACTTTTAATGACTTTTCAAATTAAATTAAAATAATACGATTTCAAATTTTTAAAGTTTTCAAATTATTTTGGAAGTTGATCTTGTTTTTGATTAAAGGGTCCTTAACTGGGGTTCCAACCCAAAACAAATTCATACCCATAATCTCAGGTTTAAAAGAACAAAATTTATGTTTTAGACTATTTTCAGACTTAATTCAAATTAATTTAATCTCAGTAAATGGAGGTAAAAATTTGTCAAATTTTTTGAATTTTAATATATTTATTTACCTGCTGTTAATTTCAGTTTATGGGCGCCTAGTACATTTTAATGATTTTTCAAATTAAATTAAAATAACACGATTTAAAATTTTTGAAGTTTTTCAAATTATTTTGGAAGTTGATCTTGGTTTTGATTAAAGGGTCCTAAACTGGGGCTTCCAACCCAAAACAAATTCATACCCATAATCTCAGATTTAAAAGAGGCAAAATTTAAATTTTAGAAAATTTTCAGACTTAATTCAAATTAATTTAATCTCAGTAAGTGGAGGTAAAAATTTGTCAAATTTTTTGAATTTTCATATATTTATTTAACTGCTGTTTATTTCAGTTTATGGGCGCCTAATACTTTTAATGATTTTTCAAATTAAATTAAAATAATACGATTTAAGATTTTTAAAGTTTTTCAAGTTATTTTGGAAGTTGATCTTGTTTTTGATTAAAGCGTCCTTAACTGGGGTTCCAACCCAAAACAAATTCATACCCGCAATCTCAAGTTTAAAAGAGGCAAAATTTATGTTTTAGACCATTTTTAGACTTAATTCAAATTAATTTAATCTCAGTAAATGGAGGTAAAAATTTGTCAAATTTTTTGAATTTTTATACTTTTATTTACCTGCTGTTAATTTCAGTTTATGGGCGCCTAGTACATTTAATGATTTTCAAACTTAAATTAAAATAATACGATTTTAAAATTTTAAAATTTTGCAAAATATTTTGGAAGTTGATCTTGGTTTTGGTTAAAGGGTCCAAACACAAATTCATACCCATTCCAACCCAAAACAAATTCATACCCATAATCTCAGGTTTATAAGAGAAAAATTTATGTTTTAGACCATTTTCAGACTTAATTCAAATTAATTTAATCTCAGTAAATGGAGGTAAAAATTTGTCAAATTTTATGAATTTTCATACTTTTATTTACCTGCTGTTAATTTCAGTTTATGGGCGCCTAGTACATTTAATGATTTTCAAACCTAAATTAAAATAATACGATTTTAAAATTTTAAAATTTTGCAAAATATTTTGGAAGTTGATCTTGGTTTTGGTTTAAGGGTCCTAAACTGGGGCTTCCAACCCAAAACAAATTCATACCCATAATCTCAGGTTTAAAAGAGAAAAATCTATGTTTTAGAGTATTTTCAGACTTAATTCAAATTAATTTAATCTCAGTAAATGGAGGTAAAAATTTGTCAAATTTTTTGAATTTTCATATATTTATTTACATGCTGTTAATTTCAGTTTATGGGCGCCTAGTACATTTTAATGATTTTTCAAATTAAATTAAAATAATACGATTTAAAATTTTTGAAGTTTTTCTAATTATTTTGGAAGTTGATCTTGGTTTTGGTTAAAGGGTCCTAAACTGGGGCTTCCAACCCAAAACAAATTCATACCCGCAATCTCAGGTTTAAAAGAGGCAAAATTTATGTTCTAAACCATTTTCAGACTTAATTCAAATTAATTTAATCTCAGTAAATGGAGGTAAAAATTTGTCAAATTTTTTGAATTTTCATATATTTATTTACATGCTGTTAATTTCAGTTTATGGGCGCCTAGTACATGTTAATGATTTTTCAAATTAAATTAAAATAATACGATTTAAAATTTTTAAAGTTTTTCAAAATATTTTGGAAGTTGATCTTGGTTTTGGTTTAAGGGTCCTAAACTGGGGCTTCCAACCCAAAACAAATTCATACCCATAATCTCAGGTTTAAAAGAGAAAAATCTATGTTTTAGAGTATTTTCAGACTTAATTCAAAATAATTTAATCTCAGTAAATGGAGGTATAAATTTGTCAAATTTTTTGAATTTTAATATATTTATTTACCTGCTGCTAATTTCAGTTTATGGGCGCCTAGTACATTTTAATGATTTTTCAAATTAAATTAAAATAATACGATTTAAAATTTTTAAAGTTTTTCAAATTTTTTTGGAAGTAGATCTTGGTTTTGATTAAAGGGTCCTAAACTGGGGCTTCCAACTCAAAACAAATTCATACCCATAATCTCAGATTTAAAAGAGGCAAAATTCATGTTTTAGACCATTTTCAGACTTAATTCAAATTAATTTAATATCAGTAAATGGAGGTAAAAATTTGTCAAATTTTTTGAATTTTCATATATTTATTTACCTGCTGTTAATTTCAGTTTATGGGCGCCTAGTACATTTAATGATTTTTCAAATTAAATTAAAATAATACGATTTAAAATTTTTTAAGTTTTTAAATTATTCTGGAAGTTGATCTTGGTTTTGATTAAAGGGTCCTAAACTGGTGTTCCAACCCAAAACAAATTCATACCCATAATCTCAGGTTTAAAAGAGAAAAATTTATGTTTTAGACCATTTTCAGACTTAATTCAAATTAATTTAATCTCAGTAAATGGAGGTAAAAATTTGTCAAATTTTTTGAATTTTCATATATTTATTTACATGCTGTTAATTTCAGTTTATGGGCGCCTAGTACAGTTAATGATTTTTCAAATTAAATTAAAATAATACGATTTAAAATTTTTAAAGTTTTTCACATTATTTTGGAAGTTGATCTTATTTTGATTATAGGGTCCTAAACTGGGGCTTCCAACCCAAAACAAATTCATACCCATAATCTCAGATTTAAAAGAGCAAAATTTATGTTTTAGACCATTTTAAGACTTAATTCAAATTAATTTAATCTCAGTAAATGGAGGTAAAAATTTGTCAAATTTTTTGAAATTTCATATATTTATTTACCTGCTGTTATTTTCCGTTTATGGGCGCCTAGTACATTTAATGATTTTTCAAATTAAATTAAAATAATACGATTTAAAATTTTTAAAGTTTTTCAAATTATTTTGGAAGTTGATCTTGGTTTTGATTAAAGGGTCCTAAACTGGGGCTTCCAACCCAAAACAAATTCATACCCGTAATCTCAGGTTTAAAAGAGGCAAAATTTATGTTTTAGACCATTTTCAGACTTAATTCAAATTAATTTAATCTCAGTAAATGGAGGTAAAAATTTGCCAATTTTTTTGAATTTTCATATATTTATTTACCTGCTGATAATTTCAGTTTATGGGCGCCCAGTACATTTAATGATTTTTCAAATTAAATTAAAATAATACGATTTAAAATTTTTAAAGTTTTTCAAATTATTTTGGAAGTTGTTCTTGGCTTTGATTAAAGGGTCCTTAACTGGTGTTCCAACCCAAAACAAATTCATACCCATAATCGCAGGTTTAAAAGAGCAAAATTTATGTTTTAGACCATTTTCAGACTTAATTCAAATTAATTTAATCTCAGTAAATGGAGGTAAAAATTAGTCAAATTTTTTGAACTTTCATATATTTATTTACCTGCTGTTAATTTCAGTTTATGGGCGCCTAGTACATTTAATGATTTTTCAAATTAAATTAAAATAATACGATTTAAAATTTTTAAAGTTTTTCAAATTATTTTGGAAGTTGATCTTGGCTTTGATTAAAGGGTCCTTAACTGGTGTTCCAACCCAGAACAAATTCATACCCATAATCTCAGGTTTAAAAGAGCAAAATTTATGTTTTAAACCATTTTCAGACTTAATTCAAATTAATTTAATCTCAGTAAATGGAGGTAAAAATTTGTCAAATTTTTTGAATTTTCATACTTTTATTTACCTGCTGTTAATTTCAGTTTATGGGCGCCTAATACATTTAATGATTTTCAAACTTAAAATAAAATAATACTATTTTAAAATTTTAAAATTTTGCAAAATATTTTGGAAGTTGATCTTGGTTTTGGTTAAAGGGCCCTAAACTGGGGCTTCCAACCCAAAACAAATTCATACCCATAATCTCAGGTTTAAAAGAGAAAAATTTATGTTTTAGACCATTTTCAGACTTAATTCAAATTAATTTAATCTCAGTAAATGGAGGTAAAAATTCGTCAAATTTTTTGAATTTTAATATATTTATTTACCTGCTGTTAATTTCAGTTTATGGGCCCCTAGTACATTTTAATGATTTTCAAACTTAAATTATTATAATACAATTTAAAAATTTTAAAATTTCTCAAAATATTTTGGAAGTTGATCTTGGTTTTGATTAAAGGGTCCTAAACTGAAGCTTCCAACTCAAAACAAATTCATACCCGCAATCTCAGGTTTAAAAGAGGCAAAATTTATGTTTTAGATCATTTTCAGACTTAATTCAAATTAATTTAATCTCAGTAAATGGAGGTAAAAATTTTTAAAATTTTTTGAATTTTCATATATTTATTTACCTGCTGTTAATTTCAGTTTATGGGTGCCTAGTACATTTAATGAATTTTCAAATTAAATTAAAATAATACGATTTAAAATTTTTGAAGTTTTTCAAATTATTTTGGAAGTTGATCTTGGTTTTGATTAAAGGGTCCTAAACTGGGGCTTCCAACCCAAAACAAATTCATACCCGCAATCTCAGGTTTAAAAGAGGCAAAATTTATGTTTTAGACCATTTTCAGACTTAATTCAAATTAATTTAATCTCAGTAAATGGAGGTAAAAATTTGTCAAATTTTTTAAATTTTCATATATTTATTTACCTGCTGTTAATTTCAGTTTATGGGCGCCTAGTACATTTAATGATTTTTCAAATTAAATTAAAATAATACGATTTAAAATTTTTAAAGTTTTTCAAATTATTTTGGAAGTTGATCTTTTGTTAAAAGGTTCCTTTACTGGGGTTCCAACCCAAAACAAATTCATACCCATAATCTCAGGTTTAAAAGAGCAAAATTTTAGGTTTAGACCATTTTCAGACTTAATTCAAATTAATTTAATCTCAGTAAATGGAGGTAAAAATTTGTCAAATTTTTTGAATTTTAATATATTTATTTACCTGCTGTTAATTTCATTTTATGGGCGCCTAGTACATTTTAATGATTTCTCAAATTAAATTGAAATAATACAATTTAAAAATTTTAAAATTTCTCAAATTATTTTGGAAGTTGATCTTGTTTTTGATTAAAGGGTCCTTTACTGGGGTTCCAACCCAAAACAAATTCATATCCATAATCTCAGGTTTAAAAGAGCAAAATTTATGTTTTAGACCATTTTCAGACTTAATTCAAATTAATTTAATCTCAGTAAATGGAGGTAAAAATTTGTCAAATTTTTTGAAATTTCATATATTTATTTACCTGCTGTTAATTTCCGTTTATGGGCGCCTAGTACATTTAATGATTTTTCAAATTAAATTAAAATAATACGATTTAAAATTTTTGAAGTTTTTCAAATTATTTTGAAAGTTGATCTTGGTTTTGATTAAGGGGTCCTAAAATGGGGCTTCCAACCCAAAACAAATCCATACCCGGAATCTCAGGTTTAAAAGAGCAAAATTTATGTTTTAGACCATTTTCAGACTTAATTCAAATTAATTTAATCTCAGTAAATGGAGGTAAAAATTTGTCAAATTTTTTGAATTTTCATATATTTATTTACCTGCTGTTAATTTCAGTTTATGGGCGCCTATTACTTTTAATGATTTTTCAAATTAAATTAAAATAATACGATTTAAAATTTTTAAAATTTTTCAAATTATTTTGGAAGTTGATCTTGTTTTTGATTAAAGGGTCCTTTACTGGGGTTCCAACCCAAAACAAATTCATATCCATAATCTCAGGTTTAAAAGAGCAAAATTTATGTTTTAGACCATTTTCAGACTTAATTCAAATTAATTTAATCTCAGTAAATGGAGGTAAAAATTTGTCAAATTTTTTGAATTTTCATACTTTTATTTACCTGCCGTTAATTTCAGTTTATGGGCGCCTAGTACATTTAATGATTTCTCAAATTAAATTAAAATAATACGATTTAAAATTTTTAAAGTTTTTCAAATTATTTTGGAAGTTGATCTTCGTTTTGATTAAAGGGTCCTAAACTGAAGCTTCCAACTCAAAACAAATTCATACCCGCAATCTCAGGTTTTAAGAGGCAAAATTTCTGTTTTAGACCATTTTCAGACTTAATTCAAATTAATTTAATCTCAGTAAATGGAAGTAAAAATTTATCAAATATTTTGAATTTTCATATATTTATTAACCTGCTGTTAATTTCAGTTTAAGGGCGCCTAGTTCATTTTAATGATTTTCAAACTTAAATTAATATAATACAATTTAAAACTTTTAAAATTTCTCAAAATATTTTGGAAGTTGATCTTGGTTTTGGTTAAAGGGTCCCAAACTGGGGCTTCCAACCCAAAACAAATTCATACCCATAATCTCAGGTTTAAAAGAGAAAAATTTATGTTTTAGACCATTTTCAGACTTAATTCAAATTAATTTAATCTCAGTAAATGGAGGTAAAAATTTGTCAAATTTTTTGAATTTTAATATATTTATTTACATGCTGTTAATTTCAGTTTATGGGCCCCTAGTACATTTTAATGATTTTCAAACTTAAATTAATATAATACAATTTAAAACTTTTAAAATTTCTCAAAATATTTTGGAAGTTGATCTTGGTTTTGATTAAAGGGTCCTAAACTGAAGCTTCCAACTCAAAACAAATTCATACCCGCAATCTCAGGTTTAAAAGAGGCAAAATTTATGTTTTAGACCATTTTCAGACTTAATTCAAATTAATTTAATCTCAGTAAATGGAGGTAAAAATTTGTCAAATTTTTTGAATTTTCATATATTTATTTACCTGCTGTTAATTTCAGTTTATGGGCGCCTAGGACATTTAATGATTTTTCAAATTAAATTAAAATAATACGATTTAAAATTTTTGAAGTTTTTCAAATTATTTTGGAAGTTGATCTTGGTTTTGATTAAAGGGTCCTAAACCGGGGCTTCCAACCCAAAACAAATTCATACCCATAATCTAAAGTTTAAAAGAGAAAAATTTATGTTTTAGACCATTTTCAGACATAATTCAAATTAATTTAATCTCAGTAAATGGAGGTAAAAATTTGTCAAATTTTTTGAATTTTCATACTTTTATTTACCTGCTGTTAATTTCAGTTTATGGACGCCTAGTACATATTAATGATTTTCAAACTTAAATTAATATAATACAATTTAAAAATTTTAAAATTTCTCAAAATATTTTGGAAGTTGATCTTGGTTTTGATTAAAGGGTCCTAAACTGGGGCTTCCAACTCAAAACAAATTCATACCCATAATCTGAGGTTTAAAAGAGCAAAATTTATGTTTAGACCATTTTCAGACTTAATTCAAATCAATTTAATCTCAGTAAATGGAGGTAAAAATTTGTCAAATTTTTTGAATTTCATACTTTTATTTACCTGCTGTTAATTTCAGTTTATGGGCGCCTAGTACATTTAATGATTTTCAAACTTAAATTAAAATAATACAATTTTAAAATTATAAAATTTTGCAAAATATTTTGGAAGTTGATCTTGGTTTTGGTTAAAGGGTCCTTAACTGGTGTTCCAACCCGAAACAAATTCATACCCATAATCTCAGGTTTAAAAGAGCAAAATTTCTGTTTTAGACCATTTTCAGATTTAATTCAAATTAATTTAGTCTCAGTAAATGGAGGAAAAAATTTGTCAAATTTTTTAAATTTTCATATATTTATTTACCTGCTGTTAATTTCAGTTTATGGGCGCCTAGTACATTTAATGATTTTTCAAATTAAATTAAAATAATACGATTTAAAGATTTGGAAGTTTTTCAAATTATTTTGGAAGTTGATCTTATTTTGATTAAAGGGTCCTTAACTGGGGTTCCAACCCAAAACAAATTCATACCCATAATCTCAGGTTTAAAAGAGCAAAATTTCTGTTTTAGACCATTTTCAGATTTCATTCAAATTAATTTAATCTCAGTAAATGGAGATAAAAATTTGTCAAATTTTTTGAATTTTCATATATTTATTTACCTGCTGTTAATTTCGGTTTATGGGCGACTAGTACATTTAATGATTTTTCAAATTAAATTAAAATAATACGATTTAAAATTTTTCAAATTATTTTGGAAGTTGATCTTGGTTTTGATTAAAGGGTGCTAAGCTGGGGCTTCCAACCCAAAACAAATTCATACGCGCAATATCAGGTTTTAGACCATTTTCGGACTTAATTCAAATTAATTTAATCTCAGTAAATGGAGGTAAAAATTTGTCAAATTTTTTGAATTTTCAAATAATTATTTACCTGCTGATAATTTCAGTTTATGGGCGCCTAGTACATTTTAATGATTTTCAAACTTAAATTAATATAATACAATTTAAAAATTTCAAAATTTCTCAAAATATTTTGGAAATTGATCTTGGTTTTGGTTAAAGGGTCCTAAACTAGGGCTTCCAACTCAAAACAAATTCATACCCATAATCTCAGGTTTAAAAGAGCAAAATTTCTGTTTTAGACCATTTTCAGATTTAATTCAAATTAATTTAATCTCAGTAAATGGAGGTAAAAATTTGTCAAATTTTTTGAATTTTCAAATAATTATTTACCTGTTGTTAATTTCAGTTTATGGGCGCCTAGTAGTTTTAATGATTTTTCAAATTAAATTAAAATAATACAATTTAAAAATTTTAAAATTTCTCAGAATATTTTGGAAGTTGATCTTGGTTTTGATTAAAGGGTCCTAAACTGGGGCTTCCAACTCAAAACAAATTCATACCCATAATCTCAGGTTTAAAAGAGCAAAATTTCTGTTTTAGACCATTTTCAGATTTAATTCAAATTAATTTAGTCTCAGTAAATGGAGGAAAAAATTTGTAAAATGTTTTGAATTTTCATAAATAAATTAAAATAATACGATTTAAAATTTTTGAAGTTTTTCAAATTATTTTGGAAGTTGATCTTGTTTTTGATTAAAGGGTCCTTAACTGAGGCTTCCAACCCAAAACAAATTCATAACAGCAATCTCAGGTTTAAAAGAGGCAAAGTTTATGTTTTAGACCATTTTCAGACTTAATTCAAATTAATTTAATTTCAGTAAATGGAGGTAAAAATTTGTCAAATGTTTTGAATTTTCATAAATAAATTAAAATAATACGATTTAAAATTTTTGAAGTTTTTCAAATTATTTTGGAAGTTGATCTTGTTTTTGATTAAAGGGTCCTTAACTGAGGCTTCCAACCCAAAACAAATTCATAACAGCAATCTCAGGTTTAAAAGAGGCAAAGTTTATGTTTTAGACCATTTTCAGACTTAATTCAAATTAATTTAATTTCAGTAAATGGAGGTAAAAATTTGTCAAATGTTTTGAATTTTCATAAATAAATTAAAATAATACGATTTAAAATTTTTGAAGTTTTTCAAATTATTTTGGAAGTTGATCTTGTTTTTGATTAAAGGGTCCTTAACTGAGGCTTCCAACCCAAAACAAATTCATAACAGCAATCTCAGGTTTAAAAGAGGCAAAGTTTATGTTTTAGACCATTTTCAGACTTAATTCAAATTAATTTAATTTCAGTAAATGGAGGTAAAAATTTGTCAAATGTTTTGAATTTTCATAAATAAATTAAAATAATACGATTTAAAATTTTTGAAGTTTTTCAAATTATTTTGGAAGTTGATCTTGTTTTTGATTAAAGGGTCCTTAACTGAGGCTTCCAACCCAAAACAAATTCATAACAGCAATCTCAGGTTTAAAAGAGGCAAAGTTTATGTTTTAAACCATTTTCAGACTTAATTCAAATTAATTTAATTTCAGTAAATGGAGGTAAAAATTTGTCAAATTTTTTGAATTTTCAAATAATTATTTACCTGTTGTTAATTTCAGTTTATGGGCGCCTAGTAGTTTTAATGATTTTTCAAATTAAATTAAAATAATACAATTTAAAAATTTTAAAATTTCTCAAAATATTTTGGAAGTTGATCTTGGTTTTGATTAAAGGGTCCTAAACTGGGGCTTCCAACTCAAAACAAATTCATACCCATAATCTCAGGTTTAAAAGAGCAAAATTTCTGTTTTAGACCATTTTCAGATTTAATTCAAATTAATTTAATCTCAGTAAATGGAGGTAAAAATTTGTCAAATTTTTTAAATTTTCATATATTTATTTACCTGCTGTTAATTTCAGTTTATGGTCGCCTAGTACATTTTAATGATATTTCAAATTAAATTGAAATAATACGATTTAAAATTTTTGAAGTTTTTCAAATTATTTTGGAAGTTGATCTTTTGATGATTAAAGGGTCCTTTACTGGGGTTCCAACCCGAAACAAATTCATACCCATAATCTCAGGTTTAAAAGAGCAAAATTTCTGTTTTAGACCATTTTCAGATTTAATTCAAATTAATTTAGTCTCAGTAAATGGAGGAAAAAATTTGTCAAATTTTTTAAATTTTCATATATTTATTTACCTGCTGTTCATTTCAGTTTATGGGCGCCTAGTACATTTAATGATTTTTCAAATTAAATTAAAATAATACGATTTAAAGATTTGGAAGTTTTTCAAATTATTTTGGAAGTTGATCTTGGTTTTGATTAAAGGGTCCTAAACTGGCGCTTCCAACCCAAAACAAATTCATACCCATAATCTCAGATTTAAAACAGGCAAAATTTATGTTTTAGCCCATTTTCAGACTTAATTCAAATTAATTTAATTTCAGTAAATGGAGGTAAAAATTTGTCAAATGTTTTGAATTTTCATAAATAAATTAAAATAATACGATTTAAAATTTTTGAAGTTTTTCAAATTATTTTGGAAGTTGATCTTGTTTTTGATTAAAGGGTCCTAAACTGAGGCTTCCAACCCAAAACAAATTCATAACAGCAATCTCAGGTTTAAAAGAGGCAAAGTTTATGTTTTAGACCATTTTCAGACTTAATTCAAATTAATTTAATCTTAGTAAATGGAAGTAAAAATTTGTCAAATTTTTTTAATTTTCATACTTTTATTTACCTCTTCTTAATTTCAGTTTATGGGCGCCTAGTACATTTAATGATTTTCAAACTTAAATTAAAATAATACGGTTTTAAAATTTTAAAATTTTGCAAAATATTTTGGAAGTTGATCTTGGTTTTGGGAAAAGGGTCCTAAGCTGGGGCTTCCAACCCAAAACAAATGCATACCCATAATCTCAGGTTTAAAAGAGCAAAATTTCTGTTTTAGACCATTTTCAGATTTAATTCAAATTAATTTAAGTAAATGGAAGTAAAAATGTGTCAAATTTTTTGAATTTTTATATATTTATTTACCTGCTGTTAATTTCAGTTTATTGGCGCCTAGTACATTTAATGATTTTTCAAATTAAATTAAAATAATACGATTAAAAATTTTTAAAGTTTTTCAAATTATTTTGGGAGTTGATCTTGGTTTTGATTAAAGAGTCCTAAACTGGGGCTTCCAGCCCAAAACAAATTCATACCAGCAATCTCAGGTTTAAAAGAGGCAAAGTTCATGTTTTATACCATTTTCAGACTGAATTCAAATTAATTTAATCTCAGTAAATGGAAGTAAAAATTTGTCAAATTTTTTGAGTTTTCATATATTTATTTACCTGCTGTTAATTTCAGTTTATGGGCGCCTAGTACATTTAATGATTTTTCAAATTAAATTAAAATAATACGATTAAAAATTTTTGAAGTTTTTCAAATTGTTTTGGAAGTTGATCTTATTTTTATTAAAGGGTCCTAAACTGGGGCTTCCAACCCAAAACAAATTCAAACCCATAATCTCAGATTTAAAAGCGGCAAAATTTATGTTCTAAACCATTTTCAGACTTAATTCAAATTAATTTAATCTCAGTAAATGGAGGTAAAAATTTGTAAAATTTTTTGAATTTTCATATATTTATTTACCTGCTGATAATTTCAGTTTATGGGCGCCTAGTACATTTAATGATTTTTCAAATTAAATTAAAATAATACGATTTAAAATTTTTAAAGTTTTTTTGAATTATTTTGGAAGTTGATCTTGGTTTTGATTAAAGGGTCCTAAACTGGGGCTTCCAACCCAAAAGAAATTCATACCCATAATCTCAGGTTAAAAAGAGGCAAAATTTATGTTTTAGACAATTTTCAGACTTAATTCAAATTAATTTAATCTCAGTAAATGGAGGTAAAAATTTGTCAAATTTTTTGAATTTTCATATATTTATTTACCTGCTGTTAATTTCAGTTTATGGGCGCCTAGTACATTTAATGATTTTTCAAATTAAATTAAAATAATACGATTTAAAATTTTTGAAGTTTTTCAAATTATTTTGGAAGTTGATTTTGGTTTTGATTAAAGGGTCCTAAACTGGGGCTTCCAATCCAAAACAAATTAATACCCGCAATCTCAGGTTTAAAAGAGGCAAGATTTCTGTTTTAGACCATTCTCAGACTTAATTCAAATTAATTTAATCTCAGTAAATGGAGGTAAAAATTTGTCAAATTTTTTGAATTTTCATATATTTATTTACCTGCTGTTAATTTCAGTTTATGGGCGCCTAGTACTTTTAATGATTTTTCAAATTAAATTAAAATAATACGATTTAAAATTTTTAAAGTTTTTCATATTATTTTGGAAGTTGATATTGTTTTTGATTAAAGGGTCTTTAACTGGGGTTCCAACCCAAAACAAATTCATACCCATAATCTCAGGTTTAAAAGAGCAAATTTTATGTTTTAGACCATTTTCAGACTTAATTCAAATTAATTTAATCTCAGTAAGTGGAGGTAAAAATTTGTCAAATTTTTTGAATTTTCATACTCTGATTTACCTGCTGTTAATTTCAGTTTATGGGCGCCTAGTACATTTAATGATTTTCAAACTTAAATTAAAATAATACGATTTAAAATTTTTGAAGTTTTTCAAATTAATTTGGAAGTTGATCTTGGTTTTGATTAAAGGGCCCAAAAACAAATTCATACCAATTCCAACCCAAAACAAATTCATACCCATAATCTCAGGTTTATAAGAGAAAAATTTATGTTTTATACCATTTTCAGACTTAATTCAAATTAATTTAATCTCAGTAAATGGAAGTAAAAATTTGTCAAATTTTTTGAATTTTCATACTTTTATTTACCTGCTGTTAATTTCAGTTTATGGGCGCCTAGTACATTTAATGATTTGCAAACTTAAATTAAAATAATACGATTTAAAATTTTTGAAGTTTTTCAAATTATTTTGGAAGTTGATCTTGGTTTTGATTAAAGGGTCCTAAACTGGGGCTTCCAAACCAAAACAAATTCATACCCGCAATCTCAGGTTTAAAAGAGGGAAAAATTATGTTCTAAACCATTTTCAAACTTAATTCAAATTAGTTTAATCTCAGTAAATGGAGGTAAAAATTTGTCAAATTTTTTGAATTTTCATATATTTATTTACCTGCTGTTAAGTTCAGTTTATGTGTTCCTAGTACTTTTAATGACTTTTGAAATTAAATTAAAATAATACGATTTCAAATTTTTAAAGTTTTCAAATTATTTTGGAAGTTGATCTTGTTTTTGATTAAAGGGTCCTTAACTGGGGTTCCAACCCAAAACAAATTCATACCCATAATCTCAGGTTTAAAAGAGCAAAATTTATGTTTTAGACTATTTTCAGACTTATATCAAATTAATTTAATCTCAGTAAATAGAGGTAAAAATTTGTCAAATTTTTTGAATTTTCATATATTTATTTACCTGCTGTTAATTTCAGTTTAAGTGCGCCTAGTACTTTTAATGATTTTCAAAATTAAATTAAAATAATACGATTCTAAATTTTAAAATTTTGCAAAATATTTTGGAAGTTGACCTTGGTTTTGGTTTAAGGGTCCTAAACTGGGGCTTCCAACCCAAAACAAATTCATACCCATAATCTCAGGTTTAAAAGAGCAAAATTTATGTTTTAGACCATTTTCAGACTTAATTCAAATTAATTTAATCTCAGTAAATGGAGGTAAAAATTTGTCAAATTTTTTGAATTTTCATACTTTTATTTACATGCTGTTAATTTCAGTTTATGGGCGACTAGTACATTTAATGATTTTCAAACTTAAATTAAAGTAATACGATTTTAAAATTTTAAAATTTTGCAAAATATTTTGGAAATTGATCTTGGTTTTGGTTAAAGGGTCCTAAACTGGGGCTTCCAACCCAAAACAAATTCATACCCATAATCTCAGGTTTATAAGAGAAAAATTTATGTTTTATACCATTTTCAGACTTAATTCAAATTAATTTAATCTCAGTAAATGGAAGTAAAAATTTGTCAAATTTTTTGAATTTTCATACTTTGATTTACCTGCTGTTAATTTCAGTTTATGGGCGCCTAGTACTTTTAATGATTTTTCAAATTAAATTATAATAATACGATTTAAAATTTTTAAAGTTTTTCAAATTATTTTGGAAGTTGATCTTGTTTTGGATTAAAGGGTCCTTAACTGGGGTTCCAACCCAAAACAAATTCATACCCATAATCTCAGGTTTAAAAGAGCAAAATTTATGTTTTAGACCATTTTCAGACTTAATTCAAATTAATTTAATCTCAGTAAATGGAGGTAAAAATTTGTCAAATTTTTTGAATTTTCATACTTTTATTTACATGCTGTTAATTTCAGTTTATGGGCGACTAGTACATTTAATGATTTTCAAACTTAAATTAAAGTAATACGATTTTAAAATTTTAAAATTTTGCAAAATATTTTGGAAATTGATCTTGGTTTTGGTTAAAGGGTCCTAAACTGGGGCTTCCAACCCAAAACAAATTCATACCCATAATCTCAGGTTTAAAAGAGCAAAATTTATGTTTTAGACCATTTTCAGACTTAATTCAAATTAATTTAATCTCAGTAAATGGAGGTAAAAATTTGTCAAATTTTTTGAATTTTAATATATTTATTTACCTGCTGTTAATTTCAGTTTATGGGCGCCTAGTACATTTTAATGATTTTTCAAATTAAATTAAAATAATACTATTTCAAATTTTTAAAGTTTTCAAATTATTTTGGAAGTTGATCTTGTTTTTGATTAAAGGGTACTTAACTGGGGTTCCAACCCAAAACAAATTCATACCCGCAATCTCAGGTTTAAAAGAGGCAAAATTTATGTTCTAAACCATTTTCAAACTTAATTCAAATTAATTTAATCTCAGTAAATGGAGGTAAAAATTTGTCAAATTTTTTGAATTTTCATATATTGATTTACCTGCTGTTAAGTTCAGTTTATGTGTGCCTAGTACTTTTAATGACTTTCAAATTATATTAAAATAATAAGATTTAAAATTTTTAAAGTTTTCAAATTATTTTGGAAGTTGATCTTGTTTTTGATTAAAGGGTCCTTAACTGGGGTTCCAACCCAAAACAAATTCATACCCATAATCTCAGGTTTAAAAGAGCAAAATTTATATTTTAGACCATTTTCAGACTTAATTCAAATTAATTTAATCTCAGTAAATGGAGATAAAAATTTGTCAAATTTTTTGAATTTTAATATATTTATTTACCTGCTGTTAATTTCAGTTTATGGGCGCCTAGTACATTTTAATGATTTTTCAAATTAAATTAAAATAATACGATTTAAAATTTTTGAAGTTTTTCAAATTATTTTGGAAGTTGATCTTATTTTGATTAAAGGTTCCTAAACTGGGGCTTCCAACCCAAAACAAATTCATACCCATAATCTCAGATTTAAAAGAGGCAAAATTTATGTTTTATACCATTTTCAGACTTAATTCAAATTAATTTAATCTCAGTAAATGGAGGTAAAAATTTGTAAAATTTTTTGAATATTCATATATTTATTTACCTGCTGTTAATTTCAGTTTATGGGCGCCTAGTACATTTAATGATTTTTCAAATTAAATTAAAATAATACGATTTAAAATTTTTGAAGTTTTTCAAATTATTTTGGAAGTTGATCTTATTTTGTTTAAAGGGTCCTAAACTGGGACTTCCAACCCAAAACAAATTCATACCCATAATCTCAGATTTAAAAGAGGCAAAATTTATGTTTTAGACCATTTTCAGACTTAATTCAAATTAATTTAATCTCAGTAAATGGAGGTAAAAATTTGTCAAATTTTTTGAATTTTCATATATTTATTTACCTGCTGTTAATTTCAGTTTATGGGCACCTAGTACATTTAATGATTTTTCAAATTAAATTCAAATAATACGATTTAAAATTTTTGAAGATTTTCAAATTATTTTGGAAGTTGATCTTGGTTTTGATTAAAGGGTCCTAAACTGGGGCTTCCAACCCAAAACAAATTCATACCCATAATCTCAGGTTTAAAAGAGCAAAATTTATGTTTTAGACCATTTTCAGACTTAATTCAAATTAATTTAATCCCAGTAAGTGGAGGTAAAAATTTGTCAAATTTTTTGAATTTTCATATATTTATTTACCTGCTGTTAATTTCAGTTTATGGGCGCCTAGTACATTTTAATGATTTTTCAAATTAAATTAAAATAATACGATTTAAAATTTTTGAAGTTTTTCAAATTATTTTGGAAGTTGATCTTATTTTGATTAAAGGGTCCTAAACTGGGGCTTCCAACCCAAAACAAATTCATACCCATAATCTCAGGTTTAAAAGAGCAAAATTTATGTTTTAGACCATTTTCAGACTTATATCAAATTAATTTAATCTCAGTAAATAGAGGTAAAAATTTGTCAAATTTTTTGAATTTTCATATATTTATTTACCTGCTGTTAATTTCAGTTTATGTGCGCCTAGTACTTTTAATGATTTTCAAAATTAAATTAAAATAATACGATTCTAAATTTTAAAATTTTGCAAAATATTTTGGAAGTTGACCTTGGTTTTGGTTTAAGGGTCCTAAACTGGGGCTTCCAACCCAAAACAAATTCATACCCATAATCTCAGGTTTAAAAGAGCAAAATTTATGTTTTAGACCATTTTCAGACTTAATTCAAATTAATTTAATCTCAGTAAATGGAGGTAAAAATTTGTCAAATTTTTTGAATTTTCATACTCTGATTTACCTGCTGTTAATTTCAGTTTATGGGCGCCTAGTACATTTAATGATTTTCAAACTTAAATTAAAATAATACGATTTAAAATTTTTGAAGTTTTTCAAATTATTTTGGAGGTTGATCTTGGTTTTGATTAAAGGGTCCTAAACTAGGGCTTCCAACCCAAAACAAATTCATACCCATAATTAGGTTTAAAAGAGCAAAATTTATGTTTTAGACCATTTTCAGACTTAATTCAAATTAATTTAATCTCAGTAAATGGAGGTAAAAATTTGTCAAATTTTTTGAATTTTCATACTTTGATTTACCTGCTGTTAATTTCAGTTTATGGGCGCCTAGTACATTTAATGTTTTTCAAACTTAAATTAGAATAATACAATTTAAAATTTTTGAAGTTTTTCAAATTATTTTGGAAGTTGATCTTTGTTTTGATTAAAGGGTCCTAAACTGGGGCTTCCAACCCAAAACAAATTCATACCTTCAATCTCATGTTTAAAAGAGGCAAAATTTATGTTTTAGACCATTTTCAGACTTAATTCAAATTAATTTAATTTCAGTAAATGGAGGTAAAAATTTGTCAAATGTTTTGAATTTTCATAAATAAATTAAAATAATACGATTTAAAATTTTTGAAGTTTTTCAAATTATTTTGGAAGTTGATCTTGTTTTTGATTAAAGGGTCCTTAACTGAGGCTTCCAACCCAAAACAAATTCATAACAGCAATCTCAGGTTTAAAAGAGGCAAAGTTTATGTTTTAGACCATTTTCAGACTTAATTCAAATTAATTTAATTTCAGTAAATGGAGGTAAAAATTTGTCAAATGTTTTGAATTTTCATAAATAAATGAAAATAATACGATTTAAAATTTTTGAAGTTTTTCAAATTATTTTGGAAGTTGATCTTGTTTTTGATTAAAGGGTCCTTAACTGAGGCTTCCAACCCAAAACAAATTCATAACAGCAATCTCAGGTTTAAAAGAGGCAAAGTTTATGTTTTAGACCATTTTCAGACTTAATTCAAATTAATTTAATTTCAGTAAATGGAGGTAAAAATTTGTCAAATTTTTTGAATTTTCAAATAATTATTTACCTGTTGTTAATTTCAGTTTATGGGCGCCTAGTAGTTTTAATGATTTTTCAAATTAAATTAAAATAATACAATTTAAAAATTTTAAAATTTCTCAAAATATTTTGGAAGTTGATCTTGGTTTTGATTAAAGGGTCCTAAACTGGGGCTTCCAACTCAAAACAAATTCATACCCATAATCTCAGGTTTAAAAGAGCAAAATTTCTGTTTTAGACCATTTTCAGATTTAATTCAAATTAATTTAATCTCAGTAAATGGAGGTAAAAATTTGTCAAATTTTTTAAATTTTCATATATTTATTTACCTGCTGTTAATTTCAGTTTATGGTCGCCTAGTACATTTTAATGATATTTCAAATTAAATTGAAATAATACGATTTAAAATTTTTGAAGTTTTTCAAATTATTTTGGAAGTTGATCTTTTGATGATTAAAGGGTCCTTTACTGGGGTTCCAACCCGAAACAAATTCATACCCATAATCTCAGGTTTAAAAGAGCAAAATTTCTGTTTTAGACCATTTTCAGATTTAATTCAAATTAATTTAGTCTCAGTAAATGGAGGAAAAAATTTGTCAAATTTTTTAAATTTTCATATATTTATTTACCTGCTGTTCATTTCAGTTTATGGGCGCCTAGTACATTTAATGATTTTTCAAATTAAATTAAAATAATACGATTTAAAGATTTGGAAGTTTTTCAAATTATTTTGGAAGTTGATCTTGGTTTTGATTAAAGGGTCCTAAACTGGCGCTTCCAACCCAAAACAAATTCATACCCATAATCTCAGATTTAAAACAGGCAAAATTTATGTTTTAGCCCATTTTCAGACTTAATTCAAATTAATTTAATTTCAGTAAATGGAGGTAAAAATTTGTCAAATGTTTTGAATTTTCATAAATAAATTAAAATAATACGATTTAAAATTTTTGAAGTTTTTCAAATTATTTTGGAAGTTGATCTTGTTTTTGATTAAAGGGTCCTAAACTGAGGCTTCCAACCCAAAACAAATTCATAACAGCAATCTCAGGTTTAAAAGAGGCAAAGTTTATGTTTTAGACCATTTTCAGACTTAATTCAAATTAATTTAATCTTAGTAAATGGAAGTAAAAATTTGTCAAATTTTTTTAATTTTCATACTTTTATTTACCTCTTCTTAATTTCAGTTTATGGGCGCCTAGTACATTTAATGATTTTCAAACTTAAATTAAAATAATACGGTTTTAAAATTTTAAAATTTTGCAAAATATTTTGGAAGTTGATCTTGGTTTTGGGAAAAGGGTCCTAAGCTGGGGCTTCCAACCCAAAACAAATGCATACCCATAATCTCAGGTTTAAAAGAGCAAAATTTCTGTTTTAGACCATTTTCAGATTTAATTCAAATTAATTTAAGTAAATGGAAGTAAAAATGTGTCAAATTTTTTGAATTTTTATATATTTATTTACCTGCTGTTAATTTCAGTTTATTGGCGCCTAGTACATTTAATGATTTTTCAAATTAAATTAAAATAATACGATTAAAAATTTTTAAAGTTTTTCAAATTATTTTGGGAGTTGATCTTGGTTTTGATTAAAGAGTCCTAAACTGGGGCTTCCAGCCCAAAACAAATTCATACCAGCAATCTCAGGTTTAAAAGAGGCAAAGTTCATGTTTTATACCATTTTCAGACTGAATTCAAATTAATTTAATCTCAGTAAATGGAAGTAAAAATTTGTCAAATTTTTTGAGTTTTCATATATTTATTTACCTGCTGTTAATTTCAGTTTATGGGCGCCTAGTACATTTAATGATTTTTCAAATTAAATTAAAATAATACGATTAAAAATTTTTGAAGTTTTTCAAATTGTTTTGGAAGTTGATCTTATTTTTATTAAAGGGTCCTAAACTGGGGCTTCCAACCCAAAACAAATTCAAACCCATAATCTCAGATTTAAAAGCGGCAAAATTTATGTTCTAAACCATTTTCAGACTTAATTCAAATTAATTTAATCTCAGTAAATGGAGGTAAAAATTTGTAAAATTTTTTGAATTTTCATATATTTATTTACCTGCTGATAATTTCAGTTTATGGGCGCCTAGTACATTTAATGATTTTTCAAATTAAATTAAAATAATACGATTTAAAATTTTTAAAGTTTTTTTGAATTATTTTGGAAGTTGATCTTGGTTTTGATTAAAGGGTCCTAAACTGGGGCTTCCAACCCAAAAGAAATTCATACCCATAATCTCAGGTTAAAAAGAGGCAAAATTTATGTTTTAGACAATTTTCAGACTTAATTCAAATTAATTTAATCTCAGTAAATGGAGGTAAAAATTTGTCAAATTTTTTGAATTTTCATATATTTATTTACCTGCTGTTAATTTCAGTTTATGGGCGCCTAGTACATTTAATGATTTTTCAAATTAAATTAAAATAATACGATTTAAAATTTTTGAAGTTTTTCAAATTATTTTGGAAGTTGATTTTGGTTTTGATTAAAGGGTCCTAAACTGGGGCTTCCAATCCAAAACAAATTAATACCCGCAATCTCAGGTTTAAAAGAGGCAAGATTTCTGTTTTAGACCATTCTCAGACTTAATTCAAATTAATTTAATCTCAGTAAATGGAGGTAAAAATTTGTCAAATTTTTTGAATTTTCATATATTTATTTACCTGCTGTTAATTTCAGTTTATGGGCGCCTAGTACTTTTAATGATTTTTCAAATTAAATTAAAATAATACGATTTAAAATTTTTGAAGTTTTTCAAATTATTTTGGAAGTTGATCTTTTGATGATTAAAGGGTCCTTTACTGGGGTTCCAACCCGAAACAAATTCATACCCATAATCTCAGGTTTAAAAGAGCAAAATTTCTGTTTTAGACCATTTTCAGATTTAATTCAAATTAATTTAGTCTCAGTAAATGGAAGTAAAAATTTGTCAAATTTTTTGAATTTTCATACTTTGATTTACCTGCTGTTAATTTCAGTTTATGGGCGCCTAGTACTTTTAATGATTTTTCAAATTAAATTATAATAATACGATTTAAAATTTTTAAAGTTTTTCAAATTATTTTGGAAGTTGATCTTGTTTTGGATTAAAGGGTCCTTAACTGGGGTTCCAACCCAAAACAAATTCATACCCATAATCTCAGGTTTAAAAGAGCAAAATTTATGTTTTAGACCATTTTCAGACTTAATTCAAATTAATTTAATCTCAGTAAATGGAGGTAAAAATTTGTCAAATTTTTTGAATTTTCATACTTTTATTTACATGCTGTTAATTTCAGTTTATGGGCGACTAGTACATTTAATGATTTTCAAACTTAAATTAAAGTAATACGATTTTAAAATTTTAAAATTTTGCAAAATATTTTGGAAATTGATCTTGGTTTTGGTTAAAGGGTCCTAAACTGGGGCTTCCAACCCAAAACAAATTCATACCCATAATCTCAGGTTTAAAAGAGCAAAATTTATGTTTTAGACCATTTTCAGACTTAATTCAAATTAATTTAATCTCAGTAAATGGAGGTAAAAATTTGTCAAATTTTTTGAATTTTAATATATTTATTTACCTGCTGTTAATTTCAGTTTATGGGCGCCTAGTACATTTTAATGATTTTTCAAATTAAATTAAAATAATACTATTTCAAATTTTTAAAGTTTTCAAATTATTTTGGAAGTTGATCTTGTTTTTGATTAAAGGGTACTTAACTGGGGTTCCAACCCAAAACAAATTCATACCCGCAATCTCAGGTTTAAAAGAGGCAAAATTTATGTTCTAAACCATTTTCAAACTTAATTCAAATTAATTTAATCTCAGTAAATGGAGGTAAAAATTTGTCAAATTTTTTGAATTTTCATATATTGATTTACCTGCTGTTAAGTTCAGTTTATGTGTGCCTAGTACTTTTAATGACTTTCAAATTATATTAAAATAATAAGATTTAAAATTTTTAAAGTTTTCAAATTATTTTGGAAGTTGATCTTGTTTTTGATTAAAGGGTCCTTAACTGGGGTTCCAACCCAAAACAAATTCATACCCATAATCTCAGGTTTAAAAGAGCAAAATTTATATTTTAGACCATTTTCAGACTTAATTCAAATTAATTTAATCTCAGTAAATGGAGATAAAAATTTGTCAAATTTTTTGAATTTTAATATATTTATTTACCTGCTGTTAATTTCAGTTTATGGGCGCCTAGTACATTTTAATGATTTTTCAAATTAAATTAAAATAATACGATTTAAAATTTTTGAAGTTTTTCAAATTATTTTGGAAGTTGATCTTATTTTGATTAAAGGTTCCTAAACTGGGGCTTCCAACCCAAAACAAATTCATACCCATAATCTCAGATTTAAAAGAGGCAAAATTTATGTTTTATACCATTTTCAGACTTAATTCAAATTAATTTAATCTCAGTAAATGGAGGTAAAAATTTGTAAAATTTTTTGAATATTCATATATTTATTTACCTGCTGTTAATTTCAGTTTATGGGCGCCTAGTACATTTAATGATTTTTCAAATTAAATTAAAATAATACGATTTAAAATTTTTGAAGTTTTTCAAATTATTTTGGAAGTTGATCTTATTTTGTTTAAAGGGTCCTAAACTGGGACTTCCAACCCAAAACAAATTCATACCCATAATCTCAGATTTAAAAGAGGCAAAATTTATGTTTTAGACCATTTTCAGACTTAATTCAAATTAATTTAATCTCAGTAAATGGAGGTAAAAATTTGTCAAATTTTTTGAATTTTCATATATTTATTTACCTGCTGTTAATTTCAGTTTATGGGCACCTAGTACATTTAATGATTTTTCAAATTAAATTCAAATAATACGATTTAAAATTTTTGAAGTTTTTCAAATTATTTTGGAAGTTGATCTTGGTTTTGATTAAAGGGTCCTAAACTGGGGCTTCCAACCCAAAACAAATTCATACCCATAATCTCAGGTTTAAAAGAGCAAAATTTATGTTTTAGACCATTTTCAGACTTAATTCAAATTAATTTAATCCCAGTAAGTGGAGGTAAAAATTTGTCAAATTTTTTGAATTTTCATATATTTATTTACCTGCTGTTAATTTCAGTTTATGGGCGCCTAGTACATTTTAATGATTTTTCAAATTAAATTAAAATAATACGATTTAAAATTTTTGAAGTTTTTCAAATTATTTTGGAAGTTGATCTTATTTTGATTAAAGGGTCCTAAACTGGGGCTTCCAACCCAAAACAAATTCATACCCATAATCTCAGGTTTAAAAGAGCAAAATTTATGTTTTAGACCATTTTCAGACTTATATCAAATTAATTTAATCTCAGTAAATAGAGGTAAAAATTTGTCAAATTTTTTGAATTTTCATATATTTATTTACCTGCTGTTAATTTCAGTTTATGTGCGCCTAGTACTTTTAATGATTTTCAAAATTAAATTAAAATAATACGATTCTAAATTTTAAAATTTTGCAAAATATTTTGGAAGTTGACCTTGGTTTTGGTTTAAGGGTCCTAAACTGGGGCTTCCAACCCAAAACAAATTCATACCCATAATCTCAGGTTTAAAAGAGCAAAATTTATGTTTTAGACCATTTTCAGACTTAATTCAAATTAATTTAATCTCAGTAAATGGAGGTAAAAATTTGTCAAATTTTTTGAATTTTCATACTCTGATTTACCTGCTGTTAATTTCAGTTTATGGGCGCCTAGTACATTTAATGATTTTCAAACTTAAATTAAAATAATACGATTTAAAATTTTTGAAGTTTTTCAAATTATTTTGGAAGTTGATCTTGGTTTTGATTAAAGGGTCCTAAACTGGGGCTTCCAACCCAAAACAAATTCATACCCATAATTAGGTTTAAAAGAGCAAAATTTATGTTTTAGACCATTTTCAGACTTAATTCAAATTAATTTAATCTCAGTAAATGGAGGTAAAAATTTGTCAAATTTTTTGAATTTTCATACTTTGATTTACCTGCTGTTAATTTCAGTTTATGGGCGCCTAGTACATTTAATGTTTTTCAAACTTAAATTAGAATAATACAATTTAAAATTTTTGAAGTTTTTCAAATTATTTTGGAAGTTGATCTTTGTTTTGATTAAAGGGTCCTAAACTGGGGCTTCCAACCCAAAACAAATTCATACCTTCAATCTCATGTTTAAAAGAGGCAAAATTTATGTTTTAGACCATTTTCAGACTTAATTCAAATTAATTTAATTTCAGTAAATGGAGGTAAAAATTTGTCAAATGTTTTGAATTTTCATAAATAAATTAAAATAATACGATTTAAAATTTTTGAAGTTTTTCAAATTATTTTGGAAGTTGATCTTGTTTTTGATTAAAGGGTCCTTAACTGAGGCTTCCAACCCAAAACAAATTCATAACAGCAATCTCAGGTTTAAAAGAGGCAAAGTTTATGTTTTAGACCATTTTCAGACTTAATTCAAATTAATTTAATTTCAGTAAATGGAGGTAAAAATTTGTCAAATGTTTTGAATTTTCATAAATAAATTAAAATAATACGATTTAAAATTTTTGAAGTTTTTCAAATTATTTTGGAAGTTGATCTTGTTTTTGATTAAAGGGTCCTTAACTGAGGCTTCCAACCCAAAACAAATTCATAACAGCAATCTCAGGTTTAAAAGAGGCAAAGTTTATGTTTTAGACCATTTTCAGACTTAATTCAAATTAATTTAATTTCAGTAAATGGAGGTAAAAATTTGTCAAATTTTTTGAATTTTCAAATAATTATTTACCTGTTGTTAATTTCAGTTTATGGGCGCCTAGTAGTTTTAATGATTTTTCAAATTAAATTAAAATAATACAATTTAAAAATTTTAAAATTTCTCAAAATATTTTGGAAGTTGATCTTGGTTTTGATTAAAGGGTCCTTAACTGAGGCTTCCAACCCAAAACAAATTCATAACAGCAATCTCAGGTTTAAAAGAGGCAAAATTTATGTTTTAGACCATTTTCAGATTTAATTCAAATTAATTTAATCTCAGTAAATGGAGGTAAAAATTTGTCAAATTTTTTAAATTTTCATATATTTATTTACCTGCTGTTAATTTCAGTTTATGGTCGCCTAGTACATTTTAATGATATTTCAAATTAAATTGAAATAATACGATTTAAAATTTTTGAAGTTTTTCAAATTATTTTGGAAGTTGATCTTTTGATGATTAAAGGGTCCTTTACTGGGGTTCCAACCCGAAACAAATTCATACCCATAATCTCAGGTTTAAAAGAGCAAAATTTCTGTTTTAGACCATTTTCAGATTTAATTCAAATTAATTTAGTCTCAGTAAATGGAGGAAAAAATTTGTCAAATTTTTTAAATTTTCATATATTTATTTACCTGCTGTTCATTTCAGTTTATGGGCGCCTAGTACATTTAATGATTTTTCAAATTAAATTAAAATAATACGATTTAAAGATTTGGAAGTTTTTCAAATTATTTTGGAAGTTGATCTTGGTTTTGATTAAAGGGTCCTAAACTGGCGCTTCCAACCCAAAACAAATTCATACCCATAATCTCAGATTTAAAACAGGCAAAATTTATGTTTTAGCCCATTTTCAGACTTAATTCAAATTAATTTAATTTCAGTAAATGGAGGTAAAAATTTGTCAAATGTTTTGAATTTTCATAAATAAATTAAAATAATACGATTTAAAATTTTTGAAGTTTTTCAAATTATTTTGGAAGTTGATCTTGTTTTTGATTAAAGGGTCCTAAACTGAGGCTTCCAACCCAAAACAAATTCATAACAGCAATCTCAGGTTTAAAAGAGGCAAAGTTTATGTTTTAGACCATTTTCAGACTTAATTCAAATTAATTTAATCTTAGTAAATGGAAGTAAAAATTTGTCAAATTTTTTTAATTTTCATACTTTTATTTACCTCTTCTTAATTTCAGTTTATGGGCGCCTAGTACATTTAATGATTTTCAAACTTAAATTAAAATAATACGGTTTTAAAATTTTAAAATTTTGCAAAATATTTTGGAAGTTGATCTTGGTTTTGGGAAAAGGGTCCTAAGCTGGGGCTTCCAACCCAAAACAAATGCATACCCATAATCTCAGGTTTAAAAGAGCAAAATTTCTGTTTTAGACCATTTTCAGATTTAATTCAAATTAATTTAAGTAAATGGAAGTAAAAATGTGTCAAATTTTTTGAATTTTTATATATTTATTTACCTGCTGTTAATTTCAGTTTATTGGCGCCTAGTACATTTAATGATTTTCAAATTAAATTAAAATAATACGATTAAAAATTTTTAAAGTTTTTCAAATTATTTTGGGAGTTGATCTTGGTTTTGATTAAAGAGTCCTAAACTGGGGCTTCCAGCCCAAAACAAATTCATACCAGCAATCTCAGGTTTAAAAGAGGCAAAGTTCATGTTTTATACCATTTTCAGACTGAATTCAAATTAATTTAATCTCAGTAAATGGAAGTAAAAATTTGTCAAATTTTTTGAGTTTTCATATATTTATTTACCTGCTGTTAATTTCAGTTTATGGGCGCCTAGTACATTTAATGATTTTTCAAATTAAATTAAAATAATACGATTAAAAATTTTTGAAGTTTTTCAAATTGTTTTGGAAGTTGATCTTATTTTTATTAAAGGGTCCTAAACTGGGGCTTCCAACCCAAAACAAATTCAAACCCATAATCTCAGATTTAAAAGCGGCAAAATTTATGTTCTAAACCATTTTCAGACTTAATTCAAATTAATTTAATCTCAGTAAATGGAGGTAAAAATTTGTAAAATTTTTTGAATTTTCATATATTTATTTACCTGCTGATAATTTCAGTTTATGGGCGCCTAGTACATTTAATGATTTTTCAAATTAAATTAAAATAATACGATTTAAAATTTTTAAAGTTTTTTTGAATTATTTTGGAAGTTGATCTTGGTTTTGATTAAAGGGTCCTAAACTGGGGCTTCCAACCCAAAAGAAATTCATACCCATAATCTCAGGTTAAAAAGAGGCAAAATTTATGTTTTAGACAATTTTCAGACTTAATTCAAATTAATTTAATCTCAGTAAATGGAGGTAAAAATTTGTCAAATTTTTTGAATTTTCATATATTTATTTACCTGCTGTTAATTTCAGTTTATGGGCGCCTAGTACATTTAATGATTTTTCAAATTAAATTAAAATAATACGATTTAAAATTTTTGAAGTTTTTCAAATTATTTTGGAAGTTGATTTTGGTTTTGATTAAAGGGTCCTAAACTGGGGCTTCCAATCCAAAACAAATTAATACCCGCAATCTCAGGTTTAAAAGAGGCAAGATTTCTGTTTTAGACCATTCTCAGACTTAATTCAAATTAATTTAATCTCAGTAAATGGAGGTAAAAATTTGTCAAATTTTTTGAATTTTCATATATTTATTTACCTGCTGTTAATTTCAGTTTATGGGCGCCTAGTACTTTTAATGATTTTTCAAATTAAATTAAAATAATACGATTTAAAATTTTTAAAGTTTTTCATATTATTTTGGAAGTTGATATTGTTTTTGATTAAAGGGTCTTTAACTGGGGTTCCAACCCAAAACAAATTCATACCCATAATCTCAGGTTTAAAAGAGCAAATTTTATGTTTTAGACCATTTTCAGACTTAATTCAAATTAATTTAATCTCAGTAAGTGGAGGTAAAAATTTGTCAAATTTTTTGAATTTTCATACTCTGATTTACCTGCTGTTAATTTCAGTTTATGGGCGCCTAGTACATTTAATGATTTTCAAACTTAAATTAAAATAATACGATTTAAAATTTTTGAAGTTTTTCAAATTAATTTGGAAGTTGATCTTGGTTTTGATTAAAGGGCCCAAAAACAAATTCATACCAATTCCAACCCAAAACAAATTCATACCCATAATCTCAGGTTTATAAGAGAAAAATTTATGTTTTATACCATTTTCAGACTTAATTCAAATTAATTTAATCTCAGTAAATGGAAGTAAAAATTTGTCAAATTTTTTGAATTTTCATACTTTTATTTACCTGCTGTTAATTTCAGTTTATGGGCGCCTAGTACATTTAATGATTTGCAAACTTAAATTAAAATAATACGATTTAAAATTTTTGAAGTTTTTCAAATTATTTTGGAAGTTGATCTTGGTTTTGATTAAAGGGTCCTAAACTGGGGCTTCCAAACCAAAACAAATTCATACCCGCAATCTCAGGTTTAAAAGAGGGAAAAATTATGTTCTAAACCATTTTCAAACTTAATTCAAATTAGTTTAATCTCAGTAAATGGAGGTAAAAATTTGTCAAATTTTTTGAATTTTCATATATTTATTTACCTGCTGTTAAGTTCAGTTTATGTGTTCCTAGTACTTTTAATGACTTTTGAAATTAAATTAAAATAATACGATTTCAAATTTTTAAAGTTTTCAAATTATTTTGGAAGTTGATCTTGTTTTTGATTAAAGGGTCCTTAACTGGGGTTCCAACCCAAAACAAATTCATACCCATAATCTCAGGTTTAAAAGAGCAAAATTTATGTTTTAGACTATTTTCAGACTTATATCAAATTAATTTAATCTCAGTAAATAGAGGTAAAAATTTGTCAAATTTTTTGAATTTTCATATATTTATTTACCTGCTGTTAATTTCAGTTTAAGTGCGCCTAGTACTTTTAATGATTTTCAAAATTAAATTAAAATAATACGATTCTAAATTTTAAAATTTTGCAAAATATTTTGGAAGTTGACCTTGGTTTTGGTTTAAGGGTCCTAAACTGGGGCTTCCAACCCAAAACAAATTCATACCCATAATCTCAGGTTTAAAAGAGCAAAATTTATGTTTTAGACCATTTTCAGACTTAATTCAAATTAATTTAATCTCAGTAAATGGAGGTAAAAATTTGTCAAATTTTTTGAATTTTCATACTTTTATTTACATGCTGTTAATTTCAGTTTATGGGCGACTAGTACTTTTAATGATTTTCAAACTTAAATTAAAGTAATACGATTTTAAAATTTTAAAATTTTGCAAAATATTTTGGAAATTGATCTTGGTTTTGGTTAAAGGGTCCTAAACTGGGGCTTCCAACCCAAAACAAATTCATACCCATAATCTCAGGTTTATAAGAGAAAAATTTATGTTTTATACCATTTTCAGACTTAATTCAAATTAATTTAATCTCAGTAAATGGAAGTAAAAATTTGTCAAATTTTTTGAATTTTCATACTTTGATTTACCTGCTGTTAATTTCAGTTTATGGGCGCCTAGTACTTTTAATGATTTTTCAAATTAAATTATAATAATACGATTTAAAATTTTTAAAGTTTTTCAAATTATTTTGGAAGTTGATCTTGTTTTGGATTAAAGGGTCCTTAACTGGGGTTCCAACCCAAAACAAATTCATACCCATAATCTCAGGTTTAAAAGAGCAAAATTTATGTTTTAGACCATTTTCAGACTTAATTCAAATTAATTTAATCTCAGTAAATGGAGGTAAAAATTTGTCAAATTTTTTGAATTTTCATACTTTTATTTACATGCTGTTAATTTCAGTTTATGGGCGACTAGTACATTTAATGATTTTCAAACTTAAATTAAAGTAATACGATTTTAAAATTTTAAAATTTTGCAAAATATTTTGGAAATTGATCTTGGTTTTGGTTAAAGGGTCCTAAACTGGGGCTTCCAACCCAAAACAAATTCATACCCATAATCTCAGGTTTAAAAGAGCAAAATTTATGTTTTAGACCATTTTCAGACTTAATTCAAATTAATTTAATCTCAGTAAATGGAGGTAAAAATTTGTCAAATTTTTTGAATTTTAATATATTTATTTACCTGCTGTTAATTTCAGTTTATGGGCGCCTAGTACATTTTAATGATTTTTCAAATTAAATTAAAATAATACTATTTCAAATTTTTAAAGTTTTCAAATTATTTTGGAAGTTGATCTTGTTTTTGATTAAAGGGTACTTAACTGGGGTTCCAACCCAAAACAAATTCATACCCGCAATCTCAGGTTTAAAAGAGGCAAAATTTATGTTCTAAACCATTTTCAAACTTAATTCAAATTAATTTAATCTCAGTAAATGGAGGTAAAAATTTGTCAAATTTTTTGAATTTTCATATATTGATTTACCTGCTGTTAAGTTCAGTTTATGTGTGCCTAGTACTTTTAATGACTTTCAAATTATATTAAAATAATAAGATTTAAAATTTTTAAAGTTTTCAAATTATTTTGGAAGTTGATCTTGTTTTTGATTAAAGGGTCCTTAACTGGGGTTCCAACCCAAAACAAATTCATACCCATAATCTCAGGTTTAAAAGAGCAAAATTTATATTTTAGACCATTTTCAGACTTAATTCAAATTAATTTAATCTCAGTAAATGGAGATAAAAATTTGTCAAATTTTTTGAATTTTAATATATTTATTTACCTGCTGTTAATTTCAGTTTATGGGCGCCTAGTACATTTTAATGATTTTTCAAATTAAATTAAAATAATACGATTTAAAATTTTTGAAGTTTTTCAAATTATTTTGGAAGTTGATCTTATTTTGATTAAAGGTTCCTAAACTGGGGCTTCCAACCCAAAACAAATTCATACCCATAATCTCAGATTTAAAAGAGGCAAAATTTATGTTTTATACCATTTTCAGACTTAATTCAAATTAATTTAATCTCAGTAAATGGAGGTAAAAATTTGTAAAATTTTTTGAATATTCATATATTTATTTACCTGCTGTTAATTTCAGTTTATGGGCGCCTAGTACATTTAATGATTTTTCAAATTAAATTAAAATAATACGATTTAAAATTTTTGAAGTTTTTCAAATTATTTTGGAAGTTGATCTTATTTTGTTTAAAGGGTCCTAAACTGGGACTTCCAACCCAAAACAAATTCATACCCATAATCTCAGATTTAAAAGAGGCAAAATTTATGTTTTAGACCATTTTCAGACTTAATTCAAATTAATTTAATCTCAGTAAATGGAGGTAAAAATTTGTCAAATTTTTTGAATTTTCATATATTTATTTACCTGCTGTTAATTTCAGTTTATGGGCACCTAGTACATTTAATGATTTTTCAAATTAAATTCAAATAATACGATTTAAAATTTTTGAAGTTTTTCAAATTATTTTGGAAGTTGATCTTGGTTTTGATTAAAGGGTCCTAAACTGGGGCTTCCAACCCAAAACAAATTCATACCCATAATCTCAGGTTTAAAAGAGCAAAATTTATGTTTTAGACCATTTTCAGACTTAATTCAAATTAATTTAATCCCAGTAAGTGGAGGTAAAAATTTGTCAAATTTTTTGAATTTTCATATATTTATTTACCTGCTGTTAATTTCAGTTTATGGGCGCCTAGTACATTTTAATGATTTTTCAAATTAAATTAAAATAATACGATTTAAAATTTTTGAAGTTTTTCAAATTATTTTGGAAGTTGATCTTATTTTGATTAAAGGGTCCTAAACTGGGGCTTCCAACCCAAAACAAATTCATACCCATAATCTCAGGTTTAAAAGAGCAAAATTTATGTTTTAGACCATTTTCAGACTTATATCAAATTAATTTAATCTCAGTAAATAGAGGTAAAAATTTGTCAAATTTTTTGAATTTTCATATATTTATTTACCTGCTGTTAATTTCAGTTTATGTGCGCCTAGTACTTTTAATGATTTTCAAAATTAAATTAAAATAATACGATTCTAAATTTTAAAATTTTGCAAAATATTTTGGAAGTTGACCTTGGTTTTGGTTTAAGGGTCCTAAACTGGGGCTTCCAACCCAAAACAAATTCATACCCATAATCTCAGGTTTAAAAGAGCAAAATTTATGTTTTAGACCATTTTCAGACTTAATTCAAATTAATTTAATCTCAGTAAATGGAGGTAAAAATTTGTCAAATTTTTTGAATTTTCATACTCTGATTTACCTGCTGTTAATTTCAGTTTATGGGCGCCTAGTACATTTAATGATTTTCAAACTTAAATTAAAATAATACGATTTAAAATTTTTGAAGTTTTTCAAATTATTTTGGAAGTTGATCTTGGTTTTGATTAAAGGGTCCTAAACTGGGGCTTCCAACCCAAAACAAATTCATACCCATAATTAGGTTTAAAAGAGCAAAATTTATGTTTTAGACCATTTTCAGACTTAATTCAAATTAATTTAATCTCAGTAAATGGAGGTAAAAATTTGTCAAATTTTTTGAATTTTCATACTTTGATTTACCTGCTGTTAATTTCAGTTTATGGGCGCCTAGTACATTTAATGTTTTTCAAACTTAAATTAGAATAATACAATTTAAAATTTTTGAAGTTTTTCAAATTATTTTGGAAGTTGATCTTTGTTTTGATTAAAGGGTCCTAAACTGGGGCTTCCAACCCAAAACAAATTCATACCTTCAATCTCATGTTTAAAAGAGGCAAAATTTATGTTTTAGACCATTTTCAGACTTAATTCAAATTAATTTAATCTCAGTAAATGGAGGTAAAAATTTGTCAAATTTTTTGAATTTTCATATATTTATTTACCTGCTGTTAATTTCAGTTTATGTGCGCCTAGTACTTTTAATGATTTTTCAAATTAAATTATAATAATACGATTTAAAATTTTTAAAGTTTTTCAAATTATTTTGGAAGTTGATCTTGTTTTGGATTAAAGGGTCCTTAACTGGGGTTCCAACCCAAAACAAATTCATACCCATAATCTCAGGTTTAAAAGAGCAAAATTTATGTTTTAGACCATTTTCAGACTTAATTCAAATTAATTTAATCTCAGTAAATGGAGGTAAAAATTTGTCAAATTTTTTGAATTTTCATACTTTTATTTACATGCTGTTAATTTCAGTTTATGGGCGCCTAGTACATTTAATGATTTTCAAAATTAAATTAAAATAAAACGATTTTAAAATTTTAAAATTTTGCAAAATATTATTTTGGAAGTTGACCTTGGTTTTGGTTTATGGGTCCTAAACTGGGGCTTCCAACCCAAAACAAATTCATACCCATAATCTCAGGTTTAAAAGAGCAAAATTTATGTTTTAGACCATTTTCAGACTTAATTCAAATTAATTTAATCTCAGTAAATGGAGGTAAAAATTTGTCAAATTTTTTGAATTTTCATACTTTTATTTACCTGCTGTTAATTTCAGTTTATGGGCGACTAGTACATTTAATGATTTTCAAACTTAAATTAAAGTAATACGATTTTAAAATTTTAAAATTTTGCAAAATATTTTGGAAATTGATCTTGGTTTTGGTTAAAGGGTCCTAAACTGGGGCTTCCAACCCAAAACAAATTCATACCCATAATCTAAGGTTTAAAAGAGCAAAATTTATGTTTTAGACCATTTTCAGACTTAATTCAAATTAATTTAGTCTCAGTAAATGGAGGTAAAAATTTGTCAAATTTTTTGAATTTTCACATATTTATTTACCTGCTGTTAATTTCAGTTTATGGGCGCCTAGTACATTTTAATGATTTTTCAAATTAAATTAAAATAATACTATTTCAAATTTTTAAAGTTTTCAAATTATTTTGGAAGTTGATCTTGTTTTTGATTAAAGGGTCCTTAACTGGGGTTCCAACCCAAAACAAATTCATACCTGCAATCTCAGGTTTAAAAGAGGCAAAATTTATGTTCTAAACCATTTTCAAACTTAATTCAAATTAATTTAATCTCAGTAAATGGAGGTAAAAATTTGTCAAATTTTTTGAATTTTCATATATTGATTTACCTGCTGTTAAGTTCAGTTTATGTGTGCCTAGTACTTTTAATGACTTTCAAATTAAATTAAAATAATACGATTTAAAATTTTTAAAGTTTTCAAATTATTTTGGAAGTTGATCTTATTTTGATTAAAGGTTCCTAAACTGGGGCTTCCAACCCAAAACAAATTCATACCCATAATCTCAGATTTAAAAGAGGCAAAATTTATGTTTTATACCATTTTCAGACTTAATTCAAATTAATTTAATCTCAGCAAATGGAGGTAAAAATTTGTAAAATTTGTTGAATATTCATATATTTATTTACCTGCTGTTAATTTCAGTTTATGGGCGCCTAGTACATTTAATGATTTTTCAAATTAAATTAAAATAATACGATTTAAAATTTTTGAAGTTTTTCAAATTAATTTGGAAGTTGATCTTATTTTGTTTAAAGGGTCCTAAACTGGGACTTCCAACCCAAAACAAATTCATACCCATAATCTCAGATTTAAAAGAGGCAAAATTTATGTTTTAGACCATTTTCAGACTTAATTCAAATTAATTTAATCTCAGTAAATGGAGGTAAAAATTTGTCAAATTTTTTGAATTTTAATATATTTATTTACCTGCTGTTAATTTCAGTTTATGGGCACCTAGTACATTTAATGATTTTTCAAATTAAATTCAAATAATACGATTTAAAATTTTTGAAGTTTTTCAAATTATTTTGGAAGTTGATCTTGGTTTTGATTAAAGGGTCCTAAACTGGGGCTTCCAACCCAAAACAAATTCATACCCATAATCTCAGGTTTAAAAGAGCAAAACTTATGTTTTAGACCATTTTCAGACTTAATTCAAATTAATTTAATCTCAGTAAGTGGAGGTAAAAATTTGTCAAATTTTTTGAATTTTGATATATTTATTTACCTGCTGTTAATTTCAGTTTATGGGCGCCTAGTACATTTTAATGATTTTTCAAATTAAATTAAAATAATACGATTTAAAATTTTTGAAGTTTTTCTAATTATTTTGGAAGTTGATCTTGGTTTTGATTAAAGGGTCCTAAACTGGGGCTTCCAACCCAAAACAAATTCATACCCGCAATCTCAGGTTTAAAAGACGCAAAATTTATGTTCTAAACCATTTTCAGACTTAATTCAAATTAGTTTAATCTCAGTAAATGGAGGTAAAAATTTGTCAAATTTTTTGAATTTTCATATATTTATTTACCTGCTGTTAAGTTCAGTTTATGGGCGCCTAGTACATTTTAATGATTTTTCAAATTAAATTAAAATAATACGATTTAAAATTTTTGAAGTTTTTCAAATTATTTTGGAAGTTGATCTTATTTTGATTAAAGGTTCCTAAACTGGGGCTTCCAACCCAAAACAAATTCATACCCGCAATCTCAGGTTTAAAAGAACAAAATTTATGTTTTAGACCATTTTCAGACTTAATTCAAATTAATTTAATCTCAGTAAATGGAGGTAAAAATTTGTCAAATTTTTTGAATTTTAATATATTTATTTACCTGCTGTTAATTTCAGTTTATGGGCGCCTAGTACATTTTAATGATTTTTCAAATTAAATTAAAATAATTCGATTTAAAATTTTTGAAGTTTTTCAAATTATTTTGGAAGTTGATCTTGGTTTTGAATAAAGGGTCCTAAACTGGGGCTTCCAACCCAAAACAAATTCATACCCGCAATCTCAGGTTTAAAAGAGAAAAAATTTATGTTCTAAACCATTTTCAGACTTAATTCAAATTAATTTAATCTCAGTAAATGGAGGTAAAAATTTGTCAAATTTTTTGAATTTTCATATATTTATTTTCCTGCTGTTAAGTTCAGTTTATGGGTGCCCAGTACTTTTAATGACTTTTCAAATTAAATTAAAATAATACGATTTCAAATTTTTAAAGTTTTCAAATTATTTTGGAAGTTGATCTTGTTTTTGATTAAAGGGTCCTTAACTGGGGTTCCAACCCAAAACAAATTCATACCCATAATCTCAGGTTTAAAAGAACAAAATTTATGTTTTAGACTATTTTCAGACTTAATTCAAATTAATTTAATCTCAGTAAATGGAGGTAAAAATTTGTCAAATTTTTTGAATTTTAATATATTTATTTACCTGCTGTTCATTTCAGTTTATGGGCACCTAGTACATTTTAATGATTTTTCAAATTAAATTAAAATAATACGATTTAAAATTTTTGAAGTTTTTCAAATTATTTTGGAAGTTGATCTTATTTTGATTAAAGGGTCCTAAACTGGGGCTTCCAACCCAAAACAAATTCATACCCATAATCTCAGATTTAAAAGAGGCAAAATTTATGTTTTAGACCATTTTCAGACTTAATTCAAATTAATTTAATCTCAGTAAGTGGAGGTAAAAATTTGTCAAATTTTTTGAATTTTCATACTTTTATTTACCTGCTGTTAATTTCAGTTTATGGGCGCCTAGTACATTTAATGATTTTCAAACTTAAATTAAAATAATACGATTTTAAAATTTTAAAATTTTGCAAAATATTTTGGAAGTTGATCTTGGTTTTGGTTTAAGGGTCCTAAACTGGGGCTTCCAACCCAAAACAAATTCATACCCATAATCTCAGGTTTAAAAGAGAAAAATCTATGTTTTAGAGTATTTTCAGACTTAATTCAAATTAATTTAATCTCAGTAAATGGAGGTAAAAATTTGTCAAATTTTTTGAATTTTAATATATTTATTTAACTGCTGTTAATTTCAGTTTATGGGCGCCTAATACTTTTAATGATTTTTCAAATTAAATTAAAATAATACGATTTAAGATTTTTAAAGTTTTTCAAGTTATTTTGGAAGTTGATCTTGTTTTTGATTAAAGCGTCCTTAACTGGGGTTCCAACCCAAAACAAATTCATACCCGCAATCTCAGGTTTAAAAGAGGCAAAATTTATGTTTTAGACCATTTTTAGACTTAATTCAAATTAATTTAATCTCAGTTAATGGAGGTAAAAATTTGTCAAATTTTATGAATTTTCATACTTTTATTTACCTGCTGTTAATTTCAGTTTATGGGCGCCTAGTACATTTAATGATTTTCAAACTTAAATTAAAATAATACGATTTTAAAATTTTAAAATTTTGCAAAATATTTTGGAAGTTGATCTTGGTTTTGGTTAAAGGGTCCAAACACAAATTCATACCCATTCCAACCCAAAACAAATTCATACCCATAATCTCAGGTTTATAAGAGAAAAATTTATGTTTTATACCATTTTCAGACTTAATTCAAATTAATTTAATCTCAGTAAATGGAGGTAAAAATTTGTCAAATTTTATGAATTTTCATACTTTTATTTACCTGCTGTTAATTTCAGTTTATGGGCGCCTAGTACATTTAATGATTTTCAAACTTAAATTAAAATAATACGATTTTAAAATTTTAAAATTTTGCAAAATATTTTGGAAGTTGATCTTGGTTTTGGTTTAAGGGTCCTAAACTGGGGCTTCCAACCCAAAACAAATTCATACCCATAATCTCAGGTTTAAAAGAGAAAAATCTATGTTTTAGAGTATTTTCAGACTTAATTCAAATTAATTTAATCTCAGTAAATGGAGGTAAAAATTTGTCAAATTTTTTGAATTTTCATATATTTATTTACATGCTGTTAATTTCAGTTTATGGGCGCCTAGTACATTTTAATGATTTTTCAAATTAAATTAAAATATTAATACGATTTAAAATTTTTGAAGTTTTTCTAATTATTTTGGAAGTTGATCTTGGTTTTGATTAAAGGGTCCTAAACTGGTGTTCCAACCCAAAACAAATTCATACCCATAATCGCAGGTTTAAAAGAGCAAAATTTATGTTTTAGACCATTTTCAGACTTAATTCAAATTAATTTAATCTCAGTAAATGGAGGTAAAAATTAGTCAAATTTTTTGAACTTTCATATATTTATTTACCTGCTGTTAATTTCAGTTTATGGGCGCCTAGTACATTTAATGATTTTTCAAATTAAATTAAAATAATACGATTTAAAATTTTTAAAGTTTTTCAAATTATTTTGGAAGTTGATCTTTTGATCAAAGGTTCCTTTACTGGGGTTCCAACCCAAAACAAATTCATACCCATAATCTCAGGTTTAAAAGAGCAAAATTTTAGGTTTAGACCATTTTCAGACTTAATTCAAATTAATTTAATCTCAGTAAATGGAGGTAAAAATTTGTCAAATTTTTTGAATTTTAATATATTTATTTACCTGCTGTTAATTTCATTTTATGGGCGCCTAGTACATTTTAATGATTTCTCAAATTAAATTGAAATAATACGATTTAAAATTTTTAAAGTTTTTCAAAATATTTTGGAAGTTGATCTTGGTTTTGGTTTAAGGGTCCTAAACTGGGGCTTCCAACCCAAAACAAATTCATACCCATAATCTCAGGTTTAAAAGAGAAAAATCTATGTTTTAGAGTATTTTCAGACTTAATTCAAATTAATTTAATCTCAGTAAATGGAGGTAAAAATTTGTCAAATTTTTTGAATTTTAATATATTTATTTACCTGCTGTTAATTTCAGTTTATGGGCGCCTAGTACATTTTAATGATTTTTCAAATTAAATTAAAATAATACGATTTAAAATTTTTAAAGTTTTTCAAAATTTTTGGAAGTAGATCTTGGTTTTGATTAAAGGGTCCTAAATTGGGGCTTCCAACTCAAAACAAATTCATACCCATAATCTCAGATTTAAAAGAGGCAAAATTCATGTTTTAGACCATTTTCAGACTTAATTCAAATTAATTTAATATCAGTAAATGGAGGTAAAAATTTGTCAAATTTTTTGAATTTTCATATATTTATTTACCTGCTGTTAATTTCAGTTTATGGGCGCCTAGTACATTTAATGATTTTTCAAATTAAATTAAAATAATACGATTTAAAATTTTTAAAGTTTTTAAATTATTCTGGAAGTTGATCTTGGTTTTGATTAAAGGGTCCTATACTGGTGTTCCAACCCAAAACAAATTCATACCCATAATCTCAGGTTTACAAGAGAAAAATTTATGTTTTAGACCATTTTCAGACTTAATTCAAATTAGTTTAATCTCAGTAAATGGAGGTAAAAATTTGTCAAATTTTTTGAATTTTCATATATTTATTTACATGCTGTTAATTTCAGTTTATGGGCGCCTAGTACATTTAATGATTTTTCAAATTAAATTAAAATAATACGATTTAAAATTTTTAAAGTTTTTCAAATTATTTTGGAAGTTGATCTTATTTTGATTATAGGGTCCTAAACTGGGGCTTCCAACCCAAAACAAATTCATACCCATAATCTCAGATTTAAAAGAGCAAAATTTATGTTTTAGACCATTTTAAGACTTAATTCAAATTAATTTAATCTCAGTAAATGGAGGTAAAAATTTGTCAAATTTTTTGAAATTTCATATATTTATTTACCTGCTGTTAATTTCAGTTTATGGGCGCCTAGTACATTTTAATGATTTTTCAAATTAAATTAAAATATTAATACGATTTAAAATTTTTGAAGTTTTTCTAATTATTTTGGAAGTTGATCTTGGTTTTGATTAAAGGGTCCTAAACTGGTGTTCCAACCCAAAACAAATTCATACCCATAATCGCAGGTTTAAAAGAGCAAAATTTATGTTTTAGACCATTTTCAGACTTAATTCAAATTAATTTAATCTCAGTAAATGGAGGTAAAAATTAGTCAAATTTTTTGAACTTTCATATATTTATTTACCTGCTGTTAATTTCAGTTTATGGGCGCCTAGTACATTTAATGATTTTTCAAATTAAATTAAAATAATACGATTTAAAATTTTTAAAGTTTTTCAAATTATTTTGGAAGTTGATCTTTTGATCAAAGGTTCCTTTACTGGGGTTCCAACCCAAAACAAATTCATACCCATAATCTCAGGTTTAAAAGAGCAAAATTTTAGGTTTAGACCATTTTCAGACTTAATTCAAATTAATTTAATCTCAGTAAATGGAGGTAAAAATTTGTCAAACTTTTTGAATTTTAATATATTTATTTACCTGCTGTTAATTTCATTTTATGGGCGCCTAGTACATTTTAATGATTTCTCAAATTAAATTGAAATAATACAATTTAAAAATTTTAAAATTTCTCAAATTATTTTGGAAGTTGATCTTGTTTTTGATTAAAGGGTCCTTTACTGGGGTTCCAACCCAAAACAAATGCATATCCATAATCTCAGGTTTAAAAGAGCAAAATTTATGTTTTAGACCATTTTCAGACTTAATTCAAATTAATTTAATCTCAGTAAATGGAGGTAAAAATTTGTCAAATTTTTTGAAATTTCATATATTTATTTACCTGCTGTTAATTTCCGTTTATGGGCGCTTAGTACATTTAATGATTTTTCAAATTAAATTAAAATAATACGATTTAAAATTTTTGAAGTTTTTCAAATTATTTTGAAAGTTGATCTTGGTTTTGATTAAGGGGTCCTAAAATGGGGCTTCCAACCCAAAACAAATTCATACCCGCAATCTCAGGTTTAAAAGAGCAAAATTTATGTTTTAGACCATTTTCAGACTTAATTCAAATTAATTTAATCTCAGTAAATGGAGGTAAAAATTTGTCAAATTTTTTGAATTTTCATATATTTATTTACCTGCTGTTAATTTCAGTTTATGGGCGCCTATTACTTTTAATGATTTTTCAAATTAAATTAAAATAATACGATTTAAAATTTTTAAAATTTTTCAAATTATTTTGGAAGTTGATCTTGTTTTTGATTAAAGGGTCCTTTACTGGGGTTCCAACCCAAAACAAATTCATATCCATAATCTCAGGTTTAAAAGAGCAAAATTTATGTTTTAGACCATTTTCAGACTTAATTCAAATTAATTTAATCTCAGTAAATGGAGGTAAAAATTTGTCAAAATTTTTGAATTTTAATATATTTATTTACCTGCTGTTAATTTCAGTTTATGGGCGCCTAGTACATTTTAATGATTTTCAAACTTAAATTAATATAATACAATTAAAAATTTAAAAATTTCTCAAAATTTTTTGGAAGTTGACCTTGGTTTTGATTAAAGGGTCCTAAACTGGGGCTTCCAACTCAAAACAAATTCATACCCATAATCTCAGGTTTAAAAGAGCAAAATTCCTGTTTTAGACCATTTTCAGATTTAATTCAAATTAATTTAATCTCAGTAAATGGAGGTAAAAATTTGTAAAATTTTTTGAATTTTCATACTTTTATTTACCTGCTGTTAATTTCAGTTTATGGACGCCTAGTACATATTAATGATTTTCAAACTTAAATTAATATAATACAATTTAAAAATTTTAAAATTCCTCAAAATATTTTGGAAGTTGATCTTGGTTTTGATTAAAGGGTCCTAAACTGGGGCTTCCAACTCAAAACAAATTCATACCCATAATCAGAGGTTTAAAAGAGCAAAATTTATGTTTAGACCATTTTCAGACTTAATTCAAATCAATTTAATCTCAGTAAATGGAGGTAAAAATTTGTCAAATTTTTTGAATTTCATACTTTTATTTACCTGCTGTTAATTTCAGTTTATGGGCGCCTAGTACATTTAATGATTTTCAAACTTAAATTAAAACAATACGATTTTAAAATTATAAAATTTTGCAAAATATTTTGGAAGTTGATCTTGGTTTTGGTTAAAGGGTCCTTAACTGGTGTTCCAACCCGAAACAAATTCATACCCATAATCTCAGGTTTAAAAGAGCAAAATTTCTGTTTTAGACCATTTTCAGATTTAATTCAAATTAATTTAGTCTCAGTAAATGGAGGAAAAATTTTGTCAAATTTTTTAAATTTTCATATATTTATTTACCTGCTGTTAATTTCAGTTTATGGGCGCCTAGTACATTTAATGATTTTTCAAATTAAATTAAAATAATACGATTTAAAGATTTGGAAGTTTTTCAAATTATTTTGGAAGTTGATCTTATTTTGATTAAAGGGTCCTTAACTGGGGTTCCAACCCAAAACAAATTCATACCCATAATCTCAGGTTTAAAAGAGCAAAATTTATGTTTTAGACCATTTTCAGACTTAATTCAAATGAATTTAATCTCAGTAAATGGAAGTAAAAATTTGTCAAATTTTTTGAATTTTCATATATTTATTTACCTGCTGATAATTTCAGTTTATGGGCGCCTAGTACATTTTAATGATTTTCAAACTTAAATTAATATAATACAATTTCAAAATTTCAAAATTTCTCAAAATATTTTGGAAGTTGATCTTGGTTTTGATTAAAGGGTCCTAAACTGGGGCTTCCAACTCAAAACAAATTCATACCCATAATCTCAGGTTTAAAAGAGCAAAATTTCTGTTTTAGACCATTTTCAGATTTCATTCAAATTAGTTTAATCTCAGTAAATGGAGGTAAAAATTTGTCAAATTTTTTGAATTTTCATATATTTATTTACCTGCTGTTAAGTTCAGTTTATGGGCGCCTAGTACATTTTAATGATTTTTCAAATTAAATTAAAATAATACGATTTAAAATTTTTGAAGTTTTTCAAATTATTTTGGAAGTTGATCTTATTTTGATTAAAGGTTCCTAAACTGGGGCTTCCAAACCAAAACAAATTCATACCCGCAATCTCAGGTTTAAAAGAACAAAATTTATGTTTTAGACCATTTTCAGACTTAATTCAAATCAATTTAATCTCAGTAAATGGAGGTAAAAATTTGTCAAATTTTTTGAATTTCATACTTTTATTTACCTGCTGTTAGTTTCAGTTTATGGGCGCCTAGTACATTTAATGATTTTTCAAATTAAATTAAAATAATACGATTTAAAATTTTTCAAATTATTTTGGAAGTTGATCTTGGTTTTGATTAAAGGGTGCTAAGCTGGGGCTTCCAACCCAAAACAAATTCATACGCGCAATATCAGGTTTAAAAGAGGCAAAATTTATGTTTTAGACCATTTTCGGACTTAATTCAAATTAATTTAATCTCAGTAAATGGAGGTAAAAATTTGTCAAATTTTTTGAATTTTCAAATAATTATTTACCTGCTGATAATTTCAGTTTATGGGCGCCTAGTACATTTTAATGATTTTCAAACTTAAATTAATATAATACATTAATATAAATTGATCTTGGTTTTGGTTAAAGGGTCCTAAACTAGGGCTTCCAACTCAAAACAAATTCATACCCATAATCTCAGGTTTAAAAGAGCAAAATTTCTGTTTTAGACCATTTTCAGATTTAATTCAAATTAATTTAATCTCAGTAAATGGAGGTAAAAATTTGTCAAATTTTTTGAATTTTCAAATAATTATTTACCTGTTGTTAATTTCAGTTTATGGGCGCCTAGTAGTTTTAATGATTTTTCAAATTAAATTAAAGTAATACAATTTAAAAATTTTAAAATTTCTCAAAATATTTTGGAAGTTGATCTTGGTTTTGATTAAAGGGTCCTAAACTGGGGCTTCCAACTCAAAACAAATTCATACCCATAATCTCAGGTTTAAAAGAGCAAAATTTATGTTTTAGACCATTTTCAGACTTAATTCAAATTAATTTAATCTCAGTAAATGGAAGTAAAAATTTGTCAAATTTTTTACATTTTCATATATTTATTTACCTGCTGTTAATTTCAGTTTATGGCCGCCTAGTACATTTTAATGATTTTTCAAATTAAATTAAAATAATACGATTTAAAATTTTTAAAGTTTTTCAAATTATTTTGGAAGTTGATCTTATTTTGATTAAAGGGTCCTTAACTGGGGTTCCAACCCAAAACAAATTCATACCCATAATCTCAGGTTTAAATGAGCAAAATTTATGTTTTAGACCATTTTCAGACTTAATTCAAATTAATTTAATCTCAGTAAATGGAAGTAAAAATTTGTCAAATTTTTTGAATTTTCATATATTTATTTACCTGCTGATAATTTTAGTTTATGGGCGCCTAGTACAAAAAGTGATTACGCCTAGTGATTAAAGGGTCCTAAACTGGGGCTTCTAACTCAAAACAAATTCATACCCATAATCTCAGGTTTAAAAGAGCAAATATTCTGTTTTAGACCATTTCCAGACTTAATTCAAATTAATTTAATCTCAGTAAATGGAGGTAAAAATTTGTCAAATTTTTTGAATTTTCATATATTTATTTACCTGCTGTTAATTTCAGTATATGGGCGCCTAGTACATTTTAATAATTTTTCAAATTAAATTAAAATAATACGATTAATAATTTTTGAAGTTTTTCAAATTATTTCTGAAGTTGATCTTGGTTTTGATTAAAAGGTCCTAAACTGGGGCTTCCAACCCAAAACAAATTCATACCCGCAATCTCAGGTTTAAAAAAGGCAAAATTTATGTTTTAGACCATTTTCAGACTTAATTCAAATTAATTTAGTCTCAGTAAATGGAGGAAAAAAATTGTCAAATTTTTTAAATTTTCATATATTTATTTACCTGCTGTTAATTTCAGTTTATGGGCGCCTAGTACATTTAATGATTTTTCAAATTAAATTAAAATAATACGATTTAAAGATTTGGAAGTTTTTCAAATTATTTTGGAAGTTGATCTTGGTTTTGATTAAAGGGTCCTAAACTGGCGCTTCCAACCCAAAACAAATTCAAACCCATAATCTCAGATTTAAAACAGGCAAAATTTATGTTTTAGCCCATTTTCAGAATTAATTCAAATTAATTTAATCTCAGTAAATGGAGGTAAAAATTTGTCAAATGTTTTGAATTTTCATATATTTATTTACCTGCTGATAATTTCAGTTTATGGCCGCCTAGTACATTTTAATGATTTTTCAAATTAAATTAAAATAATACGATTTAAAATTTTTAAAGTTTTTCAAATTATTTTGGAAGTTGATCTTATTTTGATTAAAGGGTCCTTAACTGGGGTTCCAACCCAAAACAAATTCATACCCATAATCTCAGGTTTAAAAGAGCAAAATTTCTTTTTTAGACCATTTTCAGATTTAATTCAAATTAATTTAATCTCAGTAAATGGAGATAAAAATTTGTCAAATTTTTTGAATTTTCATATATTTATTTACCTGCTGTTAATTTCAGTTTATGGGCGCCTAGTACATTTAATGATTTTTCAAATTAAATTGAAATAATACGATTTAAAATTTTTCAAATTATTTTGGAAGTTGATCTTGGTTTTGATTAAAGGGTCCTAAGCTGGGGCTTCCAACCCAAAACAAATTCATACGCGCAATATCAGGTTTAAAAGAGGCAAAATTTATGTTTTAGACCATTTTCGGACTTAATTCAAATTAATTTAATCTCAGTAAATGGAGGTAAAAATTTGTCAAATTTTTTGAATTTTAATATATTTATTTACCGGCTGTTAATTTCAGTTTATGGACGCCTAGTACAGATTAATGATTTTCAAACTTAAATTAATATAATACAATTTAAAAATTTTAAAATTTCTCAAAATATTTTGGAAGTTGATCTTGGTTTTCATTAAAGGGTCCTAAACTGGGGCTTCCAACTCAAAACAAATTCATACCCATAATCTGAGGTTTAAAAGAGCAAAATTTATGTTTAGACCATTTTCAGACTTAATTCAAATCAATTTAATCTCAGTAAATGGAGGTAAAAATTTGTCAAATTTTTTGAATTTTCATACTTTTATTTACCTGCTGTTAATTTCAGTTTATGGGCGCCTAGTACATTTAATGATTTTCAAACTTAAATTAAAATAATACGATTTTAAAATTATAAAATTTTGCAAAATATTTTGGAAGTTGATCTTGGTTTTGGTTAAAGGGTCCTAAACTAGGGCTTCCAACTCAAAACAAATTCATACCCATAATCTCAGGTTTAAAAAAGCAAAATTTCTGTTTTAGACCATTTTCAGATTTAATTCAAATTAATTTAATCTCAGTAAATGGAGGTAAAAATTTGTCAAATTTTTTGAATTTTCAAATAATTATTTACCTGTTGTTAATTTCAGTTTATGGGCGCCTAGTAGTTTTAATGATTTTTCAAATTAAATTAAAATAATACAATTTAAAAATTTTAAAATTTCTCAAAATATTTTGGAAGTTGATCTTGGTTTTGATTAAAGGGTCCTAAACTGGCGCTTCCAACTCAAAACAAATTCATACCCATAATCTCAGGTTTAAAAGAGCAAAATTTATGTTTTAGACCATTTTCAGACTTATTTCAAATTAATTTAATCTCAGTAAATGGAGGTAAAAATTTGTCAAATTTTTTGAACTTTAATATATTTATTTACCTGCTGTTAATTTCAGTTTATGGTCGCCTAGTACATTTTAATGATATTTCAAATTAAATTGAAATAATACGATTTAATATTTTTGAAGATTTTCAAATTATTTTGGAAGTTGATCTTGTTTTTGATTAAAGGGTCCTTAACTGGTGTTCCAACCCGAAACAAATTCATACCCATAATCTCAGGTTTAAAAGAACAAAATTTCTGTTTTAGACCATTTTCAGATTTAATTCAAATTAATTTAGTCTCAGTAAATGGAGGAAAAAATTTGTCAAATTTTTTAAATTTTCATATATTTATTTACCTGCTGTTAATTTCAGTTTATGGGCGCCTAGTACATTTAATGATTTTTCAAATTAAATTTAAATAATACGATTTAAAGATTTGGAAGTTTTTCAAATTATTTTGGAAGTTGGTCTTGGTTTTGATTAAAGGGTCCTAAACTGGCGCTTCCAACCCAAAACAAATTCATACCCATAATCTCAGATTTAAAACAGGCAAAATTTATGTTTCAGCCCATTTTCAGACTTAATTCAAATTAATTTAATCTCAGTAAATGGAGGTAAAAATTTGTCAAATGTTTTGAATTTTCATATATTTATTTACCGGCTGATAATTTCAGTTTATGGGCGCCTAGTACATTTAATGATTTTTCAAATTAAATTAAAATAATACGATTTAAAATTTTTAAAGTTTTTTAAATTTTTTTGGAAGTTGATCTTGGTTTTGATTAAAGGGTCCTAAGCTGGGGCTTCCAACCCAAAATAAATTCATACCCGCAATTTCAGGTTTAAAAGAGGCAAAGTTTATGTTTTAGACCATTTTCAGACTTAATTCAAATTAATTTAATCTCAGTAAATGGAAGTAAAAATTTGTCAAATTTTTTACATTTTCATATATTTATTTACCTGCTGTTAATTTCAGTTTATGGCCGCCTAGTACATTTTAATGATTTTTCAAATTAAATTAAAATAATACGATTTAAAATTTTTAAAGTTTTTCAAATTATTATGGAAGCTTCCAACCCAAAACGAATTCATATCCGCAATCTCAGGTTTAAAAGAGGCAAAATTTATGTTTTTTTATGAGATTATGGGTATGAATTTGTTTTGGGTTGGAAGCCCCAGTGTAGGACCCTTTAACCAAAACCAAGATCAACTTCCAAAATATTTTGCAAAATTTTAAATTTTTAAAATTGTATTATTTTAATTTAAGTTTGAAAATTATTAAATGTACTAGGCGCCCATTAACTGAAATTAACAGCAGGTAAATAAAAGTATGAAAATTCAAAAAATTTGACAAATTTTTACCTCCATTTACTGAGATTAAATTAATTTGAATTAAGTCTGAAAATGGTCATAACATAAATTTTTCTCTTTTAAACCTGAGATTATGGGTATGAATTTGTTTTGGGTTGGAAGCCCCAGTTTAGGACCCTTTAACCAAAACCAAGATCAACTTCCAAAATATTTTGCAAAATTTAAAAATTTTAAAATCGTATTATTTTAATTTAAGTTTGAAAATCATTAAATGTACTAGGCGCCCATAAACTGAAATTAACAGCAGGTAAATAAAAGTATGAAAATTCAAAAAATTTGACAAATTTTTACCTCCATTTACTGAGATTAAATTAATTTGAATTAAGTCTGAAAATGGTCTAAAACAATTTTATCTCAGTAAATGGAGGTAAAAATTTGTCAAATTTTTTGAATTTTCATACTTTTATTTACCTGCTGTTAATTTCAGTTTATGGGCGCCTAGTACATTTAATAATTTTCAAACTTAATTTAAAATAATACGATTTTAAAATTATAAAATTTTGCAAAATATTTTGGAAGTTGATCTTGGTTTTGGTTAAAGGGTCCTAAACTAGGGCTTCCAACTCAAAACAAATTCATACCCATAATCTCAGGTTTAAAAGAGCAAAATTTCTGTTTTAGACCATTTTCAGATTTAATTCAAATTAATTTAATCTCAGTAAATGGAGGTAAAAATTTGTCAAATTTTTTGAATTTTCAAATAATTATTTACCTGTTGTTAATTTCAGTTTATGGGCGCCTAGTAGTTTTAATGATTTTTCAAATTAAATTAAAATAATACAATTTAAAAATTTTAAAATTTCTCAAAATATTTTGGAAGTTGATCTTGGTTTTGATTAAAGGTTCCTAAACTGGGGCTTGCAACTCAAAACAAATTCATACCCATAATCTCAGGTTTAAAAGAGCAAAATTTATGTTTTAGACCATTTTCAGACTTATATCAAATTAATTTAATCTCAGTAAATGGAGGTAAAAATTTGTCAAATTTTTTGAACTTTAATATATTTATTTACCTGCTGTTAATTTCAGTTTATGGTCGCCTAGTACATTTTAATGATATTTCAAATTAAATTGAAATAATACGATTTAAAATTTTTGAAGTTTTTCAAATTATTTTGGAAGTTGATCTTGTTTTTGATTAAAGGGTCCTTAACTGGTGTTCCAACCCGAAACAAATTCATACCCATAATCTCAGGTTTAAAAGAACAAAATTTCTGTTTTAGACCATTTTCAGATTTAATTCAAATTAATTTAGTCTCAGTAAATGGAGGAAAAAATTTGTCAAATTTTTTAAATTTTCATATATTTATTTACCTGCTGTTAATTTCAGTTTATGGGCGCCTAGTACATTTAATGATTTTTCAAATTAAATTAAAATAATACGATTTAAAGATTTGGAAGTTTTTCAAATTATTTTGGAAGTTGATCTTGGTTTTGATTAAAGGGTCCTAAACTGGCGCTTCCAACCCAAAACAAATTCATACCCATAATCTCAGATTTAAAACAGGCAAAATTTATGTTTTAGCCCATTTTCAGACTTAATTCAAATTAATTTAATCTCAGTAAATGGAGGTAAAAATTTGTCAAATGTTTTGAATTTTCATATATTTATTTACCTGCTGATAATTTCAAATTATGGGCGCCTAGTACATTTAATGATTTTTCAAATTAAATTAAAATAATACGATTTAAAATTTTTAAAGTTTTTTAAATTTTTTTGGAAGTTGATCTTGGTTTTGATTAAAGCGTCCTAAACTGGGGCTTCCAACCCAAAATAAATTCATACCCGCAATTTCAGGTTTAAAAGAGGCAAAGTTTATGTTGTAGACCATTTTCAGACTTAATTCAAATTAATTTAATCTCAGTAAATGGAAGTAAAAATTTGTCAAAGTTTTTACATTTTCATATATTTATTTACCTGTTGTTAATTTCAGTTTATGGCCGCCTAGTACATTTTAATGATTTTTCAAATTAAATTAAAATAATACGATTTAAAATTTTTAAAGTTTTTCAAATTATTTTGGAAGTTGATCTTATTTTGATTAAAGGGTCCTAAACTGGGGTTCCAACCCAAAACAAATTCATACCCATAATCTCAGGTTTAAAAGAGCAAAATTTATGTTTTAGACCATTTTCAGACTTAATTCAAATTAATTTAATCTCAGTAAATGGAAGTAAAAATTTGTCAAATTTTTTGAATTTTCATATATTTATTTACCTGCTGATAATTTTAGCTTATGGGCGCCTAGTACAAAAAGTGATTACGCCTAGTGATTAAAGGGTCCTAAACTGGGGCTTCCAACTCAAAACAAATTCATACCCATAATCTCAGGTTTAAAAGAGCAAATATTCTGTTTTAGACCATTTTCAGACTTAATTCAAATTAATTTAATCTCAGTAAATGGAGGTAAAAATTTGTCAAATTTTTTGAATTTTCATATATTTATTTACCTGCTGTTAATTTCAGTTTATGGGCGCCTAGTACATTTTAATAATTTTTCAAATTAAATTAAAATAATACGATTAATAGTTTTTGAAGTTTTTCAAATTATTTCTGAAGTTGATCTTGGTTTTGATTAAAGGGTCCTAAACTGGGGCTTCCAACCCAAAACAAATTCATACCCGCAATCTCAGGTTTAAAAAAGGCAAAATTTATGTTTTAGACCATTTTCAGACTTAATTCAAATTAATTTAATCTCAGTAAATGGAGGTAAAAATTTGTCAAATTTTTTGAATTTTCATACTTTTATTTACCTGTTGTTAATTTCAGTTTATGGGCGCCTAGTACATTTAATGATTTTCAAACGTAAATTAAAATAATACGATTTTAAAATTTTAAAATTTTGCAAAATATTTTGGAAGTTGATCTTGGTTTTGGTTAAACGGCCCTAAGCTGGGGCTTCCAACCCAAAACAAATTCATACCCATAATCTCAGGTTTAAAAGAGAAAAATTTATGTTTTAGACCATTTTCAGACTTAATTCAAATTAATTTAATCTCAGTAAATAAAGGTAAAAATTTGTCAATTTTTTTGAATTTCAATATATTTATTTACCTGCTGATAATTTCAGTCTATGGGCGCCTAGTACATTTAATGATTTTTCAAATTAAATTAAAATAATACGATTTAAAATTTTTAAAGTTTTTCAAATTATTTTGGAAGTTGATCTTGTTTTTGATTAAAGGGTCCTTAACTGGGGTTCCAACCCAAAACAAATCCATACCCATAATCTCAGGTTTAAAAGAGCAAAATTTATGTTTTAGACCATTTTCAGACTTAATTCAAATTAATTTAATCTCAGTAAATGGAGGTAAAAATTTGTCAAATTTTTAATTTTCATATATTTATTTACCTGCTGTTAATTTCAGTTTATGGGCGCCTAGTACATTTTAATAATTTTTCAAATTAAATTAAAATAATACGATTAATAATTTTTGAAGTTTTTCAAATTATTTCTGAAGTTGATCTTGGTTTTGATTAAAGGTTTTAGACCATTTTCAGACTTAATTCAAATTAATTTAATCTCAGTAAATGGAGGTAAAAATTTGTCAAATTTTTTGAATTTTCATACTTTTATTTACGTGCTGTTAATTTCCGTTTATGGGCGCCTAGTACATTTATAGATTTTCAAACTTAAAATAAAATAATACGATTTTAAAATTTTAAAATTTTGCAAAATATTTTGGAAGTTTATCTTGGTTTTGGTTAAAGGGTCCTAAACTAGGGCTTCCAACTCAAAACAAATTCATACCCATAATCTCAGGTTTAAAAGAACAAAATTTATGTTTTAGACTATTTTCAGACTTAATTCAAATTAATTTAATCTCAGTAAATGGAGGTAAAAATTTGTCAAATTTTTTGAATTTTCATATATTTATTTACCTGCTGTTAATTTCAGTTTATGGGCGCCTAGTACTTTTAATGATTTTTTAAATTAAATTAAAATAATACGATTTAAAATTTTTCAAATTATTTTGGAATATGATCTTGTTTTTTATTAAAGGGTCCTTAACTGGGGTTTCAACCCAAAACAAATTCATACCCAAAATCTCAGGTTTAAAAGAACAAAATTTATGTTTTAGACCATTTTCAGACTTAATTCAAATTAATTTAATCTCAATAAATGGAGGCAAAATTTATGTTTTAGACCATTTTCAGACTTAATTCAAATTAATTTAATCTCAGTAAATGGAGGTAAAAATTTGTCAAATTTTTTGAATTTTCATATATTTGTTTACCTACTGTTAATTTCAGTTTATGGGCGCCTAGTACATTTTAATAATTTTTCAAATTAAATTAAAATAATACGATTAATAATTTTTGAAGTTTTTCAAATTATTTCTGAAGTTGATCTTGGTTTTGATTAAAGGGTCCTAAACGGGGGCTTCCAACCCAAAAAAAAATTCATACCCGCAATCTCAGGTTTAAAAAAGGCAAAATTTATGTTTTAGACCATTTTCAGACTTAATTCAAATTAATTTAATATCAGTAAATGGAGGTAAAAATTTGTCAAATTTTTTGAATTTTCATACTTTTATTTACCTGCTGTTAATTTCAGTTTATGGGCGCCTAGTACATTTAATGATTTTCAAACGTAAATTAAAATAATACGATTTTAAAATTTAAAAATTTTGCAAAATATTTTGGAAGTTGATCTTGGTTTTGGTTAAACGGCCCTAAGCTGGGGCTTCCAACCCAAAACAAATTCATACCCATAATCTCAGGTTTAAAAGAGAAAAATTTATGTTTTAGACCATTTTCAGACTTAATTCAAATTAATTTAATCTCAGTAAATGGAGGTAAAAATTTGTCAAATTTTTTGAATTTTCATACTTTTATTTACCTGCTGTTAATTTCAGTTTATGGGCGCCTAGTACATTTATAGATTTTCAAACTTAAAATAAAATAATACGATTTTAAAATTTTAAAATTTTGCAAAATATTTTGGAAGTTCATCTTGGTTTTGGTTAAAGGGTCCTAAACTAGGGCTTCCAACTCAAAACAAATTCATACCCATAATCTCAGGTTTAAAAGAGCAAAATTTCTGTTTTAGACCATTTTCAAATTTAATTCAAATTAATTTAATCTCAGTAAATGGAGGTAAAAATTTGTCAAATTTTTTGAATTGTCATATATTTATTTACCTGCTGTTAATTTCAGTTTATTGGCGCCTAGTACATTTAATGATTTTTCAAATTAAATTAAAATAATACGATTTAAAATTTTTAAAGTTTTTCAAATTATTTTGGAAGTTGATCTTGTTTTTCATTAAAGGGTCCTTAACTGGGGTTCCAACCCAAAACAAATCCATACCCATAATCTCAGGTTTAAAAGAGCAAAATTTCTGTTTTAGACCATTTTCAGATTTAATTCAAATTAATTTAATCTCAGTAAATGGAGGTAAAAATTTGTCAAATTTTTTGAATTGTCATATATTTATTTACCTGCTGTTAATTTCAGTTTATTGGCGCCTAGTACATTTAATGATTTTTCAAATTAAATTAAAATAATACGATTTAAAACTTTTAAAGTTTTTCAAATTATTTTGGAAGTTGATCTTGTTTTTGATTAAAGGGTCCTTAACTGGGGTTCCAACCCAAAACAAATTCATACCCATAATCTCAGGTTTAAAAGAACAAAATTTATGTTTAGACCATTTTCAGACTTAATTCAAATTAATTTAATCTCAGTAAATGGAAGTAAAAATTTTTCAAATTTTTTAAATTTTCATATATTTATTTACCTGCTGTTAATTTCAGTTTATGGGCGCCTAGTACTTTTAATGATTTTTCAAATTAAATTAAAATAATACGATTTAAAATTTTTCAAATTATTTTGGAATATGATCTTGTTTTTGATTAAAGGGTCCTTAACTAGAGTTTCAACCCAAAACAAATTCATACCCAAAATCTCAGGTTTAAAAGAGCAAAATTTATGTTTTAGACCATTTTCAGACTTAATTTAAATTAATTCAATCTCAGTAAATGGAGGCAAAATTTATGTTTTAGACCATTTTCAGACTTAATTCAAATTAATTTAATCTCAGTAAATGGAGGTAAAAATTTGTCAAATTTTTTGAATTTTAATATATTTATTTACCTGCTGTTAATTTCAGTTTATGGGCGCCTAGTACATTTACTGATTTTTCAAATTAAATTAAAATAGTACGATTTAAAATTTTTGAAGTTTTTCAAATTATTTTGGAAGTTGATATTTGTTTTGATTAAAGGGTCCTAAACTGGGGCTTCCAACCCAAAACGAATTCATATCCGCAATCTCAGGTTTAAAAGAGGCAAAATTTATGTTTTTTTATGAGATTATGGGTATGAATTTGTTTTGGGTTGGAAGCCCCAGTGTAGGACCCTTTAACCAAAACCAAGATCAACTTCCAAAATATTTTGCAAAATTTAAAAATTTTAAAATCGTATTATTTTAATTTAAGTTTGAAAATCATTAAATGTACTAGGCGCCCATAAACTGAAATTAACAGCAGGTAAATAAAAGTATGAAAATTCAAAAAATTTGACAAATTTTTACCTCCATTTACTGAGATTAAATTAATTTGAATTAAGTCTGAAAATGGTCTAAAACAATTTTATTTCAGTAAATGGAGGTAAAAATTTGTCAAATTTTTTGAATTTTCATACATTTATTTACCTGTTGTTAATTTCAGTTTATGGGCGCGTAGTACATTTTAATGATTTTCAAACTTAAATTAATATAATACAATTTTAAAATTTTAAAATTTCTCAAAATTTTTTGGAATTTGATCTTGGTTTTGATTAAAGGGTCCTAAACTGGGGCTTCCAACTCAAAACAAATTCATACCCATAATCTCAGGTTTAAAAGAGGCAAAATTTATGTTTTATACCATTTTCAGACTTAATTCAAATTAATTTAATCTCAGTAAATGGAGGTAAAAATTTGTCAAATTTTTTGAATTTTCATATATTTATTTACCTGCTGTTAATTTCAGTTTATGGGCGCCTAGTACATTTAATGATTTTTCTAATTAAATTAAAATATTACGATTTAAAATTTTTGAAGTTTTTCAAATTATTTTGGAAGTTGATCTTGGTTTTGATTAAAGGGTCCTAAACTGGGGCTTCCAACCCAAAACAAATTCATACCTGCAATCTCAGGTTTAAAAGAGCAAAATTTATGTTTTAGACCATTTTCAGACTTAATACAAATTAATTTAATCTCAGTAAATGGAGGTAAAAATTTGTCAAATTTTTTGAATTTTCATACTTTTATTTTTTTTTTTTTTTTTTTTTTTTTTGTCCTTATTACTCCTCTTGGGAGCATAGGATATCTACTAGGCATCTCCATCTGCATTTTTCTTATCGAGGCTCTGCCTTGTGTTTCGAATCGTTTTTTTTCCTTTTTCAATTAAGTAAATGATTGGTCTACTGTAATCTATCTACAAGATGTCGCTTCTTAATTTCTTCCCTAGTGTCATCTATCGGTCAAGTAGAGAAACCGTGTCATGTTGTTAGGTGCGTTGCGTACTGCCATTGTAATTGCATATGACAGTTGCAATTACATTGTCGTTCAATTACATATAGGTTATTGTTTATTCAGTATTAATTATTAGATTATAGAGTATAGCTGGAAACACGATTATAGGTATATTTTTTTTTTTTTTTTAAATTATTTGGTACTAATTATTTATTATTATATTTTTAGGTATAGAATTATTATATTATAATTTATTATATATTAATTTATTATAATTATTAATTTTACTGGATATGGTATCTCCCACCAGGATTCGAACCCGGGACTGCCACAGTGTTTAGATTGCAAGGTTGCGCTCTAACCACCTAGGCTACGGAGGAGATTTGTCAAATTTTTTGAATTTTCATACTTTTATTTACCTGCTGTTAATTTCAGTTTATGGGCGCCTAGTACATTTAATGATTTTTCAAATTAAATTATAATAATACGATTTAAATTTTTTCAAATTATTTTGGAAGTTGATCTTGGTTGTGATTAAAGGGCCCTATACTGGGGCTTCCAACACAAAATCAAATTCATACCCACAACCTCAGGTTTATAAAAGGCAAAATTTAAGTTTTAGACCATTTTAAGATTTAATTTAAATTAATTTAATCTGAGTAAATGGAGGTAAAATTTTGTCAAATTTTTTGAATTTTCATATTTTTATTTACCTGCTGTTAGTTTCAGTTTATGGGCGCCTAGTACATTTTAATGATTTTCAAACTTAAATTAAAATAACAAGATTCAAAATTTTTCAAATTATTTTGCAAGTTTATCTTGTTTTCGATTAAAGTACCCTATACTGGGGCTTCCGACACAAAATCAAATTCATACCAACAACCTCAGGTTTAAAACAGGCAAAATTTATATTTTAGACCATTTTCAGACTTAATTCAAATTAATTTAATCTCAGTAAATGAAGAAAAAAAATTTAATTTTCGTATTTTCATTTATCTGCTGTTAGTTTAATTTATGGGCGCCTAGTACATTTTAATGATTTTCAAACTTAAATTAAAATAATACGATTTAAAATTTTTAAGGTTTTTCAAATTATTTTGGAAGTTGATCTTGGTTGCGATTAAAGGGCCCTATACTGGGGCTCCCAACACAAAATCAAATTGATACCCACAACCTCAGGTTTTAAAAAGGCAAAATTTAAGATTTAGACCATTTTAAGATTTAATTTAAATTAATTTAATCTGAGTAAATCGAGGTAAAATTTTGTCAAATTTTTTGAATTTTTATATTTTTATTTACCTGCTGTTAGTTTCAGTTTATGGGCGCCTAGTACATTTTAATGATTTGCAAGCTTAAATTAAAATAATACGATTTAAAATTTTTGAAGTTTTTCAAATTATTTTGGAAGTTGATCTTGGTTGTGATTAAAGGGTCCTATACTGGGGCTTCCAACACAAAATCAAATTCATACCTAAAACCTCAGATTTAAAAAAGGCAAATTTTAAGTTTTAGACCGTATTCAATATTTTCAATATACCAAATTTTAACCTTAATTTGAATAAATTAAGGTTAAAATTTGGCAAATTTTTTTAATTTTCTTATTTTTATTTACCTGCTGTTAATTTCAGTTTATGGGCGCCTAGTACATTTTAATGATTTTCAAAATTAAATTAAAATAATACGATTTAAAATTTTTATAGTTTTTCAAATTATTTTGGAGGTTCACCTTGTTTTGGTTATACGGTCCCAAACTGGGGCTTCCAACTCAAAATCAATTTTATACCCACAACATCAGGGTTAAAAAAGGCAAATTTTAAGTTTCAGACCGTTTTCAGGCTAAATTCAAATTATTTTAATCTGAGTAAATTAAAGTCAAAATTTTGGCAAATTTTTTGAATTTTCATATTATTATTTACCTGTAGTTAATTTCAGTTTATGGGCGCCTGGTACATTTAGTGACTTTCAAAAATTTTTTAATCTGAGTAAATTAAGGTCCAAATTTTGACAAATATTTTGAATTTTCATATTTTGATTTACCTGCTGTTAATTTCTGTTTATGGGCGCCCAGTACATATACTTATTTTCAAAAATTTTTTAATCTGAGTAAATTAAGGTCAAAATTTTGGCAAATTTTTTTTGAATTTTAATATTTTTATTTACCTGCTGTTAATTTCAGTTTATGGGCGCCTAATATATTTAATGATTTTCAAAATTAATTAAAATAATATGATTTGAAATTTTTGAAGTTTTTCAAATTATTTTGGAGGTTGATCTTGTTTTGATTTAAAGAGTTCTAAACTGGGGCTTCCAACCCAAAATTAAATTCATACCCAAAAATTCAGGTTCAAAAAGCGCAAAATTTAAATTTTAGATAATTTTCAGACTAAATTCAAATTAATTTAATCTAAATAAATAAAATTTGATATATGGCAAATTTTTTGAATTTTCATATTATAATTTACCTGCTGTGGATTTCGGTATATGGAAGCCTTTTTTTTTTACCTGCTGTTAATTTCAGTTTATGGGCGCCTAGTACATTTTAATGATTTTCAAACTTAAATTAAAATAATACGATTTAAAATTTTTAAGGTTTTTCAAATTATTTTGGAAGTTGATGTTGGTTGCGATTAAAGGGCCCTATACTGGGGCTCCCAACACAAAATCAAATTGATACCCACAACCTCAGGTTTGAAAAAGGCAATTTTTAAGTTTTAGACCATTTTAAGATTTAATTTAAATTAATTTAATTTGAGTAAATGGACGTAAAAATTTGTCAAATTTTTTGAATTTTTATATTTTTATTTACCTGCTGTTAGTTTCAGTTTATGGGCGCCTAGTACATTTTAATGATTTGCAAGCTTAAATTAAAATAATACGATTTAAAATTTTTAAAGTTTTTCAAATTATTTTGGAAGTTGATCTTGGTTGTGATTAAAGGGCCCTATACTGGGGCTTCCAACACAAAATCAAATTCATACCTAAAACCTCAGATTTAAAAAAGGCAAATTTTAAGTTTTAGACCGTTTTCAATAAATAATTTGAAATAATTTGAATAAAATAATTTGAAATAATTTGAATAAAATAAGGTTAAAATTTGGCAAATTTTTTTAATTTTCTTATTTTTATTTACCTGCTGTTAATTTCAGTTTATGGGCGCCTAGTACATTTTAATGATTTTCAAAATTAAATTAAAATAATACGATTTAAAATTTTTATAGTTTTTCAAATTATTTTGGAGATTCACCTTGTTTTGGTTATACGGTCCCAAACTGGGGCTTCCAACTCAAAATCAATTTTATACCCACAACATCAGGGTTAAAAAAGGCAAATTTTAAGTTTCAGACCGTTTTCAGGCTAAATTCAAATTATTTTAATCTGAGTAAATTAAAGTCAAAATTTTGGCAAATTTTTTGAATTTTCATATTATTATTTACCTGTAGTTAATTTCAGTTTATGGGCGCCTGGTACATTTAGTGACTTTCAAAAATTTTTTAATCTGAGTAAATTAAGGTCCAAATTTTGACAAATATTTTGAATTTTCATATTTTGATTTACCTGTTGTTAATTTCTGTTTATGGGCGCCCAGTACATATACTTATTTTCAAAAATTTTTTAATCTGAGTAAATTAAGGTCAAAATTTTGGCAAATTTTTTTTGAATTTTAATATTTTTATTTACCTGCTGTTAATTTCAGTTTATGGGCGCCTAGTATATTTAATGATTTTCAAAATTAATTAAAATAATATGATTTGAAATTTTTGAAGTTTTTCAAATTATTTTGGAGGTTGATCTTGTTTTGATTTAAAGAGTTCTAAACTGGGGCTTCCAACCCAAAATTAAATTCATACCCAAAAATTCAGGTTCAAAAAGCGCAAAATTTAAATTTTAGATAATTTTCAGACTAAATTCAAATTAATTTAATCTAAATAAATAAAATTTGAAATATGGCAAATTTTTTGAATTTTCATATTATAATTTACCTGCTGTGGATTTCGGTATATGGAAGCCTAGTACATTTAATGAAATTGAAAAGTAAATAAAAATTGTATGATTTAAATTTTTTAATTGTTTTCAAATTATTCCAAAGGGTGACCTTTTTATTTTTTGGATTTCGGAGTACTTAATTGGTACTTTTATCCCCGTGTCAAATTTATATTTCTAAGCTTATGTATAAAAAATGCAAAAGTTCCCAACCCCCAGTATAAGTTTCATTAAAAAACCAAATTTTAAGTTACATAAGATAATAAGATTTTGAATTTTTAATATTTTTGTACTCGTTTTAGATGGGAATTTTTCTTTCCATTTCAGGACACTAGTGTGAAATCCGTTTTTAGAGACAGGTATATTCCATAAAATTATTTTTGCAAGTTTAGTTGAATTGGTGAATTTTTTTTTTAATTTATTTTATTTCCATTCAAATTGTATAAATTTTGAATATGTAATCAACACATAGTTTGATTTAAACATAAAATTTTAATTTTTTTATATTTTTTATATAGAAAACAGATTTATATATAAAATGCATTTAAAATAATTTATTAAAAATTATATAGTTTTTAAAAACTGTTTAATTGGATAACTTCTATTTGTGAATTATTTTAAAATTGCATCAAATATTCTTTAATTTACACTCAATATTTTCAAAACTATATACTAGAAATCATTATTTATCTTGTCTTAATATATATTTTACTCAAAATGTGGAATATCAAATAATTTATTCTAAATTTTGCTATATATATTATATGTATATATATATATGTTCATTTAAAATTTATCTACATTTACTATTTATCAAAAATCTCACAAATAAAATATTATAAATATTGAGTAAAAAATTTCACTTTGCATTTTTCACAATTTTCCAAAACCAAAACCATTTTTCACTTTATTAGAGTTTGATATCTTTTTTCAAAAAATTTAATGTGAAAAATCGTTTTTGGTTTAACTTTGCTATTGTATTTGAAAAAATAAAAAAAAAAAATTAAAGATAAAATCAAAAGAAAAAATTAAAGGTAAATAAATAACAATTTATCTACATCCTACTTAATTTTTCAGTATATTAAAGTTTTGTTTAATTTTTTAAAAAAATTTGCTTATCTATAAAAACATCAATGATGAGACATTTCAATCTTAAATGATTGCCTCCTTATTTGATTTTTTTTAACTATAAATTTTAATACATGATGGTTCTTTTACTTCACCTAACATGAAAATCTCTAACCATTTCTAAAGTAAAATCTAAAAAAAATGAGCTATCTATAAGTAAAAAAATCTTCGATAAAACTTCAGTTTCTCGAATTGAATGATTTTCAACTTTATATCATCGAATTCTTTAGAAATTTCAGTTTATTTTTAATTTCAGTGTAACTTTAATACAAAAACACATTAATTTACTTATTTTAATATATTATTACATAATATAAATTGTTATATAAACAGATATCTTTATCCACCGGGTCGATTCAAAACTCCATATTATATAAAATTTCAATTTTCAGAATCGATTCAAAATAATTGCATATTTATAGGGGTTAAAGTTAAAATTTACTTTTACACCACCCAATGAAGTTACAACTTTATAAAATACGTTTTTCAACATTTTTTATTATGAAACTTCAATTTTCCTATTCACAATTTTGCCCAAAAATCCATTTCCCAAACTTAATAACACCATTTACAGTGCCGCCTATCACATTTCATATTTCGAAGTACAAAACAATTATGATATTGTGACTACATAACTTTCGTCCTTTCTATTTTGTATTTAATCCAGTTATAATATTATTCAACTATACAGTTCGTTGTCTTTTTTTTTGTTGGGAAATCCCTCAATACATGCAAAACAAAAACCAAAAGACAAATAACAAAAAAAATTAACAAAATCAAATGTAGATATAAATAATTTATATCCTTTTTTTTGGAGAAAAACAAAAAAAAAATTTTAAAAAGAAAAATATAAAAAAAAATAACGGTATTCACGGTCTCTCTAATCATAACAATATCCTCTTATCCTTTGAAACGAATCATAAAAAGAAGAACTCAAGAAAAAAAACAAAAAACAAAAAAAAAAAATTAAAAAATTTAAACAGGAAAAAAAACGGTACTTTTCTTTTGTCAAAAATTCCGCTCACGTTTACCGTTTTTATTATTCTAAAGTAAAATAAAAACACAAAACATGAAAAAAAAAACACGGTCCTTAAAGTTTTTTTTTTCCTTTTTTTCTGTTATTTAAAAAAAAAATACAAGAAAAAAACCATGAAAAATGGCATAAAAACAAAATAACGGTGAAAATAAAAATATAACCGAAAAATTACGTTGCGCAATTTTTTCGTTTTCATCTTTATGTTACAACATTTTTTATTAATCTTTTTCCTTCTTTTACATCTCCTTCTCCTATTTTTTTTTTTTTTTTAAATAAAAAAAAACCTTTAAATGGTTACAACCACACCACATTTTCACCCACTAATTTTCATAAACAAAAATAAAATAAAAGAAAAAAAAATATTGGATTTAAATTTTTTCAGGATTTTCTTCTTTGTTTTCATCACCATCACCTGGACTCCGATATTTTTCATCTTTATTAATGGTTTCTTTTACCGTTAAAATTTTTGTTGCAGTTGTTTGTGGTCTTGTATAATTTCTTATACTAGAAGAATGATTGATTCTATTGTTATTATTTATACTAGTACTACTATTATTTTCATCATCATTATAAATGACATCTTTATTTTCCTCATTATTATTAGTGGGGATTGGTGTTGCTGTTCTTGTTGATTTATTAATAACTGGTATTTCTTTAGAATTTATATCATCATCTGTTATCACATCTTCATTGTTTGCCGATATTGTCAATATATCAACATTATTTCGTGTTACTTCTGAAAATGATGGTGGTGCCATCATTGGCTGAGCCATTGACAAAACAGTTTCAACTCTTTGTTGTAAAAATTTTTGTCTTCTTATTTCAGCTTTTGCCAATTTTTCTTCTAAATCTTCGATGGTTGCTTGTGTTGCCGATTCAGATTGTTGTGATTGTTCGACTAAACGTTGTAGACGTTTTGGTGGATGACGTTTTATTAAACTTTCACCACCCGATAATGGATCTAAACTGTTACCATCTGCATCAATTGATGGTGATGAAATCAAATTATCTAATGGAATTTCAAAAGCTTCAGCTGGTGCTGTAGAAAAAATAATACAAAAATTTAAAAAAAAAATTTAAAAAATATTGGAAAGTTCGTATTGAAAAAAAGTTTTGTTGTTTAAGAGGAAATACCGTTATAAACTTACGATATTTAGGAATTCCAGAATTTTCGGATTTTTCTTCAGTATTTCCTGTAGTTTTCAATTCTTCATCATTATTTTCTTTTGCAGTATCTCCGTTTTCATCTTTAGGCGGTGCAGTTTGTGGTTCTATAACATTTTGATTTTGTGCTTTAATTTCAGCGGCTTGTGATGATGCACATCCCATTAGTTGTGTTGTTTTTATAATATTTGTACGTATTGCTGGTAATTTTATTGTTGATAATGGTTGTTTCTTATGTGGTGGCATAATTATCGAATCTCGTTAAGGGAGTGTTATTTTTTCCAATTTGATTTCAATTAAATTCCAATTTTAAAAATAAAAAATTTTTAATCTCAGAATCACATTGCAATAATTTTATAATATTTTCAATATAATTTTTCTATTTTTTTTCTATATTTAAATTACACTCATAAAATTTTAATTTAATTTAACTTTTTTTTTTTCAAACAGTGACAAGAAATTAAAATAATAAAATTTTAGTTTCTAATTTCTATTTTTAGTTTTTTTTTTCACTTTTTTTTAATAAAATTCACAGCACACTGTATTTTTGTAGCTACACTCAACAACATTAAAAATCCGACTGATAGAAAAGATAAAAATCAAAATCGAAATAACTCAGAAAATTTTATATTATTAAAAGTGCCTGCCCTTTGTTTACATTTAAAAAAAAACATATTTATATATATATATATATACAAATGTATGTAAAAAAACAATAATAACTATAATTTTCCCCTAAACTTTTTGTGTTAAAAAATGAAAACACCCTGAAACCTATTGTTAATTTATCATTACTATTAACATTATATAGTGTATGATTGTATATGTACCCTATATGCATTCTATTCAAAACACGAGAAACTCCTGTTCAAATGCAAAATCACTTTTTTTAATCTAAAATATAAAAAAAAAATAAAAGATAGTTACTGACAAACATGAAAAGTACTTAGAACGTACCCATTTATTATATCACATTGGCTTTTAGTTTTCAATTCAATTTAAATCACACACGAACACTAGATTTAATACCTACCGTGCCACCTCTATCGTACCTTAAATGTATAATCTATTATATTTCTACTTAAAATAATATTTTTCCGTTGCATTGTCAATCAAATTATTGTGTACTTATTCTGTGTACGAGTTTTGTTTTTTGTTATTAGAAATCGTTACTCCTACAGTGCCCCCTTACTACCCTCATTTGACAAGTTTATTTATATATGTATATATACATATATATATTTGATTAAACTTAATAACCAATACAAATTGTATATCTGCTACACTTACTGCGTTTTAGATTTGTTTAGTATAAAAATAATTTAATATTAATTTATTAGTAGTTCAAGAGTGGGATTGGGGTTCAAATGCTATGATTTGTGTTTAGTACAATGCTGGAAATTAGATTAACCTCACATGCTGGTTTTTTTTAATTAATTTGAACTTTTAGCATACTTGGGATAAAAAATAAAATTCTTGAATTTGTTTATTTAATATTCTTTAAATTTAATTAAAAATCCTATAAAATACAAATATTTTTAATTATTTCATCATTATTCAGATGACCTGAATTAAGGCCCTGCGAAATAATTATCCGGGGTGTTATTTTCCATTTAATGAGAAATAACGCCCTGGGGTTTTATTTCTCAAGAAATAAAGCCCCCAAAATATGAGAAATAAAGTCCAAGGTTTTATTTCTCCTTTAAGTTAAACTACGACTTTTTTAAGAAATAAAGCTCCGGTGTGAAATTTCCCATTTCAATTGAAATTGCAAATGAAAAAACCACAATAATTTCACATATTTTTAGTAAAAAAATAATTTTAATTATATAACATCTGTATATACAGATTTTCTTGAACTATAATATCAAAAATAATTAGCACACATTTTGGAGCTGAAACCGAAATCAGGGGTATTCCCTTTTTCCGAAATTTAAAAGCGAATAATAATTTTACATATAAACTACATTTATACTACAAACTACACTTATAAACCAAATGCTGTAACCAAAGTATTGTATACATCAATTCAAAAATACTCTGGAAAAATGGTCAACTTAGATTTTTTAACCTACTTAAATATGCCTCCTAATATTGAATCTCGCATAGACAAGTATACAAATATTAAATGCATATTGTTTTATATCTAATATTTTACTTATATAAACTTATTCAGGTTTGAAAATTACAAAAATAGATTTTGCTACATATTTAATGACAAATAATAAGTCGGAACTTTATTCCTCAAGAAGTCGAAGATTCAATTAAAAAAAAAACATCCCGAGACTTTATTTATTACAGAAGTCGTAGTTCAACTCAAAAGAGAAATAAAACCCCGGGGCTCTATTACTCAATTACTACAAGAAAAAAGATCCCAGGGAGTTATTTCTCATTAAACGGGAAATAATACTCAGGGGGCTTTATTTCGCCAGGCCTTTATTCAGGTCACCATTATGCATCTAAAACTCTACTGAAGTAATTCTGATTTACATATGAAAATTTGAAAATTTTTATAAAAAACATTTATTATAAAATAACGGTAAATGGAACTAATTAAAAGTTATTAAAATATTAATACACAATCAAAATTTGTAACTGGTAGGTGCTGTTTTTTATCAAGTGAAAAAAATTCAAGCGAAGTTATTCAAATTTCCACCACTGTACGTGTATTTAGTAGTGGTGTTAGAAAATTACTCTACTAATACTAATTATTTTTAATTTTAGTAAATTTTAAATGTCGGCCCAGTTAATTTAGTAATTACACTGTTATATAAAAATAATAATGAAAACTAATAGACCTAAAGGTTTTTAGTGAGTAGTGAGTGCAGGCAAATTACATACAGAAAATGTAATTATATGGATATTGTTTGTTTGCATGTATAAATTCATTGGTGATTTTTATCTATTCAAAATTGTATTTGAATATTTATATTGTCTCTTAATACATTCGTATTAATTATTTATATTAAGTAAATGTCAATTTTTTATATTTTTTATTGTTAATTTTTAATTGACGTCATAATATTGATTGGGTATAACCTTTTGTTACAATACCAATTTTTTACAATAATAATTTATGAATTAATTTTTTTTAATATGCCTAATATAAATATTTTAATTTTAAATTCAGTTGTTATGATGGTCTGTCTTCCATTTTATCGCAAATGTTATAAAAATAAGCGAACCACATTTTCAAAACGAATTGAATTCATCAAAAGGAGACGCAAGGATTTATATAGAATAATGCTGTAATTTTAAGAAGGATTTGATTAAGTGAATCCTGTATTTCTCTATGTTTAATTCCAATTTAGAACATTTTACCCCTATAGTTATTTAACAACTTCTAAAATAATTATTTTAGAATATATCTGAATACAACTTACCTGTCTTTCAACTACATGAAACTTCACCACTCAAGTCAATTTTATGTTTTTGGAATTATACTCTTTTAACATGAACTTGATCCTTTAATTAAGTTGCTCTTTATCAACTCTTGGACAAGAGTTCGACGGTTAAGTTCACACTTAAAAAAAAACTCCCCAAAGTTTGATTTCTAATTGGTTACACTCCTTATTTTCTACCAAATGAAGAATTATAGATGAGAAAAAAAAATTGCATACTTGTAGGTGCAGTTGTTTTAATTATGGTATTATCATTTATACAGGAAGTATAATAACGCTACTAATATTTTTTAAAATATATAAATGAATACAAAAAAATGTAAATAATGACGTATAAATATTTCTTTGAATTTATAAAAATAATTTGTTATAACAACTTGAGTTATATAAAAAAAAAAATAAGAAAATATTGATTTTTAAATTATTCAAATTAAATAATAATTTTAAATAACGAAAATATCATTCTAAATATTAAAAAATCTAAATTTATCCTATCATTCCTTTTAATAGAATAGATTACTATAGTATATATTATAAATAAGGTAAACAAATCGATAAATAGCTAGTAGCTAATAGCTAGTATATATATATAAGATTTATTTATATCAAATTAAATGTGCAGTCTTGGACTAATGTTAATTTGTGAGTGTATAAATAATTATTTGTAATAAATTAAATAAAATGACAAATTATTATATAGATTTTATTAATTTATTACAATTTTATGGAATTATGAATTTATCAACATTTTTAAAAGAAAGTTTCTATAGTTGTAGATCTTTTACACAAACCACTAACCATTAATCAAAAAATTATTTTTTTTTATAGAAGCAAAGGCTCCGTGCAGTAAGGCCCCGTATAGTAAGCCCCTGCTCCGGAAATAAAGCCTTAATTTTGTCAATTCTATCAAGAGAAATAAAATACCTTTAAAATATTATCTATATATGATACTTATAACCCCTGGGGGTTTATTTATCGTATTTTGTGGTCTCAATCTAACCAATATTTAAATTTAGAAGAGCTTTAATCAACCTTAGGTTATCCAACTAAAATTTTAATACTATTTCTGATATGATCTGAATTGATTTAGGATTTATTGTAAGAATAAGAATTTAAAAGCTTTTTAATTTCAAGGTCTAGCTAATTTAATACTATAGACTTAGAATTATAGTCTGGGAATCTGTTCAATATAGATACAATTTTAAAAGTTCCTATACTTACCATAAAATAAGGACTTTTCCCTAAAAAAAAACAAACCAACAATTAATAAATACAATGTCCTTTTTTTTATTAAACATACATATATTTATTATTTTCATAATATATTTTTAGTATTTTTTTTTTTTAATTTTTTTAATTTTTTCATAATTTTTTTTTTAATTTTTTTTTTTTTTTTTTTTGTATTTTTTCTTCTGATTTCTTTTCATACTTTTAATATTTTTTTATCATTTTTTCTTGTTCTTTTTTTCTTTTAATATTTTACAGTAAGTGGGTTTTTTTATTTATAATTTATATTTTTACTTGCAATTATTTTTGATTTTACACATTATATTCAAAAAAAAAAAAATAAAAATAAAATTTATTATTTTAAATATTAGTATTTTAGTATTTTATTACCCGTATATAATAAATAATTTTATATATATATATTTACTGTAATATATAAATTTGTATTTATATATTGAAATATAAAAGTTTATAAATATTTTAATAATTTTATTTAATATTTTTGTTTTTTTTTTTGTTATTTTATACAAATTTAAATAAAAAACAAAATAAATAAAATATTTATTTAAAAAAAAATCTTTTGGTTTCATTTTTAACAAATAAAACTCTTAATTTTATAAAATATTATTAATTTTAATAAATATAAATGTACCCCAATCCCAAAATATTTAACTGTTTGTTTTTTTTTTTTTTTTTTTTTGTATTTTCTATATATTTTTATTTATAATTTAATTAATAATAATAGTTTTGTGTTTTATTCATTTTCTTTAGTAATTATAAATTATTTAATGAAATTAATTTTATATATAATTTAATATTTTATCAGTTTTGTTTTGTTTCATTTTTACTTGTTTCAAAAATTTATTATCTACATCTTAAATATTTAAAATAGAATTAATAATATTTTCATTTTTAATTCATTTTTTTTTATAGTATTAATAGTTTTATTTTATTTATATATATTTTGTTTATAATGTATATTATTATAATGAATTTTAATATCAATTACTAATACAATTACTTAACTATAAATAAATTATTAAATTCTTTTTTTTTTTTTTTTTGTTTTATTTTAAAAATTTAATAATATAAAATTTTTGGATAATTTATCTTTTGTTTACATTGATAAATTTTTTCAGTTTTTTTTTCATTATTTTATAAATTTACAATATACATATTAATTTATGAAAAATTATATATTTTATATTTCTAGAATTAAATATTTATTTTTTTAAATATTTAGTTTTTGGTATTTTATTTTAATCATTATTAAAAAATAAAAAAAAAACGAGGAAGATAAATGTGAATGACGATTAAAAATTTACAAAATGGATTAATAATGGTTTCTTAATGTTAATAACTTTGTAATGATTAAATTCTCCTAAAAGTATGCAATTATTTAAACTGACTTTTCTTATTTATATTTTAGTTGGTTATTTATTTATTTACTTATAATGAAATAATGAAGTTTGTTAGTTTAAATAAGTAAATAACATTAAATATAAAACAATAAAATTATTATGATAATAAAAAAAATCAATAAAAAAAAATTTATAAACTTTAATTCATTATGTTAAATGTTTCCTATTTTATTTGTGCAGAATTTGTATTTATCCGGTCTAAAAATAAAATTTTTCTTCTCTAATAAATTAAAATAACAGTTACAGTTTACTTACACATATACACTAGTGTATATATGTTGACGTAAATAAGTATAACCTTGTTTTTGATATAATAATAATATTAATAATAAAAATAGTAATAATAAAATTTAATAACAATAATATATTATATATTTAGGAATTGTTGATTGCTATACGAGTATAAGTTAATATTTTGATTTTTTTAGTTTTACTGTTATTAAATTAAATTAAATATTTTTTGTTTTTTTTTTTTTTCAAATTTCTTTTACTATTTGGTATTTTCATCTTATAGTGCATCATAGATTTTATTATATAATACAATTTTTTTTTTCTTTTAATTATATTTATTAAAAATATGCTTAGTTAAATATCGGAATAGAGTTCAGTTGAGTTTGAGTATAAGTTGAAAAGTATAATGCAATGGCTACTAAATATGAGAGTACTTTTATAAATAATAAGACTCATCTTTTATAGTGTAGTAGAGTTATTAATAAATAAATAATTTAATTAATTTGATTAAAAGTACTTGAATAATCTCTGTTACAATAAAAGGTACACCCTTTGATTTAAATTAAATTAAAAAAAACCAGTTTAACTTAATAATAAGGCCATAAGATACAAGAAACCTCTAAATTCCAACTGGTGGTCAGAAAATCAAGTTGAGTGAAAGTTTAAAATAATAGTCGTGGAAATTATTTAAATTATTAAATAACTTTTAAAATAACTAATTTTGATTAATATTACTTGATTTAAATATTTCCAAAAAAAAAAAAAAAAATAAATTCAAAAATATGAGCGGGTTAAAAAAATATTTAAGAACCATTGATTTTATACTCACAATAAATTGATTTTTACTCACAATAGATTTTATACTCACAATTATACTCACAATAAATTAAACTGAACACTTTTCCAATATTTTATTTTAGTTATTCTTTAAGGGTTGGTTGAGTTTTTTTTTTTTTTAATTAATAATTTTCTATTTAAAATATTTTTTTTTTTACTTAATTATCAGAAAATATAATTTTTGCTTATTTTGTTTTATTTAAAATATTTATACATAGTACATAATAAATACGTATATATTAAATAGAAAGTAGTGTGCGTTTGAAATTGTTTGGTTTTTTTTTTTTTTGTTGTTATCAGATTTTTTTTAAATATTTGGTTTCTGATTATTAGAAATATGTTTGAAATTTAATTAAGTTAGTGAATGAGTAATATTACTACAGTTTTACTAAAAATCTCACTTTAAATTTTACAACTTATCTCATTTAAAGTAAAAATCTGTTAACTCAAAAAAAAGTGGTTTTTTAGTAAACCGTTTCAAAAAGGTATCATTTTGTATTTTTAAAGAAATTCTTTAGTTAGAATTACTATAAGTCTTACTTTTGAATTAAAACGGCATGACTTTTAAATGATAACTTGATGAACGTACGTAAATATAAGATTTAATCAAACTTCAGGAAATGAAAGATGAAACTAATTTTCTTTGAGCTTAATTTTGTAATATTTCTATTAAACGCTATGGAAATCATTAACTCCATTACCATTAGTCTCTGACGGTAGTCTTTGGTTCATATATAATCTTCCAGCATTAAGGATTCAGAAAATGATAATCTATCATTTAATAATTATGTCTGAAATCTGCAAATATTGCGCAATAATTTATTAAAATAATTGTTTTATAAAAGCATGTGTTTTAATTTTTGAATAGAATGATTGGTTTTTAAAAGTATATTTAACATTTTTCACTAAGTTTAATTTAATTTCAAACATACCTTTTAATATCAAAATACCTTTCATATTTATATATATATATTTTAAATTATTAGTTCGTCTGTTGATTTTTAAATTTAAATTGTTATTATAAGTTATTTTTTTTTTTTTTAATGTTTAGTTAATTTAAATTATATTTTAATTATTAATTTCATTTAATTAATATATTTTTTTTTTTTTAAATTTTAATTAGATTTAATAAACTAATTATGTAATTAATTTATAATATTTAATTCGTTTTTTTATTGTCAATATTTTTTATCATATTTCAATATTTATTTGTTTTCTTTTAATTTGTTGGTTTTTTTTTATTAATTAATGATTTCGCGCTCATTTAAAGTAAAAATCTGTTAACTCAAAAAAAAGAGGTTTTTTAGTAAACCATGTTAAAAGGAATTATTTTGTATTTCTAAAGAAATTCTCTAGTAAAAATTACTATAGGCTTTACTTTTGAATTAAAACAGCATGTCTTTTAAATGATAATTTGATGTTTTCAATACAACCTATTAAACAACTAATGACTTTATGATATTTTTAAATTAAATGAGCGTTTTATAATTTAAGAATTGTGATTAGAAATGTGTTTAATGCTTTCAAAATGGAATAAGTGAAAGAAATTAATATAAAAATGTTATTAAAGTTCAAAAATATAGAATTTATAAATATGTACAAATGTGATATTTATAATGGGACTGCAGTGAAGTTTGGAATAAAAAAAAAACATTTTTTAAATTAAGTTTATAAAAAATTTATGGACAGGGTATTTCAGAATTAGTTGGAAACTATATATTGGCACATCATTATATAATATTTAAAAAAATGTGTATGTAATTTATCAATATTAATTAGTAAAGGAAAATTTTGAGTGATTCAATGATAAGTTGCTAAAAGAAAGAATGATGCGTACTCTGAAAAACTAAAATACTATTTAATATAATATTTATATAATATTATAAAATAAATTTAATTAAACTAATCCTAATAAACCCCTGTTTGTTTGCATTTTTTTTTTTGAATGGTTTTCTTAAAAAAATATAATATTTAATACTTTTATTAATTTGTTTTATTTTTATTTTTTATAAATTTTTTGACATTTAATGGAACTTTTCGGTTTTATATTTTTTTTTTTTTGTAAATTACTATTTTAAATTATTTTTAATATTTAAAATTTTTAATTTTGTTTTTTTTTTTTTTTTTTCAATAAAAAGTACTAACTAATTTCTATACATTTAAAAATAAAAAAAAAAACAAAAAAAAAAAAATATTATTTTATTATGATAATTTAATAATAAATATAAATTAATATTAATTTGTTATTAATGTATATATTAATATATATTTATAATATTTTCAACTAACATTTATATTAACTATAATTAAATTTATTTAATCATTTTTTTTTTTTTAAATTTAATTATTAATTTGTAAACTAAACATTAATTAAAGCTTCATTTCTTAAATGCTAAGATTTTTTAAATTTAAAAACATTAATATTAATTTAAATTATTATCTAAAATTATTTCTTATTATTATGTTTTTTTTTTTTTTTTAATTATATAATATATTTAATAATATTATTTAAAAACTAAAGTATTTTTTTTTTTATGCTCTGTATAATAAATCTGGTTTAACATTTATTTTGGTTGAAAATCTCTTATTACTATATTTTATTAAATTTAAATTTTTTTTTTATAAATATTTATATATAAAAAAAAAAATTGTATTAAATAAAACATATTTTAAATAAAAATACAAAAAATAACAAAAAAAAAAAACAAATCGCATTTATAAAATCGGTATAAATTAAATAATATTAAATAAATATCAACAACATTTTGATTTAATCAATAAAATCAAAATCATAGGAATGGAATTTTTTTTTTAAATAATATAAAATTAAATTTATCAACTAATAACTAACCAAATTATTTTTATTGCAATTTAATCTGAATTTAGAATAAACCACAATTTAATTTATAATAGCGATTGTGGTTCTTTAAAAAAATTTTTATAGTTTATAAATATAAGTTAAAATTATATATAATTTTTCAAATTTTATTTTTTCATATTGATTTTTAAAAAAAAATAAAAAATAATTTCAGGTTCAATAAACAGTAATAAATAGTTTTTCACAGGGCTGCAAACCCTTATATGGTTAAGGTTCAGGTTTAGGTTCGACCTTGAAAATTTTAATAGGTTTGGTTCGGGTTCAGGTTTAAATTTTTTAATCAAAATAAATTTTTGAACATGGACCACGCTTTTAACTGCATTATATTTTGAATTCGTCTAAATTAGAGCGGATATGGGTTCAGGGTTTGCAGCCCTTAAATTCAAAAATATATAATTGTGGTTTACTGTCCTTTTAAAATCGCTTTTAAAAAATTTAAAAAATAATGAAATTCCATTTAAATGCATTTGTTTAAATAAATTTAAAATATTTAAATTATATATTTATATTAAATATATTAATAAATTATATTATAAAAATATTTTTATTTTATTTTAAAATTATTGTTATTAAAAAAATTAATTTATAAAAAAAAATTTTAATATTTTAAAGTTCTTTGATTGTACCATTATTTTATTTCAAGAACTTTTTTAATTTTCTTTTACATATAAATATTTTTTTTTTTTAAATTTAAATTTTTTTTAATATTTTGTTTATAGTTTTATATTTTTTAATCTAAATAACTTAGAATTTGCCTCGTTTTGTTTTACATTTCATTCTTGTAAAATTAATTACTAAGAAATAAAAATGCTTTAATTTACATTTTATTATATAATATAATATTTATATAGATTTGTGTAAAATAATTAAAATTGTGTACTGAAATTCGATTTAAAATTTAGAATTAAAATACTTTTGTTTTGCTATATCACTATATAAATTTTTGTATTTTGTATCTGTAGTAGTGTATAGTTTAATATATATAGTATTGTAATATTTTTAAATAACTTTTATTGTAGATTTTGTTACAAACTTACAACTTTATTAATAACTTATTTTGATTAATTTGAAATTTTAGTAAAGTTTTCTACAAATAAACGTTTTTTAACTTTAACTGAAGATTTTATTTAATTTAAATGAAATTTTTTTTATTAATTATATTATTTCTTAAGTTAAAAATTTAAATAAAAATTAAGATTTGTTGATTTATTAAGGTAATTTATAATATGTATAACACTTTCTCACCACTTTCCGTTTTTATACTCCCGTTTTTGTAATCTGGAGCCTCAAAAGTGTTGTAAAAAGTGTTAGGTATAGATCATAGATAGGATATGATCCTTTCCTCTTAAATTACCTCAATGAAAATATTAAAAAACTTTACACTAATCTAAAGATTTCTAATTTTCGATAATCTTTACTTTGTAAATTAATAAAAAAATTATATAATTATATAAAAAGTATACATATTTGTTCAAGTTGTAAGTTGTAATTTATATATAAAGCTGTAATATAATATAATTTAATTTTCAAAATATTTCAGCTTCTGTTTGGGGCTTTAGTTTGTATTTTTTTTTTTTTTATTGCAATATTTACAAAAGTAATTTTATCCAATAATATAAATCATCTAACAGATACAATTTTAATTATTTTATTTATTTTAATTATTTTATAGTAGGTAGGTTTTTTTTTTTAGTTATACTATTTTTTGTAATAAGTTTTCTAGATTATTATGATTGGAAATTTAATATTTAGAATATGTAAAATAAAATTTAAATACGCTAGAAATTAGGGAAATTATTAAAATAACAATAAATTGAAGATAAAGAATAAAAGTTTATAAATAAATAATAAATATGAGTGAAGACAAAAAAAAATTATAGTATATAATATAAAAATAATATAATATTATTTTATAATATAAAAATAAATTTACTTATATAAAATTTTAACTAATTATATTAATTTAATGTTTTTTATTAATTAAAATTAAAAATTATAAAAAATATACATAACATTATTTTAAAGCTTTAAATATTTTGTTTTTTTTTTCTAATTTAATTTTATTTTCTATTAATAATAAATTAATTTTTTAATATATCACAAATTATATTTGTTTTATACTTTTAAATTTTAATTATCAATCAATTATTTATAAAAAGTTCTTCTATTTTCAAAAATAAAAAACATTATATACATAATATTTATATATAATAAAAAAAGTAAATAAATATTTTTTAATTAATAAAATTAAAATCATATACAAAAATATTAATAATTTATTAAAAAAATATACTTATTATTAATATTAATTAGTTTTGTAAAAATAAATAATGTTTGTATAAATAAATAACAATGTAAATAAAATATAATTATAATAATTTGATTTATTAGCTAATAATATATTTTCATGCTTTCATTTAAAACTTTTTATTTTAATTTAAACTTAAATTTAGATTTAGTTTTTATTTCGGAGTCTAATGACAAAAAATTTATAGAATTTATAGTTCCAAAAAAAAATGGGCGGAAAAGAACTAAGAAAAATTAGTTTTTAAGATATTTAACAAACATACCAATATTATTCCAATATATTTAAGAAACTCCAATATTTTACGTACATAAACTCCAATTTCTTTAAATAGTACTAATAAACTGGTACTATATTAAAAAATATTTATAAAATATAAAAAAATTTAAAAACTATTTAACTTATTATTAAAAAAAAAACTGAGTCAATTTTTTAATCAAAAATCTTTGGACTTACAATAATTGTATCCAGCGTCATATTTAAAATAATGATAGTAAAGTAAGTAACCAGACGCACGTGTATCTGCTATAATTTTCTAATCATCCAATTTTTTGTTAAAGGAGATAATTTGGCGCACGTTTGGTTCATTATAAAGTCATCCGAATGCAGCTTCTTCAAGATCAAAACATAAGACTCAATATTGAAAATACATATATATAAATTAGTATATAAAAGAGTTCCGAAATCTAAGTTGTATGCTTTAAAACTTTTCTTTCAAATTAAAATATTGAAATTTAAATAAATTTATGAAAATATATTTTTACTTTATAATATCAAATTTTTTTTAAATTAAAATAATTATTTTAATAAATTTATTTGTTTGTCTTATATATTTTATTTAAAATTTTATATTAATGTTATATTTCAGTTTTCTTGCATAATATTTTATGTTTTTTTTTTTTTTTATAAATTCAAATAAATGGGGTTTTTTCGTAACATTTTGTTTAAATTTTGTTTTATATTTTCGCAAATATTCTCATAACTTCCTTTAGATTTTTTTTTATTTAAATTTTTTCTTAAATAATGGCGTGCTAACTACAGTTTTTTTGTATCTTTTTTTTTATTTAATTTTTTAATTTTTAGTATAAATTTACCTACCTATAATTTCACTACTTACATCAATTTTTTAAATTTTTCATATTTGCATATTTTGTTTTTTTGTTTTTTTTTAAATTTTAAATCAATTAATTCAAGTATTACACAAGATCAATTTAATGACAATTTGAATACTTTGCAGTAAACTGTTTTTATTAAGTATATATGGTCACTTCAAAACTGAAAATATTTAAAAATGTATTATCGAATTTTATTAAAAGTGGGCTAAATTGGTCCTGTGGGCCAAAAGTACCAAAGGAAAAAGATTTTAAACAAAAGAAAGGAAGTAAAAGTTGGAAGAGGTTTTCAACTTAAATAAACTATAATGAGGATTGCAGGACCATTTGTTCAAATTGTTCATTAATTAGTATTATCTATTGTAATTCACAAATTCAAATAAAAATATTTTATTAAATTCGGTTAATTAAAAAAAAAAATTTTCTTTCTTCTTATTAATTACAAAAAAAAAAAATTTTAACCAAATTCTAAATTGCTTTCTAAAATATTCACACTATTCTTTTTTTTTTAATCTCAATATTAATTAATACCTAACACATTAAAAATATTTTAAATTATTTTATTTTCTTTTTTTTTTCATTTTTTTAAATTTTCTGTAACAATTCTATTTCACTACTACACATTTACATTACAATTTTTTTTGTTTTCTTTACTCTCCTTAAAAAATATATGATTAAATGGCCATTTTGTTTTATTTTTATGACGTTTAAATTTCGATAAATGATTTTGGATTTTTGATTTTAAAAATAAGTTTGCTTATTTTGATAGTTGATAAGAAAATATTTTCAATATTTTAATTTTGAATTCGATCATTAAACAAAAAATATTATAAAAAATTTGAAAAACGGATTGAATTTGAATGAATTCTACTTCATTTTTCAAGAAAGTTTTTTTTTAATAAAAATTTAAATCTTGAAAAAATTGCATACTTACAGGCGAACTAATTTTCCACATAGATGTCATCCAAAGCAATTGAATTATTTTTAATTGGTTCTTGTATTGAATAACTCTTCTTTTTTTTTTTTTTTTTAAGTACGAATTTAAATTATATTTAAAATACGGCGAAATCAAGCAGAGATCACTTAGAACAAAAATTATACATATATAGATAAAGCAAGTAGAACAAAAAATGTCAATAAGAATTCTCTAAATTTTTTCTTAAAACCATTGCCCCATATGCTATCTCTTTCTCACTAATGCTTTTTTGCACTATTCATAGAGTTTGCCTTTATAGTTTTTCTAGGTATCAAAAAATATGTATCATATATAAAAATAATAAGATTATTAAATTTTAATGATAAAATACAAGCTTACCTATATAGAAAAATTTTAAAAATAACCTCTGTTTTCTTTTATTTTTTATTACTTTTTTCAAATAAAACTTATTTACTAGTTATGTTATAATTTTTTATACCCAATATAGAATTTTTTTTTTGTATCAAACCATTTAACCAAGTATCAAACTATTAATATCGTCGTACAAAATTTGAGTTAATTTTTTTTTTTTTTATGAAGATGTGTATGTAAATGAATGCAATATTGCCATATCATTTGTATGATTAAAAAATAAATTTTTTTTTTAATTTAAGTTTTTAAAACTTGAATATTTAAAAAAAACATCAATTTTAATTTTTTAGAAATTTAAAACTGATTAGTACAACTGATTAGTCATTCGAGTAAAAACACTGTAGAAGTCTGGAAGTAGTAGACGAAATACGCGTATCAGTTTAGTTAAGCTAATTTAGTTAAATTAAAAGGAAACTAGGTACTCAAATTTTTTAAAAATAAAAATTTAAAATATTTTACCAGAACGCTTTAAATCATAAAATAAAATTAAAAAATATATTTTATAAATTTATAACTGATTAGTAGTTTTAAGAATTTTAACAAATAGTTTTCGTTGTTGTATTAATATTTTATATTTTAAATTATAATATTTATATAATATAAGTTATATTATAATATGAATTATAATTAAATTGTAATATAAGTTATACTCTAAATATTTTATATATTCAAAAAATAATTTCCAAATCTTACATAACTTTTAGAAAAAGTAATTCTTTAAAGTTTTTATATGTAAGTTTTTAAAATCTTATATGTTGATAAATTAGGAAATTACATTAGTCTTTCAATATGGCAACATCAAAAATTATATAAACTTTTTAATATACAATATGATCAATAGACGTGTTTTGAAATTTATGTTTGTATTCATTTACATGTGTTTATATTTTAATATGATTTTATGTTAAAACGTTTAATTTATGTTTGTATTCATTTAAATGTGTTTATATTTTAATATGATTTTATGTTAAAACGAGGAAGAGTGTAGTAGTGTAGACTGACTCTGTCAACTCTGGGATACCCATATGACCGTTATATAAACATTATATCATTATTATAAACACTAATTACTTTTGGCAAAATTTCAGACACGCAGCTGTAATAGGTACAGAGAAATGCTCATTTGAAATAAGAAGTTGTATGGCAGCTACCCGAACCCATGGAACAATATGGCTGATTTAAATATCGATGACGGCTATTGCAAAAAACCGAATTTCCGAAAATATCAAGATCCTAGCTTCTTTAGTTTTTGAGTTATCGTGCGGACAGACGGACGGACGGACATACATAGCTAAATCAATTTATTTTCCGATTCTGATCCGATCCATACACTTGAATCTATATCTACCCCCTCTTCTTCTTTGCGTCTTTGCGTCACAAACGTAATGGCAAATTTATTATACCCTTTGACCTACAGTCATACGGGATAAAAAAACACTGAAAGATGGTGTAAAGAATTTTTTCATAGTATTATTTTCAATGGCTGGGGTTTTATATTTTAACCCTTGGTGGCTTGCCGTTTCGTTGTGAAATTACGTATTACATTGCGGTTGCTAGTTTCAAAGGGGTTAAAAAGTTAAAGCCAAAAGTTATTAAAGAAAAATTCTAATTTGAGCGGTAAGTTGTCGTTTTATTTTCATAAATTTTAACTAATAAATTATTAATTTCTCAACAAAATTTTAGTAGATTAGGTTTTCAATAGTTTATACAGAGCCATAAAATTAAAATTTTACTCTAATTTATCTTTTTATTCATTTAAAATGTTTAAAAATTTCTAATTTATCTTTTTTTTCCACACTCTTCAACTTGTCACCAGAGCATTGAATCTTGAAGTGGAACAGGTGGATCAGCTTTTGTTAAACAATGAAAAATATTAAATAATTTATTTTTTTTGTTTTTATTACATATTTAATTTGGCTATGTTTTACTAGAATTATAGATTTACGTTTGTTTTATTCTTATAGTTTTATGCAACATAGTAGCTACACTTTTATAATTTTTTTAATTTCATTTTTTTAAAGGGTTTTTTATGCCGAATTGAACATTTTTCATTTTATTTTTTATATAACTTCAATTCGGCTTTTTCCCTTTTCTAAAAATATAAAATGAAAATTGATTTTTAAATTGATTGTGTTTTTATTTTTTAATTAAACCAAATTTTTCAGATATTATTTTACTTTTCCCATCTCACCTATTTAATTTTATTTCTCACCAAGTATTCAATTATATATACGGTGTACGGAATTTTAATTGTACTCACTAAATATACAATTTTCATTCTGTTTAAATTCCTAAATTTAGTCTATTCTAAAAATTTCATTTGAAAGCAAAAAACAATTTCGTTTGTCTGCTCTAATTATTTCTATATTATTTCAATACGTAAAGTGGTAAAATGAATATTGAAAAAAGAAAAATTTGATTGAATATTAAAAAAATAAATATTTATACATCCATACATAATATAGTGTATTATTTATATTTGATTTAGTTAAGCCAGTGTTAAATATATGTATATTTACATTGGTAGTTGGTATTCGTATTGTATTAAAACACACAAACACATTAAAAAATAAAATTAATTTACCATCTCTATAACTTTTTTTTACTTTTTTTTTCTTTTTTTTTAATAATAATAATATAAAACAATGTGTAAGATGAGAAAGGTATATATTTTTTCTAATGATAATATCGTTTTTACTCTTTCGTGGGGCATTGGATTTCACAAAATATAGTGAGAGATTTTTTGTTCTACTTGCTTTATCTATATATGCATAATTTTTGCTTAGAATTAACCGAGATCACTAAGATTTAGCGGAGACAAAAATTAAATATATTTTTAATAATAATTTTAGCTTCCTGATTTTTTATTTATTTCATGGGCTCCTATTAAATATTGTGTCATTTTAACAAAGAATTTGTTGATTTTTGAAATTTTAATTTTTAATTTTGTAGAGTGATTGAAAATAGGTAGGTAATAAATTAAATCTGAATAGTTTTCTAATTTTTAGTCATAAATTTAGAAAATTTATATTTTGAATTAGTGTGTATTCTAAATTAAATAATTATATATATTTAATTTTAAAAAATGTTCACAAGAGTCCAGAGATAAGAATTTAAATTAAGTATAAATTAATTTAAGATTAAGATGAGATTGAGTTTGAGTGTTACCAAATGTTATCAAATTTTAGTGTTATATTTGATGATATTGAAATCAGACATTTATTGTTCAATACAAATTCTTGAATTATAATATTTTTTATAATTTTTAAATTACTTATATATATGTACAATGAATACAAATATGTTAGCCTTTCGGAAACAAAGTTCAAAATTCTATTAAATAAATGTGAAAAAACTTATTCAATATCAAACAAAGCCTTGAACTTTTATTGAATGTATTTTCTAGGTTAATACACCCTTATATCGTGAATTTTTTCCATTTTCTTTTTATTTTACACTAAATAATACGGCACTGTATAAATTCTTATGTTTCATATGTTTGTAAATGACTTTCTCAACGTGTATCTTTCATTTGTATAAGGACATATTAAGGCTAATTTATGGTAACCACATAAAATAAAATTTGATTAATGATTTTTAATCAAAAATGTAGTCAATAAAAATCAATAAAAAATTCGAATACAAAGAAATATTATAAGAATATTGTATTGAAATTCTTCACTTAATGTAAATTATAAATTTGAACTTTAAATGAGTAACATTTCATCAAGTATTTATTAATCAAGAGTTCGGTTTAATTAAAAAATATTACAATAGGAAAATAAAGGTACACTTTTATGTGTTTATTGACATAGAAATATAATCAAAATTTTGAATAAGTTATCATAGTCCTAATTTTCATTCATAAATTTTGCATCTTAATATAATTAAGTTAATTATAATCACAATATTGTGTATGTATCTAAGGATATTTATATTTAATCCTATTATAAAAATAAAAAATGAAAGTGAATATACCCAAAATAGAATTAAGTATTTGCCTAGCGGTCAATATTTTTTATTACATTATTATAATGTATACATATCTATAATACAATTTAATTAAAAGTTTAATTAAAATATGATTATATATTATTATTATATTTTGCAATGGTATATTTATTCAAAGGATTCGATTCTATCAAAGGATTCAATGTACATAATTATAAGTAAAATGAATATTATTCAGTCACAAAAAGGTTTTAAATTATTAGTGGAGGATTAAAAGCGAAATATTGTAGAAATTATTTTAAATAATCTGATAAAACATTTTACGTTTATTCCTTGCATTTAACTTTGAAAAATTTCCAGGTCATTACATAATATTAATTGAAATATTTTAAATATTGTGAATTTGGTAATTTTTCTATGTAAACTTTTGAATACAAATCAATTTGATATTAATAATAGTCATATAAATAACAGTAGTGTTGCCGTTTTTCAAAATTTTTAAACTTTTATATCAAATTTTTCAGGAATTTCAGGAATTGAAAACTTTTACTATATTTTTCTATTACTAAATCTTAAGTTCAGGGGTATATTAACTTTTGTACAGTGTATATGTAACCACTAAAAGAAACAAACTGGATAAACAAAAGTACATATATATGTTTTTGCTAATCGTCACCTTCTCAGTTCATTTAGTGATGTCTGTCCGTCTGTCCTCAAAAATAATGATGCTATTTTGATAAAATTTATACTGCAGGAAATAGGCGAAATCAAATCATTGGTTCGGATACTGGAAGCTTTTTATTGAACCAAGGCAAAACGAGTACTCCTATACCAAACCTATAAAGATAAAACATTTAAATTTGGTATTTGGTCTCTTTGTTTCCCTTGTGTTCCTAAAATTTGAGATTAATTGAATAGGTGGTTCGGGTACCTTCCACGCATCTCAAATAAGTATATCTTCCAAATTAATAAAGATAGAAACTTAAAATTTGGTCAATGCGTGTTCTTCATAATTTTTATTATATTCCCGAATTATTTTTAGTTTTATTTACTCTTAAAAAGGTTTTATTAATTTTAAAACAACGTTCATTAATTTTAAAAAAGTTTTCATTCTATTGGAAAAAGGTTTAATTCAGTTGAAAATTATTTTCATTTAATCGGAAAATGCTATAATAAAACCATAATTAAATTTTAATTATTCCAAGCTTCTTACCAACAAATTCATTGTAGTAACTAATAAATTTTAAATAATACTAGTAATTAATAATTCCTTAAACTTCAATAAATGGACACACTAAAGTTTCAATACCATTTCCATTGTAAAATGCAAAAATAAACAAAATATCACAATATTAATTTAATGGCAATCATATAATTAGAAATTTAAACGTCATGTCTATCCTATCAATTTCCGTAAAATTTTCTTTTTATAATCGATCAGTATTTAAATTTTTAAATTTAGTTTTTTTTAATTAATTTACAAAAATCCCTTAATTATACACCCCTCTTGTTAAAGCTTCACGATTTCTAGTATGCCATTTACATGTTAATATTCTAACATATGTACGGCGAAATGATGCATTACATAATGCATAACAGACTGGATTTATTGTTGAATTTATATAACATAATGCATAGAAAAAATCCCATAATTCTTGTGGTATACATTGTGCACCACATGTTGTTAACGGTTTTATTAATACTAATATATTATATGGTGTCCATGTTATTATAAAACTTAATAAAATTGCTGATAATGTTTTTGCTGCTTTTGTTTCTTGACGTTTTTCTTGTGATTTTTTCTTTTTTTTAGCTTGTCTAGCTGTTAATGGAGGTTTTGTTAATGGTTTTGGTATTATTTTTGCATTTAATGGTATACGAATATCTGGTGTTTGATGTGATAAACGACGATTAATCGCTGGTAAACTATATTCTGAATCACGTGATGGTAAAGGTCTTCTCGGTGGTACTGACATAACTGGTAAAGGAACATCATCATGTATCATTTTAATTGATGGTGCACGTTCATCACCAGTACCACCATCTGGTGGTAATCTTATTAATATTGTATATACAGAATCTTGGCTAACTGAACGTGAACCAAGACGATTACTACTATTTGATGGTAATGATCGTGAATCACGTGGTCCCGGTATTTCTTGTAATTGTGTTAATGGTGGCAGCTGTGGTCTTAATGTTGTTGTTGTTGTTGTTGTTGGTTGTGATGGTGATACATCTGATATTATACTAACCATACCTGGTCGATTTGTTGAATATGGATCACGTATAACATTTAATGATGTACACCTGTTTTGTAAATGAAATTTTTGGAAAAAACGAGAAAAAAAACAAAAAGGAAAAACAATCCAGAAAAAAAAAAATAAATATTTTTTTTTATTTAATTAAGAGGGAAATTGTTTGGAAATAAATTTTTTTTTTTATATAAAATTTTAAAGATTTGTAATAATTTATTAAAAATTTAATTTTTCTAGAACAGAAAAGAACAGATAATTTTGGAAAAAAGGGAAAACAATATAAAGCTAAAATTTAAAAGAAGCTTTAAAAAAAAACAAATAAAATAAATAATACTTAAAATTAATACTTAATTGTGGTGAGTTTGCTACAACTTAACTATTATTAACTTTTTAATCCTACAATTCACTAGTGGATTCACATAAGAAAAGTGCTTGTTGTGCAAACAAGTGCGATAGTTTGTCTACATTTACAGGGTGTCCGTAACTCAGAAGTCACAACGAACGGAATTAATACAGAATTTCATAAAAAAAATTTATCTAAAGGGGAGGAGGTATATTTTTAACGATTTCAGAGACGACAACGATCTTCAAAGTAATTAACTTTTAAAAGTAATTAACTTTTTAAAAAAATAACAATATATCATTCCAGTACAATAAAGATGATTTGCTTAAGTGCCAGTATATCTAGCTGAGATTGTGGGTCTTCATAATCATATTATTAGAATAGTAATGAAAAATTATCTCAAAAACTATTGAAAAAAGATCCCCGCTTCTGAACAATATATTGTTTATTATGAACTTAACTATCACAACCGTTCTTTCTGATTTTTGAGTTCCAGGCATCCTGTTTAATTATATAGTGTTTAACTCTTACATCAAACTATTGAAATTAGTTAAGAGTATGAGAATAACTTTTTTAATAAGCATAAAGTCAAATATATGATGGATAATTTAATAGTTCTTTAATTCTGAAGCTTGTAATTTTATCTGCAGTGGCTTTTAGGATTGATTAAGACCCAATCCTGAGTCAAATTATTTAATAGTATAAATTTAATTTGAATATATCTTAATATATCCAATTGAAATAATATTGATTTCAATTTGAAATCTTTATACTTTATATTATTATTTTATTGAAATATTTTTTTTTTTTAATTAATTTAAAACTATTTCCACCTTGAACTAATAAATATCTTTTATTATTTTTTGTTATTTTATTAGTTTACAATTCCATTATTCTAATTAAAAATGGAAAATTCAAAATAAAGAAGAAGAAAACTATAAAATACATTAGTAATATTTTTTTTCTTAGGTATACCCTTTTTCTTGAATTTTAAAATAAAGACAAGGTGTGTCCACACTATTAATTCAACATCAAACAAAAAAAAAACAAAAAAAAAACGAATCATTACCACAAAAAAAAATAAAAAATCCAAAAAATAAACAAAGAAAGAACAAAAAATACTAATACAGAGCTTCAAAACAACAATGTAATAAAGACAACGCCTAAGTCTATGCAATTTATTAAGAAATTGTAAAAATGCTAACAAATTACAAAAACAAAAAGCACAAAAAAAACCAGAATATAATCAAAAATTAAAAGAAAAGAATGATAATGTAATAAAAAAAAAAGCACTTAAAAAAAGCTATAAACATTTTTTTTTAACAATAAAAACTAAAACAAAATGGAGGAAAAAGTTTTAAAGTAGCATAAAATAACGGAATGAAATATGTATCTACATAGTTATAAAAAAAACAAAACAAATAAATAAAAATAACTGTTAAGATTTTCAGATTAAGATAAGGGACATTGCTACATTATAAATGAATGTATGTAATTATATATCTATATAGATAAAGGCAAACAAAGGAGCCTTGATAAATGGTCCCGGGTGCTATTTTCCATTGCTAAATAAGAAAGAAGACCGCAGAGCGTTATTTTATATTGAATGAGAAATTCAACTCCGGGTTGTTATTTCTCTTTTATTTTCAATATCGACTTATTGAGAACTAACGCCCTCGGGGTATTATTTTTCAGGAAGTCAAAGATTGAAATGACAGAGAAAAAAATCAATAGGGCATTTTAAATAATTTTTTAAATTTTGTATATAAAATAGCTTTGTATGAAAAGGTTTCCAATTAAGAAAAATATTCGAATCAAAATCTGGGTATTCCCCTTTTCCAGAATATTTATTTATGTGTAGGTGAGATTCTGAATTTGGATTTAAATTAAGGATGAAATGAATATTTACCCTGTTTTAAAATCTTGCTTCAAGATCTTTTTAAAATATTGTATACTTTCGAGAATTAATACTCCGGGGCTTTATTTCACAAAAGTTTGAAAGTTAAATTAAAAGAGAAATAACACCGTAGAGCTTAATTTCCCCAGAAGTAAAAAACTAGAAATCAGGGTTTTATTTTTCATACTTAGGAATTTAATTCACATTGAATGGGAAATAGCAGCTTGGGGGCTTTATGTCGTATGACTATTTCTCATGGCTGTTAATACAAAGTGTCTCAAAAGTGAATGATGAAATTGTAGTACTCTTGTAACTTAAATAAATTTTCTTTCATATAATATTAAACTTGTAACATATATGTATATTAGTACATACATTCATTTATATAATAATAGCCTATACGGTATACATACTGCGATAGAACAGAAAATACAAAAATAAAAATTAGACATAATATAATGGTATTCAAATTCAATGAAATTTAAAATAAAAAAAAAACAATACAAAACAAAAATTACATTGTAAGAAAGACAGAGAAAGAAATATATTTTATTAAAGAAAGATAGCATCATATAGGGAATGAAAATTAAATAATTTTGTGTATTTATATCATTGTATATATATACTATTAATTTATTATTTCTTGATAAAAAAAAAAGGATTTTTATTTTTCTATATATTACAGGATAATGAGTTGGTGCTTATAATATTTTTGGGGTTTGGATTGGGGTTAAGGTGAGGGATTGTTCTTAATTTTTTTTTTTTGGTGGTTGCTATTATATGGATCTAATTTTTATGTGTTTTGTGTTTTTTTTTGTGCGATTTATATTTACTTTACTGCAAATTGTGCTAGAAAATTTGTGCGATATTTTGTTATAAACTATTCCTGCTGCTTTTATTTAATTTTTTTTTTCTATTTTTTGATAATTTAAAATTGAAATAAATACCATTTAAAAAAAAAAAAAAAACATACAATTGTAGCTGAATTTTTAGCCAAATATTTATTTTAACTCATTGAAATCGTTTTAATTGGTTGAGGTTATGTAAATTATATTTGTTTATGATAAAGATTGTTGGGATCATTATTTTGGATTGGGTCTGAAATTGATTTAGTATATCCTATTTTTAGTAAAACTCGGTTTAGAAAATCTGGTTTAGAAAATGGGTTTGCTACGATATCTTATGTGTCGAAATCTGGTGTCTCAAAATCTCACGTTTGAAAATCCCGCATTTTAAAATCTCGCCTTTTAAAATCTCGCGTTTTGAAATCTCGTGTCTTAAAATGTCGCGTTTTCCACTCGCATATATAAACTTATATTCTGTAAAAGACATACAATAAATTTTTTCGCAAGATTTAAAAAAATCAGATTTTTGAAAGCACGAGATTCTTAGATACGATTTTAGATAGATTTTGAGACGCGAGGTTCAATTCGCGAAATTTAAATACGCTCCCTTCGAAAATTTAGTTTTTTAAAAAAATCTCTTTTTTAAAAATTGCGTTTTAGTAAATCGCTTTTTTTATAGTCTAGAAAAGGCAGAAAAATTTGAATTTGTACTCAAATCTAAAATCCTTAAAAACGGTATTTTTCAATTAAAACCAAAATTTTCTAATAACGCGATTTTCTAAATAAGATTTTTTATAGGATTAAATTCCTTTATTTTCCAATAAGGATAAAATCCCTTATATTTTTCGGGAGCCTTTCATAATCTCTTTCATAATTTAGTAAAACCTTTTTTTAAAATCCTGTTTTTTAAAAATCGTGTTTTAAGGATTTGAGATTTAGACATTAAATCAAAATTATCTGCCTTTTCCAGAATATAAAAAAAATAGATTTTCTAAATATCTTATTTAGAGAATCGCGTTATTAGAAAAATCTCGAGTTGTCAAATCTTTAGAGTTTGATAAAAAATCCGAATTATGACTCTTTAGTGGAATATAAAAAAAGCGATTTACTAAAATCCGAATTTTTTCAAAAAAGAGATCTTATTTTATAAAAATAGTTTAAATTTAAGTCAAAGTTTCTTTAAAGTTATAACGAATGAAATTTTAATTGAATGAACTAATAAATTGTTGAAATGCCATTCGAAACATAAAGATCTGAACTTTTAAGATATACTATTTGAGAAAAAGTGCAAAATTAAATCCCACCAAGCACTTTTCTGTATTTTTAGACTTGACGAATTTCAAAGGGTTAAATATAAAATATTGAATGTTAGTTTTTCTTTTTTTGCTAGCCATTTAAAATATTGAACATTTAAACAAGTGCATCGTAAAAATTAACAAAAACAAATTGAACAAACAAAATAAAATATAACTTTAGTTTTTTTATTTTAAATCTTTTTTTTTGTTTCAATATGAAAAATTAACATTACAATTAATTTAAAAATTAAAATTAAAAAATTAAAACAAAAACAGATCTTTAAAATGATGGCAAATTTTAAAAAAAAATTATTTTTAAAAAAAATTCGTAACAAAATAAAAATATAAAAAAAACCCGAATCTTTTCCGTTTCGTTTATAATTCAATTTTTTTTTTTTTTTTTTCAATCGAGTTTTTGTTTAATTTTTTTTTTTTTTGTGTTTTTTTTTGGTTTTTTGTTTTTTACTACCTGGATACGGAGCTTTGTAAAGGAGTTTCTATGGATACAGGTGTTGCATACCCTAAGTCTGATGGTTCCTCATGATCATAATTAACAGCACCAAAATCATCTGAATCTTCACGGCCAGAATGCCACCACGCTATACACCATTCTTTAATACCGCTTAAGCAATTATTGGATTTTTTTAGGCCGTTTGTATTTGATATCTATGGAATCAAAAAAAAATTGAATAATAGTTATAATTTTAATTAATGAATTAATACTAAATAGGTTTTTAAATATAAAATTTATAAATAAAATTCAATAAAATGTCAATCTAGAATTTTAAAATTATATGAAAGACTCTTTAAAAACTGTAAAGACTTTTAAGGATATATTAACACTAATTCAAATACCTAAGGAGACATATAAATACACTCTAATTATTAACTAGAGTCTATTTAATACAATAATCTTTAAAAAGTTATAAAATAAACTTTTAAAAAAAATTTACATACATATTTATTATATTTAAGTATATTTTTAAACTAAATTATTTTATTAGAAAATATATCCTATAAATTTTTATATAATTGAGTTGATTAAATAATAATATGTTACATTAAAAAACTTTCCTTCCATTAAAATGGAAAAAAAAACTTAATAAGAATCTTAACTCAGTACCAAATACATTTTCTTTTATATTTTTTTGTTGTTTTTCTCCATCTTGGAAAATTAAATTCCTCAAATAAATTTGAATCGAAGAGGAGGAGAATGTAGGACCTAATATCAATAATGAAAAAAAGAAAAGAGACAAAAAACTTTCAAATTAGAATCAAATTCAATTGCCCTAAAATGTTTAAAAGTTACACACATGTCTTTCATTATCACACAACATACACACAAACATGTATAAATGCAGTTAATTCAATTTTTCAATTTTACAATCCTTTTAAGCCTACTTAGTATTGATCCACTCTAGTTTTTTCTTTTTTTTTTATATGTTTTTCTTTTTCTAACATTGAACAGAGGATTTTCTAATTTGGCGCGTGAAAGTTGTTTTCTCATTAAATTTTATGATTAGAATTTTTTTAATAAACAAAACTAATACCGTTATTTTCTTTTACTGTTATGATTAGATTTAAATTTGTGAAAAGTATTATGGAATGGGTTGAGAATTTCTTGGGAAAGTTTTGTAGACAATTTTTTTCATATGGGATCTTCATAGTAATGAGCCAAAGCTGGCGCTGTCTTAAGCGTACCTTGTAAATTTAAAATATAAAACAATCAATGCAGCTCAAATTAGAAAATTTTTAAACTTAAGGGGCTAATTTTACCGCGTTTCTTCTAACGAAATGTAATTAATCAATTCGTAATTAAATAAATTTATTCTAATTAAACGTCAAATAGAGTCGCTTTGAAAACGCACGCCTCTTGGATCATCTTGTCTATGTCATCATCTTAATAATGTCTACAGCTCGATATATTTAAAGCTTGAAAGAGTTAGAAGAAACCTAACAGACGAAAGAAAAATGTAACCTTAGGAAAAAATTGGCACGGGGAAATGAGCCCTAAAGATATAAAGCCTTATTTCACTTTGGAAGACAAATCAATTCTAAATCACGAAATTCCTGACTAGAATATAGCCAATCGACTACAAATTTGGAATTAGAATAAAAATTCACGAAATTTCGCGAATGTGGCCATATTTCTCAACTTAATTGTAAAATATCGCATATTAGGCCTTATTACATTAGGCTTTAATTCCTCCCGCCCAAAAAACAATATTCGATTCTTAGAGGCTGTCTGCAGTTTAAGTTTTAGCTATTACTTGATACTTAAATACTTAAAATCTTGAAGCTGGAGTTAAGTTTATTTAAACCGAGCTTTGTTGGCTTAAATTTCCTAAAATATTTGTAGAAGAGCCGAATTCTCTCTCCTGGAGGAGTTAAAAATTTCTAGCTAGCCTAATAATGATTATATAATATATTATATACATATTCTGTCTGTCAGATAGAGTTATAGAGTAAAACTTTTGATCAAATTAGACAAAAAAAAAAGTAGCAAATAAAACACTTAGTAATTTTTTTGAAATCTAAGCATGTGCTTTGGTTTTCATCTTTTTTTTTTTGATACTTATGTAATGCTATTTTAAATTCTTTTTGAAATTTATTTTGAAAGCATGTAAGATGTAAAACTTTTCTTAATAATATAAAAATTCTCGCACAAGCATCACTTCAATTTTCTATCATATACTTGTATATTTTGTTTATTAGCGATTTGTTAACCCATTTTCAAATTATAAAATTTCAAAACTCTTCTTATTTTTTTGTACATGATATTAAATATATAAAGGAAAATGTATATTGATAAGAATTTGATACGAAATGAAAAGATACTTCATGACTTTACATTTTCTTTAAAGTGTTAAATGTATGTATATAGATAGCTCTTCAAGTTTTCTTTGAATTTTTCTTTGATATACCGCTAAAGTTAAACAGATTTTTGGTTTCAGATTAAATTAAAGCACTATATGTTAGAATTATTCATTACATTTTATATATATATGTATATATAAATATATAACAATTTGTATTACACATGCCATGTCTATATCTACAGTGGTCCTCCTCTACAGTGGGAGTTCTACAGTGGTAAATCAAATAATGGGTAGTGGTTCAATACACAAGATCTTTCAATAATTAAAAATCATGTATCCCGCCACCGAACTCCCGTTAAGTTCAAATTATTAAATTTCTGATTTTGATTCCTTTGCATTCTTTATTTTTGGATATTTTATTTTTAGAGATATTTTAAGACATTAGACAATTAGTTCAGAGATTTAATTTTTCGAAATTTTACTTTTTGGGAGATCGTTTTAGGGGGATTAAGTTTTTGAGATTTTGTTTTTTTAAACGTTTCCAGTCATAGGATCCGCTTTATTGTAGTTTTACTTTATTTAGCTATGGTATGGTATTACAATACTCATTGCAATGTGCCTGTTTAGTCTGGAAATAGATTCAGAGAAAGCCTAAAAAAAAATTAGTAAGCAATAAGTTTTAAATCTTCGGCAAACCATTTAAACAAGTGTATAGAAATTGTTAAAAATACCGTCTATGATAAAATCCCCACAACCTAAATCCCCAAAACCAAAATACAGAAAGACTTTTACCAGATATTTAAAGAAGACTTTTTCAGGAGAGAATTTATGATTCGTTACAAATTCTGGATTTGGCGCTTTTTCTTAAATATTTATGGGGATTTTAAAGTTAAAGCAAATCAAGGTTTTGAGTTTTGATTTTTGAGGATTTTAATTTTAAGGATTTTGGTTTTGAGGATTTTGTCGTGGGGATTTTATCTTAGAAATTTTGTCTTTACCGATCTGGTTTTGGGAATTTCGTCTTGGAGATTTCAAATTCAACCCATTAAAAAATAAAAAAAACTTCTATTAAATATTTAACGAAGTACTAATCTAATTATCTATTAGGCTCAAATTTTAATAGAAAGGATATTTTAGTATTTCATCTATATTTACATAATTATTAAAACACATTGAGGTCAGCGTCATTTGTCATAATGTAAACATATATTTGTATATATATTAACATTAATATTAACATATCGTATATACAGAAAAAAAAATCATTAGTATTTCAATAAATTTGAAATTTCTATTCAAAGAAACTCTATCTCCTAGAAATTAGATATTAACACATGTTTTTTTTTTTTTCGAATCCATTTTGAATTGAAAAAGCATCTAAGAAAAATCAATATCCGTTTTTCTTTCTTGTTTTTTTTTCTTTCACTTGTGAAAAGTTTCTTATAAAAAAGTACCTAACGATAAGAAAATAAAGTTTAATAAAAAATAAATGGTGGAATGACAAAGAAATGGAAAAAAGAAAAAAAAAAAAAGGAGAAACACAGGAAACGAAATCCTTTATCATCATCATCAACATGTTTTCATTGTACTAAAAAAATACAAAATTTATTTTACATTTATCAGGTGTACATTTATGTGTAAATAAATAGTCTGATATAAATAAAATAATTTGTTGTATGGAGTGATTAACGTATCTAGACATTTTCCTAAAAGTCCTTTCCTCCGATTAGTATACCCAGAACGAAGTTATAATATTTTTCTATATATTGATTATTAAATGATTTAGGTATCTAAGCAACTTCTCAACAGTCCTTTCTTAGTCCTTGATTTTTAGTCTGTTTTTAGTTTTAAAGGAAAATTGATGTTGAGATGGTTGAACTGTATGACTATAACAAGGAACGAAGTGTTTGATCCACCTAAAAAATCCCAAATCACAAAATCCAAAAACTCAAATTCTAAACAACCCAAAACCCAAATGATGAGCGCATTGTCTCGTTCAAATTGTGAGCGGTCTCAAAATTTGAGTTAAGCCATGAGTTGTGTCGAAATTTGAGCTTTTTTCTATATCTAATCTAATATTTGAGCCTGATTTCTGCAAATAACTAAAGTTTGAATTTTGAGAATTGGGAATTTGTAGGAAACCCAAATGTATAAATTAGGGAAGTTTTAAGCATATAATTTTTTTTAAGATACAGAGTTACATTAAATCAAATTACCAAAATGTTGGTTTATCACATTTAACTCAAAATTTTGAACTGAAAATTCTTATGTACAATTCAAATTAAAAACTTAAAAACGACCTTGTAAAATGTTGGTTTAAGATGAAGTCAAATATGTTTTGTTAATATAACTCTTAAAAACCAAAGTTGAATTGAAAAATATTCTAGTGAATACAACAATTAATCACCCTGTAAATTTTTATCAATTTCTATTTTTAATATCAATTTGTACATTTTTGTCATATTTTCTTATAAAATAATTCATTTGCTTATTAATTTCACTTTGTCCGTCACTTAATAAATTTCACTTAAAGGAAATTCTCGGATTCCTCCCGGGCTTTAGTTTTATATAGGTATATTATTATATATGTATCTATTATTCGGTTTATTCGGTTGCAAAATTGCCGGTCGCAGCTTTATTATTTGCTTCTAAATATAATTATAATCAGTACTGAATTTGATTGCGAAAATCGCTTGAATTTTAAGTTCTTCCAAGATTTTAGTACAATTTTAAGTTTATTGTTTTATTCACTTGTAACTTGGGTACTCAAATGTTATCGGCTTTTCTATAATTTACATATACTTGTATTTTTGTCAATTTCTATAGTTTCTCAAATCTAAAATTTTTTCATGTTTTTTGTCTTTTTGAAAATAAACCCCTTTCAAAACCTTTGATTTAACGTACTGACTTTTTTTTTTACTTTTCTAAGTTCTACGAGTCTTAATTCTTGGAAATTTTCCAAGATGTCTTCAATTTAAAAAAAAAATAAAAAAGCCAAAGAAAATACAAAAAATATGAAAAAAAAAAAAAAATTGTCAAACAAATTTGCCTCTTATTCTTTCTTTATACTTAATTCAACAGTAAAACTTTTCTTTTTGGGAAAGGGGGGCATCCCAATTCTTTTTTCATTGTTTATTATCGTTCAGTTCTTTTTTTTCCTCTTTTTTTTTTTTTGCTATCATTTTGTTATGTGAACATTTTTTTTTTTTTATAGATTTTCTATGAAATATTTTCACAGCAACAATCAACTTACAGTACAAGTAAAGCAACAACTACAACAATAATAATGGCAACCCAAATACCTTTTGAATAAAACAAGAAAAAAAATTTGGAAAAGAAATAGATAGCAAAAGTAAAATAAAATAATATTCTTTTATCTTCTATTTTTTTTTTTCAAACCTTTTCACATCTGGAATTTTTCCAACAAAGTGAAAATGCGATTATATAAAATAAGAGAAAAAATGAAAATGGAAAATGAAAATGGAAAAACGATATGAAAACTCCTTCATGATACGTTATTAAAAGATGACAAAACATAAAGATTCTAGTTTCGTGTTCACTCATTTTTTTTTCACATGTTTTTCTTACCTTTATTTTTGTTTGTTAAAGTACACTTGGGATCTAAATGATGGATATACTTTAAAAAAATCAGTTTTAATTTAATTTAGACCAAAATTTATAATTCTTATAACTTATACGATATAATTGTTAACTAGTTCAATCCTTTCTAAAGCCGAAGTTCCAAAACCAAGAAATCAGTTTTAATTTGTTTTAAAAATAACTATAATACACAAAAAGATCTAGAGTTTTAGAATCTAGTGAGGAAAGATATTCTAATCGACTAAAAATTAAATACTCAAGAAATATTTAATAATCTTTATATACTTCTACACTTATTAAACATATAAAGATCTACGCAGGATAATAAGCAAAGAAAGAGGAACTATGAGGGAGAAAGATACATGACTAATCAGAGCAGAGATTGAATTCAAAAGATTGAGGAAAATGTAAAAATTTTCAAAAGATTTTAAGAACTAAAAATTTAAATATTTCCAATCCATGAATCCATGAATTCAGTTAATAGTTCAAGGGAAAATTGAGGAAAGAAAAAGGTATAGGAAGAAAGCAATTAAGATGGTTGTGCAGCATTAGATCGAAACATATTTCAGAATATCGTAGGCACAGGCAATATCATATGAACGCTGACATCCAATTATGGATAGACAACAAAAGAAGAATCTATGAATGACAAAATGCCTTCGAAAAATCTGAAAGATATTTCGGCCAAACAGAGTATCTAAAACAAATTCTGCAGTTTGTTTAAGTAAGATCCTGTTAGGAAACTGATAAGAAGAAAATAAGAAATAAAGATGAATTGGGTACATCATTAAAAGGTCTGAAAATTCAATTGCTTGAGAAACTTAAAGATTACCAACCCAAAGGAAATTTATATTGTCAAATGCAGAAACAGAAATACGAAAGATGTATAAACGAATTTATGTAAAATTAGGAAGACTTGCTCAAAAGACAATATCAAAAACACAATCATATGGAAACTCTTAATAAATTGAAAAAATAAATGTTATATTAAATTTTTAAATTCATTAATTCGATTTATAATAATTATTAAAATACTAGTTAACATGTAGATATCTAGTATGTTAAATAAATTGAAATATATCGAATATATTTTAAAGTTTATACTAAAGTAAGTGTTTTAGTTTATGTTGTTGCCCAACTTTTGTGTAATTTTGCCTATAAGTGTATTTTTTTATGATAAATTCCGACTTATAATACTTAAATTTAGTTTATATATATATATATATATATATATATATATATCAGTATATAAATAAATTTCGCTTAATATGTATATTTTATTAAGTGTATGAAAAAAAAAACTAAAACTATTGGATCAATGATTGTCTTTTATTTAAAATAATAAAAACAAAAATTACATAGAATTATTTGAACCAGTCTTTTATAGGATAATATCCTAAGACATAAATGCTTTGGGTTTTCATATCTACTTTAACTTTGAAAATACTAAATATTTTATAATAATCAAAACTTGACAAAGTTTTTTAAATATTTAAGATTTAGAAAATTTAAAGGTTAATTCTTGAGGACGCTATATTTTACCGAAAATATATTTTAGAATTTTTTCAAAAAAAAAAAGTAAAAAAATATTAAATTAATTTCAACTTGTAAATATATTTAAAAGTATTTGTAAATAATTTCAATAAAAAAAATGTATTTAAAGCACTGCGTTTATAAAACTGAGAAACTCAATTTTCACTTGATATCAAATTAAATATTCAAAATGATATTGGGTTTTTTCTTAAATCAATTTTCAAACACGAGTTTATTAAACTATACCAAATGATAGACACATATATATATATATAATATATATATATATATATGTCTATAACGAAATAATCATAATGTCTGTAAGCATGATCCAAAAGAAAAAATGCTAATCTATTAAGAAAATTCTATTATATATATAGATATTTACAAGTGTTGTAATTTATTGAAATCTATAGGAGAAAATTAAATTAAAAAAATAAAAAAAAAAAACTTTTCTTTCCTTTTTTTTTTTCTTAGTAATTGAATTATCAGCAAAATTCTTTAGAAAACATCTTTTATATACTGATTAAAAAAGAAATTTACACTTATATGTATGTAGTACTTCAGAACTTTGTGAGTGTTTTCAGATAGGCAAATATTAAGAAAATTGAAATTTAATTTAATATATTTTTAAGTATTTAAATAAATTTGTATACTTACAATTCAATTGAATTTATTTTAATCGATTTTGTATGTAATTTAGTATAAATATGTGAAAAATTGCATACTTTCGGGCGGTGAATTAAAATGAAAATTTTAATTAATTTTTAAAATTTATTTATATCTTATATACATTTTAGTTATAAAATCCTTAATATTAAAAAAAAAAAATTAATTTTAAATATAAAATCACTAATTATCATTTTAATAAAAATATTTTAATTAATTTTAAGCTTTCTACTTATATCTACTTATAAAAATCTTTAAACTTTTAATTATATTTTCATCAAGGAATGTTGTTCACTGCTCAAAGTACATCTTACTAATAAACTCAAGTTATTATTTTAAGAATACGGATAGCGGAATACAAAGTACAATCTATTAATACTCTCTTCTCTTAGAAATTTATTAGGCGTAATCATAAACAAATCATAGAGCAGAGCACAATCTGTCAAAATAAATTTTGAAGTACTCTTACTCTCTGATTAAGTGAGAATTAGTGTTAATATTTCGAATCAGAGTGCGATCAGAATATTTTATAATCATTATTTGCAATATACTCATTATAAAGATTCTATCTTTTAAAATTTAATTTATAATGCGGAATGTAAACAAAGATATTATACTTTCAGGCTTAAAATAATCAAATGATAATTTAAAGATTTTTTAATTTAACAATTAAATGAAGTCTTAACTTAATAAAATACAGTTTTTGGATCATATTTAAGATAAATTTAGTTGTGATCTTTGATCAATTTATTCTGACAGAGATTCTGAAAGGCTTCAACCACTTATGCTTTGGCACGGCTCCGATTGTATCTTTAGATTTTTTTTTTATCAAAATGTCCATTAAAAAATTTTTATATATTTTAAACCTATAGTTGGATCTTACGTTAACACCAAATTTTAAATTATACATATAGTATATATCCAGTTCTCTTATACGCTTGCTAATGTGAGTATTTTTAAGGAATTTTAAAAAATAGATATTTTAAAATCTACAATATTAGTTACTTAAAATTATTCAAAGTATCTGTATTTACCTATACTGTGGGTTTCTGTGGGTTTTGAATAATCAAATTTAGAGAGCGTGTTATATACTTGTATTTCATTGGCCCGTAGTATAATTTACCTGTATTTCTTGATCATTTGACTGTGATTAATTTACATGTATTCCATTTGCCTATTTTTCAAAAGCAGCGTATAACCGCCTTTTACAGAATATTTATATATATGTGACCCAAAGAAAATACAGGAAAAAGAAATAAAGTCAAAATAAATACAAGTTTGGTATAGCAACCCTCAAATTCGGTGACGTCAATTAATGTCAAAGTTATTAAAGTCAATTGACTTTATTTCCCATATTTTAGGAGTTAAAGTCAATCAACCTTAATACCCATTTAAAATTGTAAAAAAATCAATTGACTTTAATTGCTTCCAGTGTTTGAATTTATTTAATTCAAATGCGTACATATAAATATTCTGGGAAAGGGAAATATCCTGATTTTTAAACCAACTCTAAAATCACTCTTAATTCAGAACCTCACTTAACCTTATGTATATATTTTAAATATTCTGGAAAAGAGGAATGCACTGGTTTTGCATTCAACCCTAAAATGTCTAACTACCGATATGATAAAAGAGGGGTGAATTAGGAGAGATTTTAAAAATAACATCAGGGTATTCCCCTTTTACAGAATATTTATATATGTCTATATGTAAGATTCTTAATTAGGGGGCCTTTTCCAGAAAATTTATATATATGTATATGCTAGATTCTGAAGGAGGGATTTTAGAGTTGCATTCAAAATCGAAAAGGATATAAAGTCGAATCGGTCTTATTTCCTTGGACATTGTTTCCGGTCATCACATTTGAAGTAAACCAAAAACCATTCGATATAGAAACAGTTATTTAAAAGCAAACAAAAGAAAAAATGGGTAACGTGAATTGAGGTCAAAGAAATTAAAGTCAATTGATTTTAACACCTTTCTGTATTTGACCATTTACCATTTTAAAATGGTATTAGGTTCAATTGACTTTAATTCCTTTGACATTAATTAACGTCACCCTCAAATTCACTATTAAAAATTTCAATCTTTCAACGTATTCAAATTTAAGACATGAATACAACACATACATACAATTTTAAAACATAAAAATTTAAAAAGTCATGTTTCATATATATTACCTTTATAATCATAAAATTTAATAAGTATTTGAAAGATATATCTGTAGTACATCCAAAAATAATGCAAGACGTATTAAAATACAGGTTTTTGAAAAAAAATTTTAAATTACAGTATAAAGGAATGATGAAAAAACATAAATAAAATTCAAATTTATAAATTCATTCTTTCAAATATGATCATAAATGTCAAAAAATAATATGAAAAAGGAAGAAGACATGTAGTAATTCAGTTTTTTTTTCTTGGTATATAGCTATTTTATGAGATTTAACATTTATTTGCAAATCTATATAATTCAAAATCCAATCCAATGTGAATTTTGTTTTTATTATGTATATGTAGTTTAAATCCTTCCCCCACCCCCCTCCACATTTTATTTCAAATTTTTTTTAACGAATGAATGGTTACAAAATATCGTATTATAAAAAACAAGGATACATATGGATACATATTATTTATATAATATAATTCTTTTGATTTCCTTCTTTGAATTTCCAAAAGGACATTTTATATATACATAAAGAATATATAGCTATATGTGTATATGTGTAATATATATGGGATTTTGTTTTTTATGTGTGATATTTGATCATAAATCAAAAATAAATTTTTTTTATTCATATGTATGTGCGGTTTAAAATATCATTTAACTTTAATAAACCATATCAAGTCATTTTTTATCCACTTGAAATATAAATTTGATTCCATTATTTTTTTTTTCTTTTTTTTTTTAAATCTTTAAAAATATATAATAATGTTTTTTTCTTATATTCTTATGTCAAACTGTATTTCATCCCCTGATTCTACCCTTTGATAGCCACAAAAAAATTTGAAAGCCTTTAACTTTTTCAGTAGAATTATAAAATATTTTTCAAAAATTGCATTCTTCTCTATATATATATATATCTAATTTATTAAATATATATATATATATATATATCTAATTTAATAAGTCCCAGAATTTTTATCTTGAAACAGTGTTGGAAATTATAAGCCCTATTTTCATAAGAGATACTTTAATCTGAAGGTTGAGATGACCCGAGGTCGGGAATATGAGAACTGTATCTGTACAGCTAATATGCAGCTAGCAGTGATCACAGTGTTTACACGATTGATGACCCGAGGTCAGGAATATGAGAACCGTATCTGTACAGCTAGTATGCAGCTAGCAATGATCCCACTGATTACGCGATTACACGTATAGACTAATCTAGTATTATATAATACTTTCTTATTACACATTATAGGTACTAAATCAAGAAACTAGGATTCAAAATCTTTATCTTCAATTATATTGCATTCTTAGTAACTTACTGAGAGTTTGAGTCACTGAGGGCTCTTACTCTTAAGTCAGCTTTTTAGATAGAGTGGGGATTTAAAGGAGTTTTTTTTAAACCAAATAATTAACTTTAAATTTAGGTTAGAGGATTGCTGGAAAGTAAAAACAGTTGTTGTAAATTCTTATTGAAGCTAAATTATTCTTAATTTTTAAGGGTTTCAAACTGCTTTCTAGATTAGAATAAAGCCTCCGAAGTAAAGAAAATTTTAAATTAGTTAAATATAATGAAGATATAATTTAGATAATACACGTATCTAAGTTTTGACATAAATTCAATATAACACTTTCGAAACTCTGTACAGTCGAGAGTAAAACTATTCTTAAATTAGAATCTTTTCATTTATACAGGATGAATAAAAGTAAAAGCTTTCATAAATACAACCCTGTAGCGAATCATATGAAGACAAAATTCTTTCCATGGGTATTTTATTATAAGCCTAAAGGTTCATAACTGTGGGGTCTTAAAGGATACATTATCTCAACATAATTCCCTACAGGTACATGGTGGTATAAGTGGAGTCACTTCATAACGAAACACCCTGTAAAAGTAGTTGGAAATTTTATAAGAAAATATCTTAATGTGATGACCCATTCCATAGATTGCCACGTTTAAAATATATTAAATATTTTAGAATAAAAATGAAGTTAGTTACAAGCCTTTGCATTTAGTTTAAATCAAATTAAGGCTTTAGGAATAACACAAAATCAAAAGCAAAATTCTATTGAAATCAAAATAAATTATATTACAAGTAGTTACAGATTTAATGTAAATCAAATATTCCAATATCATATCTACTTGTATAATATTCATATATTGGATCATACATAATATACTCACATCATATAATAAAAATAAAATTACAAACAAAAATACAGAATCATATTTTCACATTTAGATAATTTTATTTTCTTCATATGGTATTCTTTTGGCACCCCCACCTCCATTTTTATAAAAAAAAACTGAACAAATCACAGTCAAAAAAATAACAAAACGATAAATTCGATTTAAATTGTACTTTTTATTTTTCTTTGTGAAAATTCACATATATATACATATATTATATTTATAACACACATATACGATTAAAGTACATAATAATATTCCTATATGTAAGTACTATATATCGTCGGGTTACCGCCAAAGTCACGAAACTGAAAAATAGTAGAACTTAATTTTCGCGACTTTGGCACCAAGAAAATATGAAATAAATGATTTTTCGTTAGTTTATGAAAATAAGGAAATTGAATTACAAAGCAATAAATAAGATTAAGAGATTCGTGTCTTTGGCATAATAATAGATCTCATTATTTTCTATATTTTTGCATTAATAAGTCAAAAAAGCGAAAAAAGCAGTTTCGTGACTATGGCGGTAACCCGACGATATGTAAGTATCGATTACTGTTAGAAAGAATTTCCTTTATTCCTCAGATTAAATTGGAAATTTCCAACTTTATTTAAAGGGATATTGGATTCTTTAAGGAAGTAAATAATAAGGAAGAAAAGGAAGTATTAATAGAAAGAGATGAAGAAATATGAAAATATTAAAAAATCCTTAATTCTAACACAAAAACAAAAATTCTCATGGGATTCCCAAATTTTATACAAAAAACAAAAAATTTAAAAGAAAAATATAATAATAATAAAATAACTAACGATGAAATTTATCTGAAGTAAATTTAACAATCATTTCTTTATACCCGTATGACTATAAGTTAAAAGGGTATACTAAATTTGCATTTACGTTTGGGACGCAGAGAAGAAGGGGCGGTAGATATAGACTCAAGGGTATGGATTTGATCAGAATCGAGAAAAAAATTTAAAACTGATTATACTACGAGGATGAAACTTACACAAGGTTTGTTATATAATGAATCGAGCACTTATATCAAGTTCCAAAATGTTAGGGCCCCATTTTCGGGGGGCTGCCATACAAAGTTTTCAATTCAATAACGTTGAATCTAATGAAGCTACGAGGTTAAAATTAAAAATGGGCAGGTAAAGTAATAGAGCAAGTTACTTGGCAAAGTTGGACATCACTCGGACCAACTTTTAGGGTGGACCAATTTTTTTTGTTTTTTTAAGCAAAAATTATGGGATAATAAATTAAAATTATTTTTAACTATTTTACTTTTTTATATTTTTTTTGTAATATATATAACATCATAAGGTAAATAAATAACGGTTTATTTTATACATCCCACTATATGCACGGGTATCTAAAAGTTGACAAGGCCAACTATAATCTTCCTCGTTTTATATGAAAATAGTTCTATACATGGTAAAGCTGGATATTTGGAATGTTTTCAAATCTATATTATGGGCTTATGGGTATCCCAGAGTTGACACAGTCTACTCTACTACACTCGTTTTTTTAATTTTATGTATATATATTTTATTTTGTATATGAAAAATTCTATGATTTATTTTATTTCCTCTAGCTTTATTCAATTAATGTTTACTGTTTGTTTTTTTTTTTTTGTTTTTTTGTAGACTTTTGACAGATTAGAATCTGAAAATGATCGATTATACTTTAAAAGTGCTTATTTAGGGGAAAAAAATATATATTTAATAAAAATGGGAAAATTATGAAATTATATTGTACTCAGTTTAAGGCGCCATTCTTTTACTTTAATATATTTATACAGAAAAAGTCAAAAGTATGAGTTTTTGCTTTTAATTTGTATTCTTCTTTAATTTCCTATTCCCCCTTACTATGATCTCATTAATTTTTTTTTTTTTTTTTTTTTTTTGTTTTGATAAGATATAAGATTTTTTTCGAGAAATTCGATAATTAAATTATATTGTGTTCTTAAAGTGGTATATAGAAAATGTTTAAAAAGAAAAATTAAAGCAAATTGTATTGTTTTACTTACACTTGATTTTCTAGATGGAATACCACCACCACCTCCACCACCACCACCGCCACCTGCACTATTACCAGCACCATGATGTGTATAACTTGAATCAGCTAATACAGCATTTGTCATATAAACACTTTCAGCATCAGCTGATGATTCTGATCTGGGACGACGCCATCCTTCATGTTCATTATTACCACTACCACCGACATGTGATATACCACCCGAATGATTAACAGCTGTATTTTCATCACTGTAATTAGAAAAATTTAAAAAAATTAATATTAATATTTATAATAATTTTTATTTTATGATTTTTTTAATTTATTTATTTATTTGTAGTACCAGAGAAGCAGTTCATTAAAGTATATTTTATTTAAATTTTTCCAAAACAAGCCTGGATTTTTTATTAAATTGAGAGCAGTAAAAGTATATTTTAATTTATTTACATTAAAACCATTTTTTATTCTATAACCTAATCTTTCATTTCCCAACATTATATTTTCAACATTAAACATAATCCATTGAACTTCTTCTCTTTTCCCTCCCCCCTATAAAGAGTATGGAGGATTAACTAAGTCATTTGGCCTAAGTTTCAGTTTGACAAATCTAATAATTTTTTCACTAAATTATTGATTACTGGGCTGTATTCAATTTATGAGACATCTATTATATTACACAAGAGTTAGTTAACAAGATTTGAATCCAAGACTTTCTTCATAAAAGATCTACGTTTTAACAACCAGACCATCGGCCAGATATTTGTTGAACTTAGTGTGAGTTAGTTAACAAGATTTGAATCCAAGACTTTCTACATAAAATGTCGACGTTTTAACCAATAGACCATTGGCCATATATTCATGAACTTAGTTAGAGTACTACATTACATCATTACAAGGAAGGAGTCGATGATATGTTCATGTCCTTTTTCGCACAAAAAAAAAACAAATTAACAATATCAATAAAGGAGAAATATAATCCAAAGTATTACAATCATATCAAACCAAAAATTTATACAAAATGATTCTTTTAAATGCTGAAGCAATCTTAAAATTCCAAAATAATAATAAAAGTACCTTAATAACATTATAAGAGTATTTAAAATATTGGGAAGGACATTATTTGAAAGGCAGAAGTGTGAAAATTTTTATAGATTATTAAACTTTTACGTAGAGTTCCTTATAGTTTTTCAGATAAAAATAAAAGCAATTAAACTTGAAAGAAACTCGTTTGGGTTCCATTATCTAAGGACGGCAGTATTTTAAATAAGTGAAACAGGTGGTGTGTAGTTTAAGTTCATTCTGACCCCCCTAAATACACACTTCAAAAATTACAACACTAAAAAAAATTACAACACTACAACAGGATGATAAAAATTTAAAACCGGAAGAGAATCATCCTGTTTAATAAATCAAAGGACATTTATTCCTTCTTCAAAAAATTACTAATATATAAATTACCACCACCACCATTTTTAAAATTTGTATTACAGTTTTCCGTAAAATTTTAAAAATAGCCATTTTATCTTCAAACATACACACAAACAAATATAACTATTACACAAAATCTTGATTTTGTTTATTTTAAAAATGAAATCCTTGAAATACAAAATAATCAGAATTTTATTTTTAATTAAAACAAAAAAAAACACACAATTTTATATTAAAAACTAATTTAATATTTCATTGAAGTGTTCTTCAAAAAACGGAAAATTTTTATTTTATTTCTTTATTTATTTTATTTTATTTTATTTTTCCATCATTTTTCAAAACTTAATTTCAAGGATTAATAAATTTTTTTTTATACGTATTTGTATATTTGTTTTTTTTTTCAAAACTTTTTTTTTTTTTTGAAAACTTAGAAAGAGTGAGTGAAAAAAAAAATGATATTATAATTTTTCTTTTAATTATTTATTTTTGAAAGTTTTTTTTCTATTTTATATCATAAATTTTTTTAATTTCCTATTTATAACCTATATATTATTTTGTATATTAAATTATATTTCATTATTATAACATTAAAATAACAACTATAACAGCAACAGAAATATAAAAAAAAAACAAAAAATAATAACAACAACAACAAAATAACAGCAAAAAAAAAGAAAAACAAAAAACAACTTTAATAATAAACAAAATAAAATAACATCAGTTTCAGCTAAATTGATATGACATTGAGTTGTCATTTCATTTAATTCAAAACAAACAAAAAAAAAAACAAAATAAAAAACAAAACATAAAAACAACAACAACAAAAAAAAACACAATAGCAACAATTTTGAAATTGAAAAAGCAACAGTAAAAAAAAAAAATAAAGAAAACTGTGATTGCACACAAGTTTGAAATAAAAAAAAAAAAAAACAAAAAAAAAAAGGACGAAACAAATTTTACATAAAAAAAAAAAAGAATCCTATCATTTCCATTTCAAAAGTTTGAAAAGAAAATAAAAAAAAAAACAAAAAAAAAATAAAAATAGAAAGAGACAAAAATATGAAATATAAAATTTTTTAACAAATCATAACATAAGTAAAAATAAAATGAATAAAAATTGATATACACAAATAAAATATATTGAATGACAGTTAAAAAAAAAAAAAAACAAATAAAATAAAACAAAAACTTTATATATATATATTGAAAATCATGTACAAATAAAACGTAAATAGTTTGATTTTCAAAAGCTAAATGGCTTAATTTTTTAAAAAAACATGATTTGTATATATATATATATATATATATATATGTATATATATTTCAATATATTTTTACATGTTTAAATGCAATTTAAATATTTTTAGATTTTATTTGAATATACAGGGTGTCCGAGACTCAAGTACGCGCACTACACTCAGTGATTGGGGGAATTAAAACAAACAAAAAATTGTACTGGAGGGGGGGTCTATTGTGGACCTTTTTCGAGATATGAGGGATTAATGATTTAAGGAGACTTTTAAAAAAAAAATCAATAACTTTTGAACAGCTTACTGTAGAGAGATAAAAAAAAAATCCATTTTGTAGAGTAAGTTGTCAGCTTTAATTTTTGTGTACTAATGATCCCCATACACCTAACAGTTACAAAGATATGAGTGTAGTGCGCGTACTTAAATCCCGGACACCCTGTATATGATATAGATATCTCAAGTATGTGTATACGCAAAAACTCTTTAAAAGCTATTTTATAAACTTCAACTTTTCATAAGAAACTCTATTAAGTGTGACTAAATTTTGTAAAATGTTAAAGGAATTTTTGTTCAAATTAACGCGAGTACGCGACTTTCATATCAATTAGTATTAGCATTTTATCAAACGAAGATATATGTATATATTTTTAATATATGTATAAGTAAAAATATGACGTAGTCAGGAATATGATTTGATACTTTATTAACAGTAAATAAATTCTAAACGCAGCCAATTTCACTAGTCTAAAGCAAGCTTTAATAGGTATTAAAAAAACAAGAGTTTGAAAAGAGTAAATTTTCAAAATTAAACAATGTTTCATAATTAGTTTTAGGTATATAGAGAGTAAATTGAAAATTTTTGTTGGAAATGAATTATATAATAAAAGTTGTAAAAGATCAAGATACTCTTTTTTTGTAATTTTAAGAAACCCCTTTATAATTAAGAAAACATAATGTAGGAGCATATAGAATGTAGGAGAGTAGATTATAATCAATACTATACTTATATTAATTATATTATACTATTATTATATTTTAACCTGCTAAGGGGGATATGTTATTAAAAACTTACTTTTTATCAGTACTAAAAACTTACGATATGTACCGGAATTGAACAATCCCATACCCTTGGTTGATACACCATCATGAAGCATAAATATTATTTAAATATTAAAAACTTTTATTTAAATATTACTTATTACACCGAATTAAGCAATATTAGTAAAATCCTCGGCTTCTAAAGCCACTGTGAGCTGATTTTAGTTTATCTTACAATTTTTAGATCCTTTTTAAATTTGTATTTTAAAACTGTGTTGTTGTTTTTTTTAATTAAAAGATAGGTATCTTAATTAATCAATATGTTACTTTAAAAAATATTTTTAAATACCTTGAAAAATTGCATACTTTCAGGCGAATCAACATTGCATATAGATGTCACCCAAAACAATTTAATTATTTTTATAATTGGTTTGTGAATTGGATGTTAATTAATTTTTTTAAGTAAGGATTTAAATTATTCTTTAAATACGGCGAAAATCGAAATCGAAAGCTAAGATTTAATTTTAGCCGAGACAAAAAATTAAAAATATTTTTAAAAATAATATTTTTGCTTTCTGTTTTTTATTAAATCTATGGACGCCTATTAAAATATTTAATTTTCACAAAGAAATTTGTTAACCCTCAAATTTTATCAACTTTTATATAAATTGTATACTAAAATGTATTTTGCAATAATTGTTATTTATTACAATTATATTAAAATTTGCGACAACAAATATGTAATTTATTTTATATAATTTTTTTTTTTTTTTGTAATTTTCATTAGTTCTAAGTTCTTCCTATAGCTGTAAGTAAAGTCATGGATAGACTTTTAAAACTTACAAAAGTTGAGGAATATTTTAAAGTGATGTTAAGTAGTAGAATTTTTAAAATGTTTTTATAACATTTGAAAACATAAAAATTCCTTTAAATAGGTAACCCTTTGTTTAGACCTTAAATTAAAGAAAAAACCGAAAGAAATTCCTTCTCAGTTTTCTAGAGTCACTTTAAATTTTTATTTTTTAAATTTAATTTAACACTTGTTCAGTCTTCTTGTACATATATATAATAATGTAGATATATATACTAATTCTTTAAATTATTTTCTAATAAACATATATATATATATACATATATATTAAAGTTTTAACTGAATTTTTTATATTTTACCATAAGATATAAAACTTAAAGATATTTCCCATCATTTAAATATTCTATATCTAAAAATGTCTATAATATTTGAAAATAGGCGATGATTATTAATGTATATAATATAAATATATATATATTAAATATTTATAATTTTTTTTAAGTATAACATTAATTTGTTGTAGAAGTTGATTATTATTATAGTTAATGTTGTCATTATTATATTGTTGTTGACATTTATACAGTCCAACTTGTTTGTAACAACTTATAAATTCGATATGATATCTTTTTGAGTCAATTTTGATTATTTTTTTTTTATTTTTTTTTATGATTTCTTATAGTTTTTATTTTCTTTTGCCATTCATTAATGTTGACATTAACATCGTTGTCATCAACGAACAAAAATTGTAGATAACTTTCATCATAAAAAAAAAAAAAAATCGAAATTTTTAGCTATGAAACATTTACATAATAATATTCAACAATGTTTATAAAATATTATTGTATATATACATTAACTGGCTGTTATGTACATTTTTGGTTTTCTAAAACATTTTAAAAAAAAATTTTGTGAAAAAAAAAGGACTAATATATAGTTTCACTCTGACCATCCGTCCATTCATCCATTCGTCCATTTGTCCGGATGTTGACAAAACTTCTACACTATTTGAAATACAGAAATTAAATTTTAACTTCGAATATATATCGGAAAATAAAAGTTTTTCTTGGAACGTTTTTCTGTAGTCCCAAACGTTGCAATTTCCAAAAGTCCGTTTTGGAAATTGCACGTTTAAATTGATATAATAAGAGTTCTATAAGAACATATTTAAATTGAACTTACTGTTTATATACAACAGTAAGACCACAGGTGCTTTTATAAGTTTTATAAGTATAATATATAAAATAATGTATTGTATGCAACATATATTTATTTGCCTAACGGTATTTTATGCGAAACTAGATTTATGCAAAATTTTTGATCCCTCATATCTTCTAAACTTTTTAAGTGGTAAATTTGAAATTTTGTTAGAAGGTAGATTTTCATAAATTTTCGAGTCATTTAAAAAAACCTTTTTCTGTGAAGCCTACTGTTTAGGAGATGTCCCTTACGTGCGCCTAAACAGTGTGTTTAAAATCGAAATTTTCCTATATCGAAATCAAGTATAATATACAAAAATCAACATTATATTGTAACATATGTTAAAGGGCTATTAAGACTTCCTTGAAATAAAAGAACGTATCTTTTAATTTTTAATCATATTTACTTATATAATAAAATTTTAGGAAAAGGGATTAGATTTAAGAATTAGATCTTTTAGAATCAGCATAAGTTTGCTTAACAACATTTCGGGGTTTTCCCTATTCAGACTTCCCAGACTATTAGGGCTTAAAAATTTCCTATTTTTAAAAATCAGTAACTTAGGCGATGTTTATATTTCCAAAGTTATACATTAACATTGTAGGTACAATATTTCGAAACTTGTTAACCGATTTCCTTGATTGTTGCACGGGGTGTAAATTCAAACTACGATTTCATTATTATGTTAACTTTATGTATAAAACATTGATTAGTTTTGGAAATCTGGTTTTTTAAAAACACTTGATTTTTCCCATTTCCTTTTGTTTTTTTTTTTTTTTTTTTTTTTTGATTTTTCTGTATGTTAATTTGAAAAATCTTTGATTATGTTCCCTTTTCATATAAATTATTTTTTGTTATAATCAATTTTTTTTTTCCTCTGTACTATGTCTTGCTTATGATTTGATGACTATCTTCTTCTTTTATATCAAACAAATTTTCTTCGCCCACAGTTTTATTACTAAAATATTTTTGTATATAAATACAGTATATAATGTATATATAATGTATACATACTTATTTATACATAAAATACTCTAGTTGTGTTCTCATCATTCTTGTAATACCCTCTTGTTAAATTATAAAATAGAAAATTATTCCAATATTTAACATATTTGTTTTTCAAAAATTCGAAAATAATTTATTATAGCGATGTGCGAATATTAAACACTAAAAGTTAAATTACCTAATTATCTATTAAGACCGAAAAAATGTAAAAACGACTTTCTTTCTTAGGACGGCAATACAGTTTTTATTGTTTTTCATTTGAAAAACTTTAAGTGAAGGCATTAATTGTTTAATTTTTTTAGAACACATATTCGTACTTTCTAGATTAAAGGTTAATGACGGGACCGATGTATCGCTTTATCTGACTGGAGCAAACGTTATTGAAGTAACATTGGGATAAATTCTCACTCATTATATTTAATTTTATTAAGTTTTTTTTTTATTTTAAATGTTTGAAAGAACAAACTTAATAACATGTATATGAATATACATATAGAAGTTTAAATTTTTAAAAAATAAACTAAGTTTAACTTTAGAGTTAATAATTTAACATGGTTATATTATTAGTAAGTATATATACAGATAAATATATCTGACCAATGGCGTAGTGATAAAGACACCGCCTTTCATGTGGAAGGTCTCGGGTTCAAATCCCGGTCAGATCATATCTAATAAAAAATATAGTAAAATTGTATAATTATATCGTAATAGTTTATATCGTAATATAAAATAAGATTCAATAAAAATATATAAATAATTCTTTTATAAGATTATAGATGGCGCACATAGTTAACATTTGTGCATTGATATTTCATAACCTTATACAATAGCTACAGCCGAGTAATCAACGGCTTGGTGAATATTATGATTAAAGAAACTGAAGCCTAGTTTAAAATAAAACTTGGTGAATGCCCTATACTCCTTAAAGGAGTGGAAAAGGAATAAAAAAAACAAAATACAGATAAAGATATTCAAAATTTTTACATTGAAAAAATCATTCCATTGTAAAATAAAATTAATATTTTTAAAATATACTTTCAATTTAAATAATATTATAATAATATAGTATTTATTTAAATTTTTTATATATACATTTTCTACATTACAATATTATCCATTGTATATTGCCATACATTCGCAATTGAAATAGTTAAAAAAAAAAAAATATCAAAAATACAATATTGTCAAACAAATGTCAAAGTGAGCGACAAAAAAAAAATATAAATGTATTTTTTTTTTTTCATTTTAAAATAAATATAAAACGAATGAATTATCATTTTAAATGTTATTTTTCTTATTACATATGCATGTATAAGATTATCTCCATTTTATTATATATATATATATATACACACATAATATTAAATGTACAACCAACACATATTATAAAAACATTTAGTTAAAAAAAAAAAAATAAAAACTAATATAAATGTAACAATTTCAAGGCAATGCATGAAAAAGACTACACACTAACATGTAATAATTTATACTGTTATATTATTTAAGAAAAAAAAAATACCACCACCCTCATCATATTGTGTAATTTTATTTCAAAATAAAAAATGATTTTTTTTTTTTTATTTTTATCAAAACTTATCTCTTCATTCTGTCATTTTATTATTATTGTACCCTTTTCTTCATCTCTTTTTCTCATTTTATTTCTCATTTATCCTTTCTCATTCTAATTTCTATTTATTTTTAAAATTTCTTGTTGTAGAATTCAACATGATTTTTAGTACATTTTTTTTAAAAGTTAGTAGTAGAATTTACTACTTAGTTTAACTTTGTTCGTCTTACTGTTCGTTTTTATTAAACATAATGTCACAAGAGTGATTTTTTATGAAGGTGGATTTATTAAAATTGTGAAAGTTTTTTAAAAACCTTTTTGTATGACCCCAAGTGAACGTAGATCTATTGTATTCCTAAAAAATTTTACGAACGCAGACTTATATCGAACTGTAAGCAACTCAATTTTATCGGAATATAAATTAATTTTTTTTTTTAATTTTTATTCAAAGACAGTTCCATTTCTTAAAAATTCATTAATACGGACATAAGCAGCACCAAATTTTGTAATTCTGTATTTAAGCACATTATTATATGCACATACAAAAAACATTGTGGGTGGTGGCGTAGTTGGTAAGCATTTAATTAATTAACCGAAGCGTGCAGGTTCGGTTTCCGTACGGGTCATGAAATATTTAATTGATATTGAAAAATAATTTTTCTTAACAAATCACCATAGTGACCAAAATATACATTATAATAAAATATAAAATATATGATATAAACACAATAATATTATTAATTAATGTTACTAATAATATTACTTAATACATAATATAATTTATCAAACCTAAATGGAAAGGCATGCTTCACTTCCTTATCACATTGTTGATGTAAGGGACTGTTTATAAATAAAAAAATAAGAAACGTTTTACAATTTCTGAATCCCCTTACAATTTCTGAATTGTGAGCGCTGAAATGTAAAAATTTGAAAGTTGGGCATTAAAACATTCCTTTTCATTGTGCCGTTATTAAAGTTAAGTTAAAAACTTAAAATTTCCTAATTGTAAGCAATTGAACTTTGAACAGCCGTTTTATAGACACAGTTTTTAAGTTATGGTTTTGTTCTCGCACACACCGAGCGAATTAGTTTAATGGGGAATATTTTTAAACTTAACTTTTGAATATTTTTAAAAACCTTGATAGTCCACAAAATATCCTTTTATTTCCTTAATATGTATAATAAAATAAATTGAAGTCATAACAGGTTTTCAATCCTTTTACTTATTTGATTGTCTTTTTTATAACTTAATATGAAGTGATAACAGAGCTTTAGAATTCTTTTACTAATTTGATAGTCTTTTATAAAATGTGCTTCTTTAAAAGTTCTTCTAGTACTGCATACTTCCTTTTTTTTACATTTTTTTATCATATTTCAGTTTTTTTTTTTATTTTTATTTTTAATTCTAACGCCGTATTATGAAGATTTTTATTTTTTACTTAAGACCCCCCCCCCTTTTTTTTTAATAATAAAAATAAAAATAATAAAATGGTAACAGTGCATAAATATAACTGTTAAACTGTAAAATAAATACATTTACTATATTATTATAATGTATAAATTACTTATGCATGTATATATTCAAATATATATGTTTATATGTTAATACCACCATATATATATATATATATATATTTCAATGGAATATTTTTAAAAAAGAATATGATCAAAAGATTTGGTTATTGAAATTGCCGAAGGCAACCGTAAAGGAGGATGAATATATCAAAAAAAAAAAAAAAAACTTTCTCTGTAATGGAAAAAGTTCTGTAAATATTTTTTTTCTCTTTCTAAAATTTTAATTTCTTATAAAATTTTCTTTCTTTTTCTAATTCATATTTGTTTGTTTGATTTTTTATTTAACTTTTTAATTTTTTTCCTTATTTTGTTTTTATAGTTGTTCTTTTTTTATTTTTTTTTACTTGTTAAAATTGTACAAAATATATATATATATATATATATATATCTGTATGTAAATAAGTTGATAATACAAAACAGTGATACAAAATGTTTTCAACAAAATACAATATAGTTGTATATGGAGTAATATTTTATTTTTGATAATGAGTAGATAAAAGTGTATATTATACACCTAACTGTTAAAAGTATATGTAAAAAAAAAAACAAAAATAAAAAAAATGTAAGAATATAAAAAGGATATTTATATGTTGACAAGTTAACATGACAGCTCTTTTAAATATTTAAAATTTTCTTTTGTGTTTATTTTAAAATTCTGAAATTGTTATTCTGGTTATAAAGGTGTTATATTAAAAAAAGTATATATATATATGTCATATGTGTTGCATTTTTAATAATCGTTTCGCGTAACCAATTTTATGTTTTACGTGTTTAGCAAATAAAAAATGTATTTAGAAAAAAAGTAATTGTATTTTTTGTTATTTTTTTGTTGTTTTTTTTTTTTAAGTTTTATTAAAAAGGAACTGGAAATTTAGATTTTAGGATTTTTTGTTGTATAAAAATATTTAGAATTATATTTTGTTATTAGTATAGGTTTTAATTTATTTAATAAACAAATGCCCCTAGTTGGTTGTTAGGAATAATTTAGTTGCAGGGCTTGATGAATGATAAATTAATATCAGTAAATATTGGTAATTCAGTTTGGCAAAAATACACTCTATTGTAATTTTACCCTAACAAAATAATTTAAGGTGAAATAATTCAGAATTATTTTTAGATAAATAAAAGATTAATTTTTTTGAATTAAAAATAATTGAAATTAAGCAACTTTCAATTTTTAAAAATTTAATAAGAAGAGAAAAAAGTTTTTTCAAAAAATTTTCTTTTAGGTAAAAAAATTAATTTAAGTAAAATCAGAACTTTGTCTAGGCAATGTTCCTACTGATTAGTACAGTAATATGATAGGACAAAATGGTAATAAAAACCTAGAAAGATATAGCCTTAAACCGAATAGGATTCAGTTAAATATAACATAATGCCTAAAATTTATCCACATATTCAAAAAAATGTGTTTAACAAAATAAATATTCCAAGACTTTAACAAATTATTTAAAAAATAAAAACAAAAAAATAATATCTAAATTCTCGTTAAATCCTAATTAAAAATGTCTATTTAAAAAAAAACTGAAAATTTATTTAAAGCATACCTATTATTAAAAATTTTGCAAATAAATTTGTTTGATCCTTTGTACAAATTTGTGTTCTTCAATATATTATACAAATGGTGGTACAACTTCTTTTCCTAAATTTTCACAATGCAAAGATGTTTTTCAACCAAAAGTCAAAGGTAAACTGAATTACTGAAAAAGTATTGGTCATAATTATGATCAAAATATTTTACTCAGAGATATAATTATTTGTTCTCCGAGAATGAGTAAATGTTACTCATGATGTGAATGTGAAGTTTAATTGTCATGTAATGTAACTCTGTTATCAGCAAATAGCTTTCATTGATTTATATATTCATGTAATATAGAGTGTCGGAACCTATTGCAATAACTTGTATTATATAATATTATTAATAATTTTGATTTGACTAATATTTTTATTCAATTTATAATATAAAATATTGAATATATTACCTATATCAACCGCCGGAATAAAATAACAAATTAATTATATTAATTCATTGAGTGATTTTTTTTTTTTTACATAAAAAGTTTCACTCAGTTGGTAAAATTATTCGATGCTCGAATTATTTTGGTCGAAGAGCTTAAAAGGTTTAATTAAATTTAATAAATATTTTAAGAAATGATTTTTTAATGCTGTTTTTACTCTCAAAAATATTGAACCAGATTTTTTTACAATCTTAATATTTAAAATCGTTGGTGCATTTTTGTGAAGTCTCATCACGCCTAATCTCCAAGTCTCATATTAAAGTCATATTTATAACGTATTGTTCATTTGAAGCCATGAAGTCATAACCATACAACCATCTTCTGATCCTCTAATCACCACAAAACGCTGTAAGCTAATCAGCCATGACAAAAAAAAATTACTTTAATAAATTCTAGAAATGGCATTTAGACCATATGTCATTTTGGGTGTTGATTTTATGTAATTACATCAACTTCAATTAAAAACACATTAAGAGAGCAACGCGCACCGGGTATTAGCTAGTCTCTAATAAAATAATATACCAACTTTTAAAGCTACCAGCGCCATATGAGTTTACATACACGACTTATACACTTACATATACGACTTATCTTAAAAAAAAGTCTGATTGACGCCAACTATATTACACCATATGTCATCTCTATCACCTTTATCAACATAATATATCGTTTAAAAAAACAAAAGTTAAATATTACTCATAGGTTCAAACTTTTGTTAGTTTTGTTTTTACATTATATACTTACATTAGTATGTAAGAGTTTTATCATTCATTAATTTTTCTTATATCTTTTCCTTTTTCTTTATCTCCCATTTCACATATAGTCTGACGTTAATATTTTTTTGCAACAACAATTTTATTGTTTATACTTTTTCAATGTCAATATGAAATATATTTTTCCCCATAATCATTTATTCTAATTTTCTTCATCGTCAATTGATCTTTTTTGTCTATTAACCGTATCATAAAAGTTTTCTCTTTTTTTCTTGTTTTTTTTTCAATACGACAACATTTAAAATCCTGTTTTATTGACAGATTATCTAAAAAAATGGTGGCGTATAAATAATTTTACATACATACACGTCCTATATTAAGCCACATAACATAAAATATAACATTCTATTCAGACAACATTAGCTGTTCGAAAGTAAATTATTTGTTAGACAGAGAAAATGAAAAGAAAAAGAAAGAAATATAAAAACAAAAAAAAATCAAAAATCCTACCAAAGATTTGAAAAATTCATCACAAAAATTAAGAATAAAAAAATAAAAAAAAAGTATTGCCGTCGTAAAATAACCAGGTTATTTATGGCTTTCAATAATCCTAAAACATAAATATATTATTTTATATACTCGTATGTATATACAGAATATTATGTATATATATTTAAATATAATATTTATTTTAAAATCGCTGAGTCAAATATGAAGTAATAAAATATAAATATAACGGTAACGGTTTTTTTTTTTTGTACGCATAAAAATTGACAGCTAGCAAATCAGTTAAAAACCAAAACAGGGATACAATAATAAATAACATTCTTATATTTATAGAGTTTTTAATGTTTTTTTTTTACAAAATAATATAATAATTTGCTTGTAAATGTATATATATATAAGAGAAGTGTATATATATATAAAGAATATAGGATAAATCCTTGTATTATCTATATTTTTATTTAAACAATTTCTTTTATATTGTTAATCACGATCACTGTATGAAAAATTAATAATTTCCTTAATAGCAGACATATTTGTCTTAAAGTTTTAAAAAATGTCCTTGCTATAGGATTATTTATATGTGCAAGTTTTTAAAATCTGGAGGACATTTAAAAAATATATTAAACTGCTGATTAAATAAATTTTAAATTTTGTTTAGTTATTAAACAGTGGTATTAGGCGATTTTTGAATAGTGTTCAATAACTTTTTTATGTAATGTTATTTGGAATTGAATTTATAGTAAAACAGTCTGAAAGATTTACAAGATCAATTAAAATATAGACATATAAAAACAACAGAATATTTTAACAATAAAAAAGGCATAAATATCAAATATGATTCATTTCAAACACTGATTCATTCCCATTTAGGTATCAAATTTCCTTCTTTATTAATTTCTAAAATATGTTTTTTAGATCTTGGGAGATGTATTGGAAGTACATGAAGCGCTACTGCAATTCATCTCAGGAATATTAAGCAAATAGAACCGAAAAAGCTTGCACCAAATTCAATTTTCTTACTTTATGAATTTCGAAGATATCCTAGTTAATTCTTGGAAGGTATATGTTAGTTAGATACAAAAACCATTACATCGATTCATTCCAAACTTTCAGACACAAAAGAAACAGAAAAAAAAAATACCGTTGTACCTTTTGAAAGTTGATATCTTTATTAGTTTGACAGATGTGCTTGGCTCTTGGCTTGTGTAATTCGAACACATGATCCGATTTCATCAATTCCTCGCCTTGCTTTCGTCATTAGTAACCTACAGTATAAATTTCATTAAGACAGCATCATTTTTTTTTAGTTATTGTGTTTACTGATGGATGGACATCGTAACTGACGGTTCACTGAAGAAAAATAAATATATTTGTCTAAATCTAGCTTGCTTTCTTCTGGTGGTGACGAACACTGTACTAAAGTTAATATCACTTTATCTGGTTTAGGTGTAGGGTATCACAAAGTTTCTAAGATATAATAATAGAGAATTAGTATTTTCTAATATATTAATTAAACTAAAGAATGAAAATCTAGCGCTTTTGAGAGACATTTCATTCGAGGATTCGAACTTCAGTTAAATACAAAACAATTTTAAATGGTTAAGCTTAACTGAACTGCCATTAGTATTAAAGTTAATAAAACAAATGTATTAAAAATTACAAAAGATAAACAAATAATGTAATTAAATAATACAATAAAAAATGGACTTACATTAATTGGAATCTAGGATATTCTATATGTGATATTAAAATAGGATATATATATATGTGATTATTAAAAAATCAATCCGACGATAAAATCCGAAATAATTGAGCATAAGAAAAAATCAGTTACATAACGGAAATTAAGGTTATCACTGTTATCAGTTATCATAAATGTTTTAATCCATTGAAATATTTAGCAGTTTATTCCCACACTCTTATTTTTGAATGCGTGGGAGAAATATTTTATCCAATTAACGCTAATCCCAATATTGTGTTTTTTAAAAAAAGCTTAATTCAGTTTTTATTCTAATATTTGTTAGATAAATGATCCTTAAATTGAATTGACGAATATAAACGAAAGATTCCAAACAAAAGTAAATCCTTCCCTTACGTCTTTGTTAGTCGAATAAATTATTTAAATGAGAATTTTGAAAATATTATTTAATTCTCTGATCACATATGGTTTTCAAACTATTGGCAATGAAAACAAAATAAAATTTAGATTTCCTTGTTTTTCCATTCCATTGTTCCCTTTAATTGTGTATGTAAGTAAACAAATCCATATTACCATTCACATACAAAAACAAAAATAGGATTATATTAAGGAAAATTCTAAAAATTTTAAAAATAATACTAAGAAAAAAACAAATTTAAATTATATTTTTATAATATACTAGCTAATACCCGGTGCGCGTTGCTGCGCCTCTCAATGGAGGTTTAATTGAAGTTAATGTTACTGCAAAAAGTTAACATAAAAATTACACTCGGTTTACACATTGTAAATTTTAAAATGAAGCAATCTTTTTAAAACCATTTTTCTAGGTTTTAAAAAGAATAATGTTCTAGTAATTTTTGAAACTTTCTGTAATTCAAAGCAGTACAAACTACTTTCCAAATTTTGACGTAATTTACTTCCAAAAAATTTTTTTTGAACAATCGTAGGACCGACTGTTAGCAGATTCAACTCTATTTTCAAGTTGTTTCACACATATAAAATTTGAGGAAAACCGGTCAAATCGTTTCTAATTTAGAGTTAAGTAACGCAAAAATCTATTAAAAGCCACTGTGCCCCACTGGGTTAACGGAACTACACTTTCTCTTTGGGCAAAGCATTATTACGCAAAAATGGACGTAATTTGCTTCCAAATCACTCAACAAAATTTTTTGAAGCTTTCTTTTTAGTCAAAGCAGTACTTCGCAAATTTTGACAATATTATCTTCCAAAATTATTTTGACCAACCGTCGGGCCGACATGGGTTAACAAATTCCACATCTGTTAATAGTGTCAACTCAATATTCACAGGGGAGCACATATGCAAAATTTGAAGAAAATCGGTCAAACCGTTTTTAATTTAGAGTTAGGTATTGAAAAAACCTATAAAAAGGTGTTGGGCCCTAATGGGTTAATGCAAGTCAATAAAATTTTTTTGTGGGTTTTCTTTTTAGCCAAAGCAGAATTTCATAAAATCGGACAAAATTTGAACCCAAATTTTTTTTTGACCACCCGTCGGCCCGGCATGGGTTAATAAATTCCAAAAGTGTTAATAGTGTTTACTCAATTCTCAAGGAGCATCACGTATACAAAATTTGAAATCAATTGCGGTCAAACCGTTTCCAATTTAGAGTAAAGTATTGAAAAAACCTATAAAAAGCTGTTGGGCCGCAATGGGTTAATGGAACTCAACAAAATTTTTTTTGGGGCTTTCTTTAAAGCCAAAGCAGAATTCCGTAAAATCGGACAAAATTTGGACCCAAAATTTTTTTTGACCACCCGTCGGCCCGACATGGGTTAACAAATTCCAAAACTGTTAATAGCGTCTACTCAATTCTCAAAGAGAATCACGTATACAAAATTTGAAGTCAATCGGTCAAACCGTTTCGAATTTAGAGTAAAGTATTGAAAAAACCTATAAAAAGCTGTTGGGCCGCAATGGGTTAATGGAACTCACCAAAATTTTTTTTGGGGTTTGCTTTTAAGCCAAAGCTGAATTTCATAAAATCGGACAAAATTTGGACCCAAAATTTTTTTTGACCACCCGTCGGCCCGACATGGGTTAACAAATTCCAAAACTGTTAATAGCGTCTACTCAATTCTCAAAGAGCATCACGTATACAAAATTTGAAGTCAATCGGTCAAAACGTTTTCATTTTAGAACAAAGAAGTTTAAATACGTGCACCACAGCCCCAACTTGGCGGTCCGTTAGAGCAAAATTTTTGGGCTACGATTTCCTTCCGTACCCAAAAATCCCTATATACAAATTTTCATGAAAATCGGCTGGGCAGTTTAGGAGTCTATTCGCTACAAACAAACATACAAACAAACAAACAAACAAACAAACAAATAAACAAACTTTCATTTTTATATATATAGATATAACCCGGGTTTTAGCGAATATTTAAATTGAAAATTTTTATATAATGATAACTGCGAAATAAAATTCGTCTATTTTTTACCCTCTATCCCTATCTCTATTTTTTTCTATTTTTCCAAAAAAATTAGGACAAAAAAAAGAGAACTGGGTGATCCATAGTTTTTTAAATGTTTAATAATGAAATCTCGTTTTTTCAAAATCTTGTTTCTAAAAATTCTGTTTTATTTTTGAAATTAAATTTTTTAATTGTTAAAATAGACATATAAATTTTAATTTCTCTTTAAAAAAGTCCCTAATCACATCAGGTTAGATCGTATAAACAATCCCTGATACATTTTTGGGACAATATTTTCCAAAAAGCGTTTAATCCTGATTTTGAAAACCACTTAAAAATGCAATCTAATTATTTAATTTCAATTTAATTAATAAATTTATAAATTTAAACAAAAAGAAAACTGGATTTTAAGAAACGTGATATTAATAAAACAAAATTTTAATAAAATGTAATTTTGATTAAATGTGATTTTAAGAAATAAGATTTTAATAAACGTGAATTCGTAACGTTCAGTGCAATATCGAAATTTTCGAATTATTAGATGAATAATAGAATAAATTGAATTTTGAAGTTTTAAGATGGTTTTAATTTGCATCTTATTGTACTTTTAGAACTGAAAGAAAAAAACTTTTATAAAATTTAAAAATTTAATTAGTAGGTACCCTGTACTTGAGGATAAGTAAAAATACACTCTTTAGAAAATCTTATTCAAATTTTATTTTAAGGATTTAATTGTTTATACAAAAGAAGCGTTTTAAAAAATAAAAATCCTTTTTTGTATTTTTGTTTTTTTATACCCGTATGACCATATAGTCAAAGGGTATAATAAATTTGCCATTACGTTTGTGACGCAGAGAAGGAGGGGGGTAGATATAGACTCAAGTGTATGGATCGGATCAGAATCGAAAAATAAATCGATTTAGCTATGTATGTCCGTCCGTCATCACGATAACTTAAAAAATAAAGGAGTTAGGATTATGAAATTTTCACAAATTCGTTTTTATGCAAAAACCGGAATCGCTATTTAAATCCAACCTTTTTGGTCCACGGGTTCGAGTACCTGCCATACAACTTCTAATTTTATATGAGCACAACTCTATACCTATGGAAGCTGCGTGTCTGAAATTTTGCAAAAAATAGTTTAGTGTAATGGCCAAAGTTACTGCAAAATTTGGTTGATCTGCTGCCATACAACTCCTTCTTTTATATGAGCATTACTCTACACCTAATAAAGCTGAATGTTTGAAATTTTGCCAAAAGTAATTAACTGGATGATATAATGTATATGGTACGGTCATGCGGGTATCCCAGAGTTGACACAGTCTACTCTACTACACTCTTCCTCGTTTTTTATTCATTTTGATTATTTCGAAAATCTGCATACATAAATACGTACGTATATACATACATAAATGAATTGCAAATAAATAGGATTTTTAAAAATGCTTTTCTCTTTTGTTTAGTTTGTTTTTCCTGGAATTGAAAACAGATGTATTTTCATTTGTATTAGTTTATTATATAATGAAAAGGATATTTTGCCAATTGCCATTCGAATTAAAATAAAAATAAAAAAATAAAATCTTTTCTAATAATATTTTTATAAAATGCAAAAAAAAAAAAATAACAAAAAAATATCCTTCATTTACATCCTTTTTATTACAATAACAATTAGAATAAAAGGGAGTATATTAATTTGGGGTTAAATTATTTATAAAAATTATTCAACTTTATTAAATTATTCAAAGAAAAAAAAACAAATATAAAATATTCGACCAGATGAGACTAAACCAATTAAAGAGACCAATTTGGTATAAAACGATTTTGAACTTTATATAAATACTTTTTTGTAGAATTTCTAATTAAAGGAAAATTAACTGAATTGTACAAATTTATACATATATTTATAAACATATCGAAATGAATAACTTGCAATTCAAATGATAATAATTATATTATTATCTTTGGTTAACATTTTTAATTAACATATTTTATTTAATTAATTAAAAGTTTTAATTATTTTTCAACAATTTATCTCCATTGAATTTTAATATTCCATTTCGGATTTCATTAAATAAACTTTGTAAATTATTAATTCAAATACAAAAAAATAAATAATAGGGTAGGAATTTTCTTCCGAATAGAAAGTGTTTTTATGATAAAATAATGTTGCTTCAAATGTTGTCAAAAAATATTGCTTTATTATTCGGCATGTTTTTAAATAATTATATCATGTTGTTCGAAAATATCATTCAGATGTCAAAAATTTAAACTTAATTTTAAAAGTAAATTACAAATAATATCAGATTCACAAACCTTCTTAATTTCGGACTTTATGATATAATATAAAAGAACCCATTACGTCATAATCAGTGCCTTTATGACACTTTATTTAAATAACTAATGAATCTCACTTGGAATTATCTCCAAAAAGTATTTGGTAATTATTTAAAACTTTTATTTGAACGGTTATTGATAATAAAATTATTAAATATATATATTTACTAGCTAATGGCCCGTCACAGAAGGACGGTGAGTCAATTGAAAGAAAAACTTTTTCCAATTAAGAACAATCTCTAATTTCATTATATACATATACATACATAATATATAAAAATTTTAAGATAAAAATGTTATGTTGTATGCCTTTTGTATGTTTTAAACTTGATAAAATGTTGTGATCGTTAGTTCAAATTTCTTTTTGGTGAAATTTTTTTTATTTTAATTAATATTTTTTTTTTATTTAATTACGTGCTTGATTAAATTTTTAAAATGTACATAAAATTGTAAACTTTGAAATTGCTTTGATTACATTGCTTGGTTTATTTACTTTTCGAAGCAAATCAACCTACGCAACAAAGTGTGCATAGGGGCCTTTAGCGTTATTTCAGTTTTTCACTGAAAATAATGAAGACTTACTACAAAATTGTTCCTGCGAAGCATAGTTTTAATTTTTAATATCAAAATGTTTTACTATTATAAAATTTCCAGAAAATATACTGTGAGTTTTAAAAACTGAAATGAACTAATTCATAAACATTTAGGGCCTTACCTAAATGGCGACGTACGGCGTATATTTTCTGTGAAAATAATTTTAAATACATATAATTATATGGGAGCTCCCGAAATACGCGACGTACCATACGTCGGGTTTTTAAAATTTAAAAATTGACAAAGCGTATACAATTTTGTTATTGTTTTTTGTTATGTTGTTATGGTGACGTTTTGTTGATATTTAGTAAATCAAACGTTTTTAAATTTAAATCTTCTAAAACTTCAATATCATCGAAATCCATTTTACAAAATTTAAAGAAAAAAAAAAATTAAAAATAATATTCAAAATAGATTTTTTGACAAATTAAAAATGGTACGCGCGTATCGATTTCGGGATACGTCGACGTATCGACGTACGGCGTATTGTACGTCATACGTCGTACGCTTTTGATTAGGTAAGGCCCTTAAATAACTACAATTCATAAAAATTTTTTTTATTATTTTATTATTCAAAATTAATAAAATATTTTTTGGCCTGCTTATGAATATTTATGATATTTTATATTCTAAAATAAAAGACATCCAACAAAACATTAATATTTTATTTTTTTATAATTAAACACATCTAACAAAACACATTTAATTGAATGCGTTTGTTACACCTCATTTGTTGGACAAATATATTGATTAACAATTTAATAAAAAAAAATTAATTAGATAAATAGTTATTTTAATATGAATTATATTAAAGAATTTTAAATACTCATACACAAAAAAAATGAACTTAAAAAAGAGTTAAATAACCGTGAAATAGTATGAAATTATTAATTATTTTAATTAGTTTTCAGCAATTATATGAATTTACATTTTTTGTATCTTATTACAAATTTTTTCATTAGTATTACATAAATATTATAAATACGAAAATCGTATAACAAAATGTCAGTTTTATTAAATTTTATTAAAATAACAATATATTTTTATAATATTTTTGGCATTTCCTGTTATAAATATGATTTTTCAATAAAAGAATTTAAATTTTCTTTAAAAATTTTTATTTTTACAACCATTTTACGTTACTTATCAGGCATTTTTATGTTATTAATATTGATAATATACCATAATTACATGATAACATATGATTTACCATTTTTTTTAATGAATTACATTACTAAAAGTATTTTAATAGCTTATACATTTTATTCATCATTTTATCAATATTATTACAAAAAACAATTCGAAATATTAATGAACTTATTGAATAAAATTTTTTTATATTATTTTAAATTAAATGAAAGAGAAACTATTAATTCTAAACAAATACTTATATTAATATGTTTATTATTTACTAATTATTATATATTTTTTTATACAATCTGTGGTATACTTTGGTATAGAAATTTTTATACATTACCATTATTTCTTAATGATATGTTTTTAATGTATATGGACATTTGTTTATTGTCAGTGAGATCAATTACTTTATATTATTTTGTAATTATATTAATATTAAATGATATTTTAAAAATTTATAAAAATTTTACTAATAAAAAATATTTACTAAACAGTTTAAATTACAAACTAGTGAAAAAAACTACAAAAATACATTTAAATTTATTGAATGTGTATGATGAAATAATTAAACTCAATCAATTTCCGATATTTTATAGTTTTTTTTTTATTTTTCAAATGATTGCAATATTTTCATATTATACTGTATTTGCATTAATATATGGGATGTATACAAATTTTGGACTATTTTTAAATAATTTACTTTATATGGTGCAATTTATAATTTTTGTCTTATCAGTACAAATGACTGAAATGGGATTAAAATCTTATAGGAATTTTCTACACGTTAACAAAAACAAGGTGAAGTATTAATTATTTAAGTTATTAATTAAATATTTATTTTTTAAAGTTTTATTATTATCACGGCTGGGTGGCACGGTGATTAGAATGCCGACCTTTCATGCGAAAGGCCCGGCTTTGAATCCCAGTGAAAAAAGAAAACACTTTTCCGGTTTTCGAATCAACTCAGCTACCATTCGCCATTGGGTTCCAATTCATGGCTTAATCAATAATTAATAATTATACATCTTTTATAAAAAAATACATTAATATAACATTATAAACAAATACAAAATATAAACAAATAATTTAATTGAATAATATAACTCACAGATATAGAATACCATATAACTCAAATATAAAAATATTACAATATAAACAAAAAATTGAATTATGTCTATCGAAAACCTAAGACATTTCTACATTTTATAAGCCTAGTACTATCTCATGTTTAAATTGTATGTGGAATTCATTAAGATCAATTCTAATAACACGAATATAATATGACCCCCTGTTCCAACATGTACCTATGGTGTGGACAGGCTTATTAGCCTAACGTTAAAGAGTTAGCGATTAAAAAAAAAAAATAATTTATATACTCTTTTTATATAATCTTGGTCATTTTTTAAAAGAAATTTTGCATATTTTTAAATGAATTTGATCTTTTTTCAAATTAATTTGAACATCAATTTAGTTCTTGTTTTATAAACATGATATTTTATAAGAATTTATTATAATTTTGAGCTCATTAATCTATAGTATTTTACCATTCCATGAAATTAATTAAAAAGGGTTAAATATACTGGGAAGTAAGATATAATTATTAATTTCGTTGATTAGTTTTCAATAATATATTATATTAACTTTTTATCTAATTACAAACTTATTTATTAGTATTACACAAGCATTATGATGAAAATCGTACAACAAAATTATATTAATAATAAAATTAATTAAAATAAAAATATATTTCATTAATTTTGAACAAATATATAATTATTAATTTTATTAATTAGTTTTTAACGAATGAAATATAACCTGTTTACCTTCTTACAAATCTTATGTCAGTATTACATAAATATTATTACAAAAATAGTATAACAAAATGACATTATTAATAAAATTTATTAAAATAACAATATATTTTTATAATTTTTTTGGAATTTTGTGCTACAAATATGATTTTACAATAAAAGAATTTAAATTTTCTATGAGCGTTTTGATTCTTTCAACAATTTTACGCTATTTATCAGGAGTTGCCTTATTTTTGGCATTAATATATGCTCCTTTGAAATTTAATGATTTACAATTTTTAATAATGCATTATAGTGTTAGAATGGTATTAATAACCTATACATTCTGTTCATCAATTCATCAATATTATTATAGAAAACAATTCGAAACATTACTAAACTTATTAAATAAATTTTTTCTATATTATTTTAAATTAAATAAAAGGAACACTATTAATTGTAAACAATTTTTAATATTAATATCCTTAGTATTTTTAAATTACTATTTATTTATTGCAAAATTATATTACATTGTTTTGAATTGGAATATATATAAATTGTCAAGTTTTGTTAAAGATTTAGGTATTACTTATTTAGATATTTGTTTATTCTCCATAAGATGCATCGTTTTATACTATTTTGTTATTATATTAATAGTAAACGATATTTTAAATATTTATAAAATTATTACTAATAAAAAATATTCAATTAACAGTTTAAGATACGAACTTATGAAAAAAAGTACAAAAATTCATTTGAAATTATTAATTATGTTTGATAAAATAATTAAACTTTATCAATTTTCGATAATTTATAGTTTTTTTATAATTTTTCAAATGATTTCATTATATTCATATTTAATTATATTTCAACTAACAAGTGGAGACCCCATACAAGCTGTTACATACATTAATAATTTCCTATTTATAATAGAGTTAACAACTTTTCTGTTATCTGTACATGTGGCTGAAATGACATTGCAATCTTATAAAAAATTTTTACATATTAACGAAACCCAGGTGAAGTATTAATTATTTGAATTACTATAATACTTATTTTTTTTAAATATAAAATATATATACATATTTTTATATATTATATTTTATTAATATATTTGTCCAGCAAATGAAATGTAACAAACGCATTAAATTAAATGTGCTTTGGTAGATGTATTCAATTATAAAAAAATAAAATACTAATGTTTTGTTGGATGTGTTTTATTTGAGAAAATAAAATATCATAAATTATCATAAGCAGGCCAAAAAATATTTTATTTATTTTTAATAAAAAAAATATAATTAATTAAAACGTTTTTTTATGAATTTAAATTATTTTAAATGTTTATGAATTAGTTCATTTTAGTTTTTAAAACTCACAGAACATTTTCTGGAAATTTTATATAAATAGTAAAACATTTTGATATTAAAAATTAAGACTATACTTCAGAAGAACATTACTGTAGTAAGTCTTTATTATTTTCAGTGAAAAACTGAAATAACGGCGAAGACACAATATAATGTAGCCTTTGGTGCGTTGCTTGGTTTGCTTCCAAAAGCAAATAAACCGATAAATGTAATTAAAGCAATTTCAAAGTTTCTCTTATTCCTAAAATAAACCCAAATGAAATGCACTATAGAATTCAAGCAAAATATAATTTTTTTAACTTAATTAGGTATTATAAAAAAAAGTCAAAAATAAATTTTATAATTTGCAAAACTCATTTTAAAACTCAACATTTATTTAATACAATAATTTTATGTCCATAAGTTATGTTACGTGATTAAGCATGTTGAGTAGGGGCATTGTATAATGTTGGCCAAACAAATATTTCGATTTAAATCTAAACAAGGGTTGTGAAACGATATACACAACTTTGCAACATTTTTTAAAAATATATATACATAAAGTTAATAGATGGAGTAATTGATCATTATTGAAACAAAATGGTATTGATATACAGTATATGTATAATGTATATGTATATAATGAAATTAAAAATATATAATTAATTATAATGAATTCTTAATTAGAAAAAGTTTTTCTTTCAATTCACCTCCCGTCATTCTGTGACAGGCCAACAGCTAGTTATTTATATTAGTAAAAAATTAATATTTTATTTAATTTATATGAATAACCATTTCTAATTTTAGAATTAGAATTAATAGTATAAAATGACTTTAGTTTACAATTAATTCCAAAATTTATAAATTATATTTTTACTTCGGCCTGCTAAAAATTAAATATGGTTCCTCTTCATATAAAACAATAAAAAATATTGATATTAATAAAAAGTAAAAATTTAATAAAGCAAAGAATTATTTAGAAGGGAACACATTTATTACACACTCATTTGAATAAAAGACATTAAGAGGGTTTGAATAACATTGAAGAATATATAATTATTAATTTTGTTAATTAGTTTTTAACGAATAAAATATAACCTGTTTACCTTCTTACAAATTTTATATCAGTATTACATAAATTTTATTACGAAAATAGTATAACCAAATGACATTATTAATAAAATTTATTAAAATAACAATATATTTTTTTAATTTTTTTGGAATTTTGTGCTACAAATATGACTTTACAATAAAAGAATTTAAATTTTCTATGAGCGTTTTTATTTTTTCAACAATTTTACATTATTTATCAATAGTTGCCTTATTTTTGGCATTAATATATGCACCTTTGAAATTTTATGACTTAAAGTTTTTAATAATTCACTATAGTGTTAAAATTGTATTAATAACTTATACATTCTGTTCATCAATTCATCAATATTATTATAGGAAACAATTCGAAACATTAATAAACTTATTAAATAAATTCTTTCTTTATTATTTTAAATTAAATAAAAGGAACACTATTAATTGTAAACAATTATTAATATTAATATCCTTATTATTTTTAAATTACTATTTATTTATTTCAAAAATATGTTATATTTTTGTAAATTGGAATATTTATAAATTGTCAAGCATTGCTAGAGATTTAGGTATTAATTATTTAGATATTTGTTTATTCTCCATAAGATGCATCGTTTTATACTATTTTGTTATTATATTAATAGTAAACGATATTTCAAATATTTATAAAATTATTACTAATAAAAAATATTTAGTTAACAATTTTAGAAACAAACTTTTGAAAAAAAGTACGAAAATACATTTAAAATTATTAAATATGTATGATAAAATAATTAAACTTTATCAATTTTCGATAATTTATAGTTTCTTTATAATTTTTCAAATGGTTGCATATTATTCGTATTATATTATATTTCAATTAATGAGTGGAGACCCCAAAAAAATTATTCCATATATTAATAATTTCCTATTTATAATTGCGTTAACAATTTTTCTGTTATCTGTTCATAAGACTGAAATGGCATTGCAATCTTATAAAAATTTTTTACATATCAACGAAACCAAGGTGAAATATTAATTATTTAAATTATTGTAATTTTTATTTTTCAAAATATAAAATATATATACATATTTTTATATATTATATTTTATTAATATATTTGTCCAGGAGATGAAATGTAACAAACGCATTCAATTAAATGTGTTTTGTTAGATGTATTCAATTATAAAAAAATAAAAATATTAATGTTTTGTTGGATGTGTTTTATTTGAGAAAATAAAATATCATAAATTATCATAAGCAGCCCAAAAAATATTTTATTTTTTTTTAATAAAAAAAAAAAAAAAAACCAAAAAAAAATATAATTAATTAAAACATGTTTTTATGAATTTAAATTATTTTAAATGTTTATGAATTAGTTCATTTCAGTTTTTAAAACTCACAGTAAATTTTCTGGAAATTTTATATAAATAGTAAAACATTTTGATTTTAAAAATTAAGACTATATTTCAGAAGAACATTACTGTATTAAGTCTTCATTATTTTCAGTGAAAAACTGAAATGACGGCGAAAGCACAATGTAATGTAATTAAAGCAATTTGAAAGTTTACCTTATCCCTGAAATAAAACCAAATAAAATGCACTATAGAATTCAAACAAAATATAATTTTTTTAACTTAATTAGGTATTATAAAAAAAAGTCAAAAAATAAATTTTATAATTTGCATTTGACCATGCAAAACTCATTTCAAAACTCAACATTTATTTAATGCAATAATTTTATGTCCATATAAATAGGTACATGATTAAGCATGTTGAGTAGGTACATTGTACATTGCTGGCCAAAAAAGTACTCGATTTAAATCTAAACAAGAGTTGTGAAACGATATACACAGCTGATATACACAGCTAAGCAACATTTTTTAAAAATATGTATACAAAAAGTTAAAAGATGGAAAAATTAATCAGTATTGAAAGAAACAAAATCTATAAAAAAATATCGAATCTTTGATTAACCAAGAAGTTTATTGAATTTAATTTTAAAAAATTTAAATTTAAACAAGTACGTAATTAAATAAAAAAAAAATATTAATTGAAATTAAAAAAAATTTTACCAATTTCAACTAACGAGCCCAAAGTTTAATCAAATTCCAAACATACAAAAGGTAGACAAAATAACTTATTCATTTTCAAATTTTTAAGATACAACAAGAAATTATATACAAGTCATTTGTTTTTATTTTGTGTATCTATTACTAGAATCGAAGTATAATCTGTGTAATACAAAATTAAACTGTCGCGATTTTATTTAACAAAATGGTATTGATATACATGATATGTATAATGTATTTGTATATAATGAAATTAAAAAGTTTTTCTTTCAATTTACCTCCCGTCATTCTGTGAAGGGCCAACAGCTGGTTATTTATATTAGTAAAAAATTAATATTTTATTTAATTTATATGAATAACTTATTTTAACTTTAGAACTAGAATTAATAATATACAATGACTTTAGTTTACAATAAATTTCAAAATTTCAAAATTATATTTTTATTTCGACCTGCTAAAAATTTAATATGGTTCCTCTTCAAATAAAACAATTAAAAATATTCATATTAATAAAAATTTAATAAAGCAAAGAATTATTAATTACACTCATATAAGTAAAAAAAAATAATAAGGTTAAATGACCGTGAAATAAATATAGTTATTAATTTTATTAATTAGGTTTCAATAAATAAAATATAATTACTTTTTTTTTCATTTCAAATTTATATATTAGTATTACATAAATATTATTACAAAAATAGTATAACAAAATGACGTTATTAATAAAATTTATTAAAATAACAATATATTTTTTTAATTTTTTTGGAATTTTGTGCTACAAATATGATTTTACAATAAAAAAATTTAAATTTTCTATGAGCGTTTTTATTTTTTCAACAATTTTACGCTATTTATCAGCAATTTATACCTTTTTAGTATTAATATATGCACCTTTCAAATTTAACGATTTACAATTTTTAATAATTCATAACAGTGTTAAAATTGTATTAATAACTTATACATTCTGTTCATCAATTCATCAATATTATTATAAAAACCAATTTGGAAAATTAATAAACTTATTAAATAAATTTTTTTTATATTATTTTAAATTAAATAAAAGGAACATTATTAATTGTAAACAATTACTAATATTAATATCCTTATTATTTTTAAATTATCACTTAATAATTATAACAATCTGTTACATTCTTTTGAACTGGAAATTTTACAAATTATCAAATATTCCTGCAGAATTGGGTATTACTTATTTAGATATTGGTTTATTATCAATCAGATACATCGTTTTATACTATTTTGTTATTATATTAATAGTAAAAGATATTTTAAATATTTATATAAATTTTACTAATAAAAAATATTTAATTAACAGTTTAAGATACAAACTTTTGAAAAAATGTACAAAAATACATTTAAAATTATTAAATCTGTTTGATAAAATAATTAAACTTTATCAATTTTCGATAATTTATAGTTTCTTTATAATTTTTCAAATGATTGCATTTTATTCATATTACATTTTATTTCAAATAATGAATGGAGACCCCATACCTGCTATTACATACATTAATAATTTAATATTTATAACTAGCTAATACCCGGTGCGCGTTGCTGCGCCTCTCAATGGAGGTTTAATTGAATTTGATGTTACTGCAAAAAGTTAACACAAAACTTACACACGGTTTACACATGTAAATTTTAAAATGTGTGAAAGCAATCTTTTTAAAACGATTTTTCTAGGATTATTCTAGTAATTTTTGAAACTTTCTGTAATTCAAAGCAGTACGAACTACTTTCCAAATTTTGACGTAATTTACTTCCAAAAACATTTTTTGAAAAATCGCAGGACCGACTGTTAACAGACTCAACTCCATTTTCAAGTTGCTTCACACATATAAAATTTAAAGTAAACCGGTCAAATCGTTTCTAATTTAGAGTTAAGTAACGCAAAAATCTATTAAAAGCCACTGAGCCCCACTGGGTTAACGGAACTACACTTTCTCTTTGGGCAAAGCAGTATTGCGCAAAATTGGACGTAATTTGCTTCCAAATCACTCAACAAAATTTTTTGAGGCTTCTTTTTAGCCAAAGCAGTACTTCGCAAATTTTGACAATATTAGCTTCCAAAATTATTTTGACCGACATGGGTTAACAAATTTCAAATCTGTTAATAGTATCAACTCAATTCTCACAGGGGAGCACGTATATAAAATTTAAAGAAAATCGGTCAAACCGTTTTTAATTTAGAGTTAAGTATTGAAAAAACCTATAAAAAGCTGTTGGCCCCAATGGGTTAATGCAAGTCAATAAAATTTTTTTGTGGGTTTTCTTTTTAGCCAAAGCAGAATTTCATAAAATCGGACAAAATTCGGACCCAAAATTTTTTTTGACACCCCGTCGGCGTAAAATTCCAAAACTGTTAATAGTGTCAACTCAATTCTCAAGGAGCATCACGTATCCAAATTTTGAAGTCAATTGGTCGAACCGTTTCTAATTTAGAGTAAAGTATAGAAAAAACCTATAAAAAGCTTTTGGGCCGCAATGGGTTAATGGAACTCAACAAAATTTTTTTTTGGGCTTTCTTTAAAGCCAAAGCAGAATTTCGTAAAATCGGACAAAATTTGGACCCAAAATTTTTTTTGACCACCCGTCGGCCCGACATGGGTTAACAAATTCCAAAACTGTCAATAGTATCTACTCAATTCTCAAAGAGCATCACGTATACAAAATTTGAAGTCAATCGGTCAAACCGTTTCGAATTTAGAGTAAAGTATTGAAAAAACCTATAAAAAGCTGTTGGGCCGCAAAGGGTTAATGGAACTCAACAAAAATTTTTTTGGGGCTTTCTTTTAAACCAAAGCAGAATTTCGTAAAATCGGACAAAGTTTGGACCCAAAATTTTTTTTGACCACCCGTCGGCCCGACATGGGTTAACAAATTCCAAAACTGTTAATAGTGTCTACTCAATTCTCAAAGAGCATCACGTATACAAAATTTGAAGTCAATCGGTCAAACCGTTTTCATTTTAGAACAAAGAAGTTTAAATACTTGCACCACAGCCCCAACTTGGCGGTCCGTTAGAGCAAAATTTTTGGGCCACGATTTCTTTCCGTACCCAAAAACCCCTATATACAAATTTTCATGAAAATCGGCTGGGCAGTTTAGGAGTCTATTCGCTACATACAAACAAACAAACAAACAAACAAACAAACAAACAAACAAACAAACCCACAAACATTCCCTTTTATATATATAGATAGACTTAACAATTTTTGTGTTATCTGTACATGTGGCTGAAATGGAATTAAAATCTTATAAGAATTATCTGTATTTACACGGAAGCAAGGTGAAATACAAATTTTTAGATACTTTTTATAATAAAAAAAACTTTATTTTGTTACATCTTTTTTATGAATACTTTTTAAAATTTTAAAATAATTAACCACGATCCTTCGAAATATTAAAAACTTATAAAACTTAAGATATTTGAATATTAAAATTTCTTGAACTAGCTTAAGAGCTAAGACATTTTAGTAAAGGTTGATACCGATTTGATAAAAGTCAACATTTTTGAAGCGAAATTATTTCTTTTATTTTTTAAACCTAAAATCGAATTTTAAATTTTTAAGAGATTTCTTCTTAATAATAAGAATATATTTATTTTATTACAGGTTGATGAATTATTTGAACACTTTCATTGGTATCGTACACGTCCCACAATATTTGGAATGTTTGAAATTAGAAATAATTTAACAATAAGATTTTTCTCAGCAATTATTTTAAATTTGGTAACATTGGTGCAATTAAAAATGGTCAAAGATAAAAATTTAGTAAAAACCTATTAATTAATGAAATTATTTATAATTTAAGTTATTTAAAATTATATAAAGATAAAATAATTAAGAACAAAAATGTAATGTATTAATTCAAAAAATAAAATTAATAAAACTTTCTTTGTCAAATAAAATTAAGCAAGCGTATTTTTAGATAAAAGGGGTTAACAACCCATCTGTCCTCCAAAAGTAAAGTGGGCATCGTTGAAGAATTAGTTGTACAGCAATTAGTTGTACTTTACACAGCTATGCCAGAGCATATTGAAGATTTCGAGTTCAATGCCTTTAACTTCATTTTCAGTCCAAAAGTTCTAGTGTTTCGAATCAATTTATTTGTAAAAAAATTCAAGTTGCTATAAAACAATAATTTTTTATTTCAATTTAATTAATGCAGTAATTTATTTATTTTATTAATTTATATATATGTATCTATTAATATATTAAAGTTTATAATTTGTTTGTTTTATTACTTTATTATAATATTAAAATTATATTGATTAATTCTTACACATTATTATCATCAATATCTGAATTCTATTATAAAAAGTATTTTTAAATATTCATAAACTTATTAAATAAATTTTAAATTAAATTAAAGAAAAACTATTAATTATAAATAATTATTTTTATAAATTTGTTCATTATATTTTAAGTATTATTTATTTATTATAACAATCTGACATTTTTTTTTGTATTTAAATCAAATATTACTGTGGATTTCAGTATTAATTAATAAAATACAATATTAAATTTTTTTTTTTAAATATATTAATAAATTTCTGTATGTTTATACTAATTGTTATTATTTAAATTTTAAAGTGTTATTGCTCTTTATACAATATTAAACTATATTATGAGTATATTACTTTTAAAACTAACTAATCCCGGTGTTTGTAAAATTTTATACTGCATGAAAATTAAAAAAAACTTAACAGATATAATAAATGAAAAACTTTTACATAATTATTTTTCTTAAGTTAATAAAATAAATTGCATATCAATCTTCTTCTTCTTCTTCAATAGTTTTAAAACTATCTATCAAATTGGATACTTTCCTAATAACAATATTTAATTAAATCAATAATTTATAAAGAAAATAAACAATTTAATTTCAGGTTTTCTTTGAAAAAATAAAGAAAAAAATTAATATTATAGCAAAAATAAATTAATATGTATATAAATAAGAAATTAATACAATTACAATTTATAAATGTTTCCTAACAAAAATTATTAATACAATTATTTTTTAGTCACTTTAAAATATTCTACAAAAAAACATAATGACAATTTTTATTATATTATTTAAATTAATAATATATATATTTAATATATTCGGCGTTTTATGTTATAAATATAATACTTTAAATAATAAATTTATATTTTCTTTAAGATTTTTTCTATTTTCAACAATAATTCGTTATTTATGTTCAATTTATATAATAATTAATTCAATTTCAACTTTTAATCAAACTATAAATAATTTTGAAGATAGTTATATTAAACTAATTATAACAATTAAATTTTGTTTAGTATTTTATGCTACAATTTTACCAATACATCAATATTTTTTTAGATTTAAAATTAAAAAATTTCTAAATTTATTATCATCTTTTTTTAATAAAGATTTAAAATTCATGAAATATCAATTATTTAATAATAAACATTTACTTGTAATAATATTTACAATTGTAATATTTATTTATTTTCGATATATATCATTTATTTATATAAATACTGGAAATAAATCATTAATTTTAATTTTAAGACATTTATCATTAACTTATTTATATGTTAATATAATTTTGACAATAAAATATATAATAATAATTTATTTTATAATTATTAAGATGGCAAATAAAATATTAAATTTTTATAAAATTAATTTAATTAAAAAAACTATAAATTTTAAAATTAATTATCAACTATTATTAATATTTATAAAAATTCATATAAATTTATTCAAAATTTATAATAGAATTTATAAAATTTATCAATTTTCAATAATGACTGGACTTTTAGTAAAATTTTTAATGATTGCATCAATGTCTTACAATTTTATATTTCAAATACAAATTGTAAAAGCATTTGCAAATCGAATTTTATTTTATAATTTTATTGTAACAATACAATTAATATTATTTATATTTGCTGGACATTTGGTTGTAAATAGTCTATATAGTTTTAAAAAATGTTCAATATTATATCCAACTAAGGTATGTTTAAAATTTAAAAATATAAAAATGCTCAAATGAAAAATCAACTCATTTTTTAGCTCATATTTTAAGTTAGTATTAGCCTTGAATATTATTCGGTGTCATTTTAATTACTCGAAATATTACTTGAAGTTGAGTTTTGAACTTCTTTTTGAATGTTAAAAAATCGGTTAAAATTATTATTTTTTTAATACTATAATTTAAATTTCAAGTTTTTAATAAAAGAAAGTCAGTTTATAGTGTATAGGCATATTTTTTTTAAATTTTCTCAAAATTAGCTAAATTCATATTCTAAAACTGTATTAATATGTAAATCATTATTTTCTTTTACAGGTTGATGAACTGTTTGAACACTTTCATTGGTATCGAACACGTCCCACAATATTTGGAA
>CAUJBZ010000070.1:0-45349 GCA_963082915.1 Dolichopus griseipennis | reverse complement strand
GTCCGTCCGTCCGTCCGTCCGTCCGTCAGCACGATAACTCAAAAACTATAAGAGCTAGAGTTCTGAAACTTTCACAAAGTTATTTTTAGGCAATTTGTAGGTTCCCTATTGTTTTTGGTTAAAATCGGACCAAGGCTTCGAGGAGCTGCCATACAACTTTTTTGCACCAATATGAATTTCTTCAAAACTAATTATACTACGGGGATGAAAATTACACACGGTTAGTTTTATAATGACTCCGGCACTTATATGTAGTTTCAAAATGTTAGGGCCCCATTTTCGGGGGGCTGCCATACAACTTCTTTGCACCAATATGAATTTCTTCAAAACTAATTATACTACGAGGCTGAAAATTACACACGGTTAGTTATATAATGAATCGTGCACTTATATGAAGTTTCAAAATGTTAGGGCCCCATTTTCAGGGGGCTGCCATACAACTTCTTTGCACCAATATGAATTTCTTCAAAACTAATTATACTACGAGGCTAAAAATTACACACGGTTAGTAATATAATGAATCGAGCACTTATATGAAGTTTCAAAATGTTAGGGCCCCATTTTCGGGGGGCTGCCATACAACTTCTTTGCACCAATATGAATTTCTACAAAACTAATTATACTACGACGATAAAAATTACACACAGTTATTTATATAATGATTCGAGCACTTATATGATGTTTCAAAATGTTTCGGCCCCATTTTGGGGGGCTGCCATACAAAGTTTTCGATTCAATAACTGTGAATCTAATGAAGCTATAAGGTTAAAATTAAAATTGGGCAGGTAAAGTAATAGGGCAAGTTAGTTGGCAAAGTTGGACATCACTCGGACCATCGGAATTTTAGGGTGGGCCATTTTTATACCCGTGCATACATATATGACATCGGGTATATTAGATTTGCTCCTCCGTTTGTAACGCATCGATCTAGACGAGCTAGATATAGTGTCAAGGGTACGTATCGGCTCAGAATCGAAAAATGAGTCGATCTAGCTATGTGTGTCTGTCCGTCCGTCCGTCCGTCCGTCCGTCCGTCCGTCCGTCTGTGTGTCAGCACGATAACTCAAAAACTAAAAGAGCTACAGTTTTGAAATTTTCACAAAATATTTTTCAATCAATTTCTAGGTTCCCTATTTTTTTTGGTTAAGATCGGACCAAAACTTCGGGTAGCTCTCGAACAGCTAACTTTTTTAACTCCAACATTTTCATATAAAAATTTGAAAATTTGCTATGCACCGTGTATTTAATATGAAATTATATGAATTTTGTTTGTTTTTGTTTTTTTGTTTACTTTTTTTTTTGAATAGATAACGAGTTAGAATTTCATATTATTTAAATGATGCGTAGTTTTTTTAAGATAAGCAAAAAAGAACACAAAGATTTTTTTTAAGTAAATGGCTCCATAAATAATTTATATATGTATATTCATATAATATGTATATGTGTAATATTTTGAATGAATCATTTTATCAATATGATTATATGATGCTTACTTTGCTTAGGTTAAATATATTCGTGAATTAAAAATTAATTACAAGAGATAGAATTGAAAAATTAGAGCTAGAGTTTTGAAATTGACACAAAACATTTTTTGGACATTTTTAAGGTTCCCTATTCTTTTTGGTTAAGACCAGACCAAGGTTTCGGGGAGCTGCCACACAACTTATTTAAACCAATATAAATTTCTTCAAAAGTAATTATTCTAGAAAGACGAAAATTACACACGGTTAGTTTTATAATGAATCAAGCACTTATATGAAGTTTCAAAATTTTACGGCTTCATTTGCGGAGGTTGCCATACAACTTCTTTGCACCAATATGAATTTCTTGGAAACTGAGTATACTACGAGGATGAAAATTACACACTGTTAGTTATATAAAGAATCGAGCACTAATTCGGAGTTTCAAAATGTTACGACCCCATATTCGGGCAGCTCCCATACAAAGTTGTCAATTCGATAACTGTGAATCTAATGAAGCTACGAGGTTAAAATTAAAACTGGGCAGGTAAAGTAATAGGGCAAGTTAGTTGGCAAAGTCGGACATCGCTCGGACCAACTTTTGGGGTGGGCTATTTTTTTTTGTTTTTTTTTTTTTTTTGTTTTTAACCAAAAATTATGGTACCTATAATGAATTAAAAATTTAATTTTTTTTTTAAGCAAAAATTATGGGATAATAAGTTAATTTTTTTTTTAACTATTTTACTTTTTTATATTTTTTTTTTATATACCTAATAGCATTTATGATATTTAAAAATTAACTTACCCGTTATATATTATAAATAAATAACGGTTAGTGGGTAAGCACGGGTATCTAAAAGTTGACAAGGGCAACTATAATCTTCCTCGTTTTTTTTTGTTTTTTTTTTTTTTTTTTTTTTTTTTAAGCTAAAGTTATGGGACAATGAATGAAAATTTTGTTTTTTGTTTTGTGATTTTTTTTTTTTTGTTAATATTTTTTTTTTTTTGTTAATTTTTTTTTTTTTTTTTTTTACGTCTAAATTATGGAGTAATGAGTTAAATGTATAAGGGAAGTAAATTACGGTTATTTTATACACCATAGTGGGTATGCACGGGTATCTAAAAGTTGACAAGGGCAACTATAATCTTCCTCGTTTAATATATAAATGGCTCCTTAAAATACTAATTTGTAAATGTGGCTCCCAAAGTTAGTATAGCTGGCCACCCCTGCTCTATACTAATTCAAATCTTTATTTTCCATGGTACTTGTATTTTGTTTTTAAGATTGTATGACAGGCACTTAGATTAAGTGAAGTAGAGACGAAGTAAAATTTTCAATTGTAGTTTTATTTTTTGTTTTATTAAAAATAAATCTGATTTGCAATTGGTGTTAAAATTATTTTTGACATACATTCCTATTAAAGGTAATAAGTATAATATGAAAATGAAATAAAAAAAACCTTTCAAATAAGATCACTTTGAGTATTATATTACTATACATATCGGCCTATGTTAATATTTTATAAATTAGATGTTTAAATTACAAATAAGATATAGATAGCATAAAATCCATAAATAAAAAAAAAATTATACCAACCTATAATACCTATAATATTAAATCTACCTTTACTTACTTTATATTTTGAAATTTAAATTTATTTTCTATAATTTTTATTATAAGGTAAAAATTCCAAAAGGGAAATTGTAATTAACAATGGTATACAATGAAAAGGGATTGGATTAACTTTAGTTTAATAATAGTTTTTAAGTATGTGATCAACTTCGAAACAAGGTTTAAATTTTTTAATATACACCCCTATTCTAAATTCCTTCGTAGACTTGCTACGAAAAATTAGCTACGTAAAAAACTTTTTAGTAATTCTAAATTCCCTCATAGACAATAAAAATCTGCACTGACAATTTATTTTTTCGAAAATTCAAAATGGCGTGTTTTGTTGTTTGAATTATTTTTCCTAAAAGTAAAAATCTAATGTTTTGACGTTTATTATTGTTTTGAATTTTGTAGGAATAATTTGTAAACATTTTATTTTGAGTAATATTTAAAACAAAAAGTACATATTAATATTTATTTAAAATACAAGAATTTTGTGGAAGAATAATGAATTCAATTGCTTTGGAGTTGCTATAGAGGAAGAGGAAGAAACACAAAGGCACCTGAGATTAGAAAGGAGAATTCTAAAAGATGCATACAATCCTTTCAATTTGAGTGAAAGATGGTAAGAGTTTATACATCTATGTACATTATTAAATGTTTATTTTAAACAATTATATTTAATATATAACAAATCAGCTTTCCAATATTTATTAGATTTAATAGAAGAAGATTTACAAGTTCCTTTAAATTGTTTTGGATTTAATCCAATACATAAATCGTGCGCAGTTATTAGATTTTTTGCAGAAGGAAGCTCACAACAAGGCATTGACAAGGACTACGATGTAGCAATTGCTCAATCTACTTTTTCCAAAGTATTGATTCAATGTTTGAAAATTTTTCAAAATAAAGTATGCCATTATGAATTAAATTGAAAATGTCTGAAGGAAACAAACAAAGAGCAAAAATGGGTTCCCATTCAAAACATGGACTTCCTGGAATAATAATGTGCATCGATGGTACTCGTACACATATTGAAATTGCAAAAGCAAAAGAAGAACATTTTCTTTATTATAATAGGAAAGGCTTTTACAGTTTAAATGTTATGGTGGTACTTATATTTTTATTTTAGTTTTTTAAAACTAAAATTTTATTTTAAGGTCTGCGTTAATCTAATGAAAATTAGATACATAGATGCAAGATATCCTGGTTCCAATTATGATTCACATGTATATAATTTAGGTGATTTTAGAAGCTATTTTGAAAACAATTATCTACTAGGAGAAAGAAATACTTTTATTTTAGGTAAATATTTATAATTTTGTATAAAACTATAGCCATTTAATTATAAAAAAAAAATATTTTAGGGAATGGTGGACATCCACTAGAGAGCCGTGGTTAATAACTCCTTTTCGCCATTCTTTACCTGGAAGTCGTGAAAGACTTTCAAATACAAAACATGCTTGGAACAAGAAATATTATTGAAAGAACTATTGGTGTTCTTAAAAATCGATTCAGATGCTTAATTGGTCTACTTAATTATTTGCCAAAAAAGGCAGTATACATTTTAAACTCAGTTGTGGCTTTACATAATATCTGTATTGATTATAAAATTGAAAATAACAGTGATCAAAATACTTTTCCATTAATAGTTGAAGCAGATAACGAAGAGGAAGTTGTATCAAACTTAAATTCTGATACTGTGGAAAGTAGAAATAGGATTTTAAACGCATTAATTTTTCATGCATCCTATTTGGTCCACGGCCTGTGCCTTTATGATCTTTTTTATTTTAACTTAACTTCCGCTTTATGTATGCTTTCCAGTCTAACCAAACCTTCACAAATTCATTACTAATAAATAACTAACCTTTATCCAAGCAGTGACATCTTTTTGTGCTGGGCCAATACTATTTAATTCTTTCGAAACATCGGCCCAGAATTCCTTAACTTCTAGAGAAATTCTATTTATTCCTTGGAAAATATTTTTTTTTTTTTCCATCAATAGCTCAAATAATTTTGTATATTGCGCTTGACTAGTTGTTATTTTTACCCTTAAAAAATTTACATTTTTATTTTGAAATTTTTTATTTATGTGTAGCGCGGTGAACTAAACACTAATGAATATGAAATACGAATGAATATTTCTTTCGTAGATTTTTGACATTTGCTTTACATTAAGTAGGAATTGAGAATCGCCATATTACGACCTTTTTTTCGGAATTGAGAATCCAATTTTCGTAGATTCTCTCCGACTTAGCTCTACGATGAAATTTAGAATAGGGATGACATAGCAAAAAAGTTCTTGTCTTTTAGATTGTTAATCGAAATTCGAGTGGAATTTTTAAAATGAATTCTTAAACTCTTAGTCTGCAGTGCATATTATTAAGAATACTAGCTGTTAGCCCGTCATAGAATGACGGAATGTCAATTGAAAGAAAAAATTTTTCTAATAAGAATTATTTCTAATTTCATTATATACTCTTTTACAGCAATATACAACAATTTTTCATAAACATTCAACATTTTTACATCCAAATTAAACATTTTTTGATATAGTAAATACTTATGAAGAAATGTTTAATTTGGATGAAAAAATGTTGAATGTTTATGAAAAATTGTTGTATATTGTTGTAAAAGAGTATATACATGTACATATATTGTATATCAATATTATTTTCTTAAATAAAGTCGAAACTGTTACATTTTGTAATACGTAGATTATATTTCGATTCTAGTAATTGATACACAAAAAAAAAATGACCTATCTTCTTGTTGTTTCTTAAAAATTTGTAGATGAATAATAAGTTATGTAGTCTACCTTTTGTATGTTTTAAATTTGATAAAATTTCGGGGTCGTTAGTTCAAATCCCTTCTTGGTGAATTTTTTTTTTAATTTCAATTAATTTTTTTTTATTCAATTACGTACTTGTTTAAATTTTAAATTTTTAAATTTAAATTCGATAAAATTGTTTGTTAAAAGATTTGAAATTTTTTTATAGGTTTATTTTGTTTCAATAATGATCTATTTCTCCATCTATTAAGTTTATGTAGACATATTTTTAAAATGTTGCTAAGCTCTGTATATTGGTTCATAACCTTTGTTTAGATTCAAATCGAAATACTTGTATGTTGCCAACATTCTACAATGTACCTATTCAACATGTTTATTTATGTACCTATTTCTATGGACATAAAATTGAATTATGAATTGAGTTTTGCATTATCAAATGCAAATTAATTTTTTGATTTTTTTTTATTATACCTACCTACCTAATTAAATAAAAAAAATATATTTGCTTTGATTACTAAGGTGCAGTTCATTTGGCTTTATTTCAGGGATGAGATGAGGGAAGCTTTGAAATTGCTTTGAAACATTGCTCGCTTTATTTACTTTGAAAAGCAAAAAGCAAGCAACGCAGCAAAGCGTACATTTGGCCTTCGCCATTATTTCAGTTTTTAACTGAAACTAATTAAGACGTTCTATAAAACTGTTCATGTGAAGCATAGTCTTAGTTTTTAATACCAAAATGATTTACTATTTATTTAAAATTCCCAGAAAATCTTCTGTGATTTTTAAAACTGAAATCAATTTTTTCATAAACTAAAAAAAATTTTTTTTTGTTTATTTTGTTTTATTAAAAATTAATAAAATATTTTTTGGCCTGCTTACGATAATTTATGATATTTTATTTTCTAAAATAAAACACATTCAACAAAACATTAATATTTTATTTTTTAATAATTAAACACATCCAACAAAACATATTAAATTGAATGCGTTTGTTACACCTCATTCTAGACAAATATATTAATAAAATAATATATTACCATTATTTTTGTTTTGAGAAAGAAATTGTGAAACTTTTAAGTTTTGTACTTATCAGATTATAATTCTGAATAACATTTTAAAAGGAAAATTATATTCTTACAAAAGAAATACACATTAAAATTAAGGGTCATCTAATAAGGCTTCTTTGGTAATTAAAGATCCAAAATAATATTTAAAAATAAAAGTTGTCCTTTTTATGTGTTGCTAATTGTTTACTTATTAGACATGACCTTCTTTTCATTATTTCTTTTTAAAATAATTAGCAAAAATAAAACTGTGGATTTGCTTAGCCACATTTATTTTCTTAATTCTCTTTTTCGGTAGATTTCACTCTATATTTGAATGAATAATTATATAAGTAACGCAAAAATTTACTTCTTCAATGTTTTCGAATTATAATTAAATGATTTCTCTTGTCACAAAGGTCGTTAAATAAAGGAAAAAAAACTGTTATAGAATAAATTTGGTAAAACGTCCATTTACAATAATTAAGTATTTAAATTCATTTCAATGTTTTTGAAAAATTGGGCTTTCATTACTTTTAAAAAAATTTGTTCATAATATTCTCCGTCTGTGTTTATAGAACCATACAAAATATTTCAATATAAACAAAAATGGAGACGAAAACAAAAATCTAAGATGTTCTACGTGTTATAAGGCCTAGTACTATCTCTTGTTCAAATTGTATGTGGAGATCATTAAAATCAATTCTAATAACACGAATATAATATGACCCCCTGTTTGAACATATACCTATGGTATAGACAGGCTAATTAGCCTAACAGTTGAACAGTTAAAAAAAGAAAATAAATAAATACTGTTATTAAACACTGGATGTAAAACTCTCTATTCACTTATCTAAAGTTTGTTTTCATACTTACATTTTTTTTAGATACAGTCAGCTTTAAGTTAAGTATGTTTAAAAAAAAAACGGTTAAATGCTAAAAAAAATATTTAATTTTGCATTCTTGTCTTGTATTTTTTCTCATTACTTTAATTTCTAAGCATTAACTAATTTCATTTGATTTCTTCCTGTTCTATTTGTCTGTATAGTTATAGTGGATTATTGGAGCTAATAAAATAAATTAAAATAAAAGCCATGTAAAGGAAAAACAAATTTTTTTAAATAATAATGTTTTTTTAAATACTAAATTTAACAAATATCTTAAATTATCTTATTTATAAAACAAGTGATGAAAAACCGGTAACGTTGTAAATGTCGAATGGGTGAAAATATCGACTGTAAAAAATATACCGACTGAGAAAATGTCGACTGATAATTTCCCTACAACTGAAAATATTAATAAAAAATGTCGACGTAATTAAAAATATAAAAAACAAATTATAACAATATATTTATTCTAGAAACAATAAATATAAATAGATTTTAGATTTAGGAACTTCATGTTCCTCGCTAATAAACATAAATATTCAAATTTAGAAAACCTATTCTTGTTTGCAATAATATTTCTTAGACGTTCCGTCTTTTTGATAAGTTTAGCTTTCACAACATCTATGTTTCCCATAGCTGCCTTTACAATTTTATGTTCCACAGTTATAGTCTGTTCACCTAATAATTTAATTCATACGTTCCAGCTAATTAATAATAAACGTTAATTAAGATCTTCCAGCTAAAACTTTTATTCTCCTATGCCAGCTCTCTTGGTAATTAATAGTTTTTGGTGATAGACAATTTATAAGCGGCCACACTGACCAAAATTTTGGATCATAAGAAGCCACATGATTAAAAATTAGTAAAACCTCAAGTAACTATTATACTGAAAAAATGTTGAAAAAATGACAATCTTCACTGAAAAAATGTTGCCTAAAAAAATGTTGATTGAGAAAATACTTAATACTGATTAATGATTACTGCGCAGTATTTTCTCAATCAACATTTTCTTAGGCAACATTTTTTCAGTGAAGATTTTCTCAGTCGACATTATGACCCGAACCCATGAAAAACACTAAAAGTTTTTAGAAAAGCACATTTTTAAGATTGTACAATATTTCATAATGAATTTTTGATAAAAAATTTATATAATACAAAGAATAAATTTATTTATTTCATTAATTAACTATAAATTATATACATAATAATATAATCCATATTTAGTTTAGGCTAATTCGCAATCCAAAAAACTTGTTAATTTGTGTGACCTTTTCGATAATTATACCTTTGAGTCTGTATCTAGAATTTCTAGATCAATGCGTTACAAACGGAGGAGCAATTTGAATACATCTGTGACATTATGTGCGTATATGTGTGATCTTTTTTCGACCTTTAGCTATGAATACTGATAGTTCTTTCGAAGAAAAATCGGAATTAAAAAAAAGATTTCACAAATCATTAATTTTTAAATTTTTCTAACCTGAAAATTTTGTAAGCATTTAATAATTTCTTTATGATCATTTTCAATTGCCAATTGTAAAGGTGTGTTACCTTCATCGTCTTCATAATTAATTTCAATTCCATTACATTCTAATAAAATGTCAATGATATCTTTATTGCCATTTTGTGATGCAATATGTAAGACTGTAATATTCTTCTCACTTTTACAATTAATATCAATATTTTTAGCTTTTGTTAATATTTTAACAATATCTGTGTAATCATTTTCAGTTGCGAAATGTAATGGTGTATAACCATTAAAACTTTGACAATTAATAAGACAATTTTCATGTTGAATTAAAAGTTCAACAATATCTTTATAGTTATAATAAACTGCTAAATGTAATGGAGTTAATCCTTCTTTATTATTTTTACAATTAATTTCAATTTTATCATTTTTAATAAGTAAATTAACAATTGCTTTAAGATTATTTCCTACGGCTACATGAAGTGGAGTATTATTTTCACTATTACAACAATTGATTTCTATTTTTTCACTTTCTAGTAAAGTTTCAACAATTTCTTTTAAATTATTTTGAACTGCTAAATGTAATGCTGACCAACCTTCATATTCCTTACAATTAATATCGATATTTTTCTTTTTTAATAAGAGCTCAATAAGATTTATATTCTGATTTTCGATCGCTGTAAGTAAAGGGGTAAAACCTTCACTATCTTTACAATTTATTTCGACATCTTCATGCTGTAAAAGAATTCTTGCAATAATTTCATTGTTATTCTCTATAGAACAATGTAATGGTGTCATATTTTCTTTTGTTTCACAATTTTTATTAACTCTTGGATCTTTCAGTAATATCTCAACAATACTAACGTGATTTTTAATGACCGAAACATGCAATGGTGTGCAACCATCGGTTTGTACACAGTTTACATCAATGTTTTTTGTTCTTAACAATATTTCAACTACATTTTTGTGACCATTACGTGCTGCATATATTAATGGAGTCATATTATTGTCAGCTATACCATTTATGTCAATTTTGTTTAATTTCAATAAAGTGTTTACTATAGGAAAATGACCATTTAACGCAGCGATGTGGAATGGTGTACAATTTTCACTTTGTTTTCTATTGATATCTATTTCTTTGGATTTTAAGTTTAACAAAGTGTCTACAACATCCTTATTACCACTTTGTGCTGCCAAATGTAAAGGTGTCCAACCATCAGTTGTTTCGCAATTAACATCAACTTCTTGGCGCTTTAATAAAAGTTCAACAATATTTCTATGACCTTTTAGAGCAGCAAAATGCAAAGGTGTGAAATTATCATCCATTTTACAATTAATTATAATATTGTTGTGATTAAGTAACATTTCACAGATTTCTTTATGACCCTCTTGACATGCAATATGTAGTGGAGTATCTTTATATTTTGTTTCACAATTAACATTAATTCTATTGCTATTCAATAAGGTTTCAACAACATTTTTATGCCCATCATGTACAGCATGATGTAAGGCATATAAACCATTTTTATCAATACAATTAATATTTAAATTTGATGCTTTATCAATCATAATGTTAACAATAGCATGATGACCATTTTCACATGCCAAATGTAATGGAGTAAAATCATTCGAGCCTCCTTTACATTCAAATTCAATTAAATTATCTTCCATTAAAACTGTAACAATCTTTTCATGATTATTTTCTGCTGCTAAATGTAAAGGAGTGAATCCTACATTATCTTTGCAATTAATATTAATTTTATTTATTTCTTTTAATATTCCAACAATCTCATTATGACCGTTTTTAGCTGCAAAATGTAAAGGTGTCATTCCATCATTATCTGAACAATTTACTTCTGTTTTTTTAGAACTTAATAACATTTTAAGAATTGATGTTTGACCATTATATGCAGCTGCAATTAATGGTGTTAAACCAGTTAAATCTTTACAATTGACATCTATTGTATTTTCATGCCTTAATAAAATCTCAACAATATTTTTATACCCCTTTATTGTAGCTAAATGTAATGAAGTTATCTTTTCATTAGTTTCACAATTAATATTAAAATAGTTATTTTTTAAAAAACATTCAACGGATTCTTTGTTTGCAGATAAAGTTGCTAAATGAAATGGAGTTAAACTTTCATTATTTTCGATATATACATTGATACCATCGGTTTTTAAAAGAATTTCAATGATTTCTACATAATTTTGTTCGGCTGCAATATGTAATGGAGCTAAACCTATTTCATTTTTTGCATTTATATTAATACCTTTTTTAATCAGATATTTTATTAATTCGATATTTTGCATATAAACTGCGCTGTGTAAAATTGTAAATGAATTATTATTAAAGGACAGCATAAATTTAATATCATTTTTATTAGGTTGAATATTATTACATTTTATGTATGGTGAAATATCAATACCATCTATTAAATTCTTATTCTTTTCAATAAATTGATAAATATCTTCATTTTTATTCCAAAATTTAAATAATAAATTAAAAATATCATTTTGTTTACTATCAATTGCATAATATAATAATGTTAAACCATTTCCATCAACATAATTTATAATATCTACAATATTATTTTTTAAACAAAAACTTAAAATTTTTTTACTACCATTTTGAGCGGCAACATGTAAGGGTTTTATTCCTTTTGTATTTTCAACATTAATTAAATTCAAATTAAATAGAAATTTAAATGATTTTATACTATCATTTTTAGCTGAATAATGTAGTACATTCCAATTAAAAATATCTCTACCATTAATGTCAGCTCCTTGATTTAAACAATCTCGTATTGTATTTATATCATCATTTTCAATTGCATAAAACATTTTTTGTTGATTACTTATAGTTTGTAAATTAAAATTAATATTCTTTTTAAGATATTCAATTTTTAATGGAGGTTGATCAATTACAAAATTTTTTTTATTTTCAATAATTTCTTGACCTTTTTTTAAAATGTGTATTCCATTAGAAATAACAGATACAATTAGTGAAGTTTGTATAATTTGTATTAAAGGATTTCCATGAGCCAAATAATTACGTAATTGTCTACCAAAAAGTGTTGGTATACATCTGTCTAAAAAAAAATGTGATCCATATTCATTAAAATTTAAGGAATCAATTTTTTCCTCTATGTATGTAAAAATATCTAATAATAGTAGTTCATAAATTAAAAATAATTTATCATAATTATTTTCATATGATTTAATTGTTTCATCCTTAAATGCATTTTGTAATATTTTTAATGTTTCGTAAAAATGTAATTTAGTTTTTTCTTCTTCATTTGATATTATTTCATTTAATATTTCATTAAGTTTATTTTTATGACTTGGAAGATTTTTGGTTACATTTAAACAAAGTTTTTCAACAGCTACAGTAACAATTCGAAAATCACCATGTATTAAAAATTTCCTAATACTAGTTTTAAAATCACGATATAATTTTGTATATGGTGTCAAACCTTTAACAAGCTTATTCCATTCTGAATTTTGAAAATAATTTTGAAATTCTATTTCTTTCTTTGTTTTTAAATTTAATTTTTTAATAAAACTTTCAAATGTTATACTATCATATGAAATTTCTAATTTTTTAAATGATTCTAATAAGATTTCAAGTTCTTTATATGCTTCAATATGTTCTTTAATCGGATTATAATATTCTTTTCCTAATTTTTGATATAAAATATATAAATAATCATTAATTATATTTTGAATATGATCTTCTTCAGCCTTTCGTTCAAATACTTCTTTAAATTTTATAACACTATCAATTCTATTGATTTTCAATGCAGCATTAACAAAAATTTCATGAAATAATTCATCTAACATATTATCATTCATTCTAGATTTAACACTTTTATCTAAAAGTTCTGTAAGACTAAGAATTTGTTTAAAGTAATTAATATTTTTCATAGGTTCAATTGTACTCAAAAGTAATTTTGCTGAATTTTTTATCTTTTCAATGTTTTCTTTATTCTTAATTGATTTTATTAAATCTAATAAACTTGTTATATTTTCTGAATAGTTTATTTTATTATCTTTTAATCTATCAATTTCATATTCTGTAGATTCTTTCATTTTATCTAATAATTCTTGTTCATTTTCAGTTGGATTTTCTATTTTATTTAATAAATCATTAGTTATATTTTGAATATTAATAAATTCTTTGGTATCTGTTATTTCTATATATAAAGTTAGAATTTTTGTATTATGAAAAAGTTTATTTAAATTGCTAGCTTCATTAATTGTTTCACATTTTGAAATTTTTAATAAAATTTTTTTAATCATATCTACCTTGATTTCATCGAGAACATTATCAATTGTATTTTTTAATTTAATTAAATCATTATGAAAATTTAATTGAATTTTTCTTGCAGTCAGTTTCTTATCAATTAAATATTCTTTAGATAAATATACATGTGATAAATTATCACGTAATTTTGTTATAATACGTTTTGTATTCCAATGAAATGATGAAAATATAATTTTACTAATATCTGTAGATAAATTCGGTGATTCTAATGTATCTTTTAAATATTCACCAGTAACTTGAAGTGCACGTTCAACTGCTAGATAATCTAATGTTTTATCATTTGTTTCATATAATGCTATTTGTACATAATATTTTATTTCATTTAATGAATAATAATTCTTTATTTGTTTAAAATCGTCATATAAACCAATAAAATTATTATTTTGTTCAATTACTTTTTCTTTTATTTTATCACGTTGTGATTCACAATCATTTACATTAACATATTCAAATTTTTTATTTATATCTTCATGTTTTATATTTAAATGTTTTAAAATATTAATAAAATTTTTTAAATAAAAGAATAGATTTTCTTTATTAAGAATAGCATTATAAAACCAATTAATTTCATCTTGTTTGGTATTAGAAAAAACAAAACAAATTAAATAAAATTCCATTTCTTCCCATGGTAATTTATCATATGTTATTTTTAATTGTTTTTTTAAAATATGAAGACTTTTGGCAATAGTTGTACATAAATATATGAATTTTTGTTCTATTACATATTCATTAGTGTTATCAGAGTATTCATTTAATAATATTTCACTAATCTCAATAATCATATTTATACGTTCATTAATTTCATCTTTTATATTGGTTATTATTGAAATTTTATTTTCTGACACATAATCAATTTCATCATAATCAAATCTTAGAAAAAATATTCGTCCTTCTACAGTTTGTTCCATTTCATCTGACAAAGGTACATTTTTAAGTTTAATTTCTTCATAAGCTTTAGTAATACAATCAACTAAAAAATTAAGTTTATCAGTATTATTAAAATCATTTTCAATCCAATATTCAATTAGTCCTCGAAATAGTTCAACATTATTTGAACGCATTGCATAATAAAACGCATAATGATTTTTTTTCAGCTCTTTATAACGTCTTACAATATCAAAATTAGGTTCTTTTAGTCGTATATAATCAAGAATTTCAATTACATTATATTTACAAGTCAAAATTATTAATTCAGTACTTTTGTTTGAATTAAAATTAGCTAGGGATATTTCTATGTTATCTTTAATTGTTTCAACTGCCAATACCGTTAATGACTTGACTTTTGGATACGTACTTAAGGTTTCATTATTATTTGAACTATTTGCTTTTGTTTTAGGTTTCTCATCTTTTTTTTGTACATTTTTATTTATTTTAGAAAAAGGTGATGAATGTGATTTTAAACTTATGATATTGTCTGTTAACTTAATCCGTTTACATAAAGGTTCTTCTTGGGGTTCATAAATTTCCAAGTTGTTATTGTATTTTATGTCTCTGTCTTTATTTGATGTCAAGCAATTTATTTTAGATTTCTTTAATGGTGGGTTTTCATAATAATTTTCCTTATTTAATTCATCTTCTTTAACTTGTTGAAATATTCGTTTTGATGATTGTAACTGTAACTGAAAAATGAAATTGATATATAAATATATTATTTATACAAAATTTTTATAATTGACTTTTTAAAACTATAAAAATCATAGTAAACGATGGCTGCAAAACAGAAGTTTAATGACAATTAAGGTTTCATAACTGAAAACAAAATGGAACAGAATATTATATTGAAACAAGTATTTTCGAAGTAACATTACACTACTTCAAAGTTTCAACTTTAAAAATCGGCTTTAAACTTTAAGCTTAAAAAAATATATCAGATATTTCAAAGTTTTCATTTCGGTTTGAAGTTTTAATGATTTGTAGATATACCAACTTCCTTAGTACATAGAGGGGAAATAGTTTCATTTTTTACCTATAATCAAGTCTATAAAAAAACGAGGAAGATTATAGTTGCCCTTGTCAACTTTTAGATACCCGTGCATACCCACTATGGTGTATAAAATAAACCGTAATTTACTTCCCTTATACATTTAACTCATTGCCCCATAATTTTGACGTAAAAAAAAAAAAAAAAAATTAACAAAAAAAAAAAAAAATCACAAAACAAAATTTTCATTCATTGTCCCATAACTTTAGCTTAAAAAAAAAAAAAAAAAATTAACAAAAAAAAAAAAAAAATCACAAAAAAAAAAAAAAATCACAAAAAAAAAAAAAGTTTTCATTCATTGTCCCATAACTTAAACTTAAAAAAAAAAAAAAAAAAAAAAATAAAAAAAAAAAAAAACAAAAAAGAAAAAAAAAACAAAAAAAAAAAATTGGCCCACCCTAAAAGTCCGATGGTCCGAGTGATGTCCAACTTTGCCAAGTAACTTGCCCTATTAATTTACCTGCCCAATTTTAATTTTAACCTTGTAGCTTTATTAGATTCACAGTTATTGAATCGAAAACTTTGTATGGCAGCCCCCCGAAAATGGGGCCCTAACATTTTGAAACTTCATATAAGTGCTCGATTCATTATATAACTAACCGTGTGTAATTTGCAGCCTCGTAGTATAATTAGTTTTGAAGAAATTCATATTGGTGCAAAGAAGTTGTATGGCAGCCCCCCATAAATGGGGCCCTAACATTTTGAAACTTCATATAAGTGCTCGATTCATTATATAACTAACCGTGTGTAATTTTCATCCGCGTAGTATAATTAGTTTTGAAGAAATTCATATTGGTGCAAGGAAGTTGTATGGCAGCCCCCCGAAAATGGGGCCCTAACATTTTGAAACTTCATATAAGTGCCGGAGTCAATATAAAACTAACCGTGTGTAATTTTCATCCCCGTAGTATAAATAGTTTTGAAGAAATTCATATTGGTGCAAAAAAGTTGTATGGCAGCTCCCCGAAGCCTTGGTCCGATTTTAACCAAAAACAATAGGGAACCTAGAAATTGTCTAAAAATGACTTTGTGTGAATTTCAAGACTCTAGCCCTTTTAGTTTTTGAGTTATCGTGCTGACACACGGACGGACGGACGGACGGACGGACGGACAGACACACATAGCTAGATCGACTAATTTTTCGATTCTGAGCCGATACGTACCCTTGACACTATATCTAGCTCGTCTAGATCGATGCGTTACAAACGGAGGAGCAAATCTAATATACCCGATGTTCATATATATATGCACGGGTATAATAAAATATTAATGTTTTATTGGATGTGTTTTATTTAAGAAAATAAAATATCCAAAATTATCATAAGCATGCCAAAAAATATTTTATTTATTTTTAAGAAAAAAAAATTTTTTTGATGAAATAAAATTTTTTATTAGTTTATGAATTAATTCATTTCAGCTTTAAAAATCACAGATGATTTTGTGGAAATTTTAAATAAATAGTAAAACATTTTGTAAAAAAAATTAGGAAAATTAAGCTTTACTTGAATAATTGTATAGTAAGTCTTAATTATTCGCTTTGATGCATTGCTTGCTTTGCTTAAGCAAATAAACCAAGCATTGTATCAAAGTAATTTCAAAGCTTCCCTCATCTCTCCCACATCTCGCTCTTAACCCTCTGTCATCTATCCCTCATCCCTGCATCATTCCCTCATAATCTTTTAAATATTTTTCTATTATTTAAAGAAAGAAAATAGTGTTAAGTTTGGGCAAATGGCTTCGGGTATACAATACCTGAGTTCAATGCACCATAGAAGCGAAATAAAATAAATTTTTTTTAAACTAAATTAAGTAAATTAAAAAAATTCCAAATAAAATTTATAATTTGCATTTGATAATGCAAAATTCAATTAAAAAATCAACATTTATTTAATACAATTTTACGTACATATAAATAATAGATACATTATTTAGCAAGGTTGAGAGGTAGGTACATTATTATAAAATGTTAGCAACAAACAAGTATTTCGATTTGAATCTAAGCAAAGGAAACAATATAGAATGTATAGCAACATTTTTTAAAAATATATAGACAAAACATTAATAAATGGAGAAATAGATCATTATTGAAACAAAATAAACCTATAAAAAAATTTAAAATCTTTTATCAATGTATTTAATTTAAGCAAGTACACACTTAAATAAAAAAAAAATATTAATTGAAATTAAAAAAAAATTATACCAAGAAGGGATTTGAACCCAACAGATATAAAGACCCCAACATTTTATATAAAACGAAATATATAAAAAGTAGACTAAAACTAACTTATTCATCTTCAAGTTTTTAAGATACAACAAGAAATTATATGAGTCATTTATTTATTTTTTGTGTATCTCTTACTAGAATCGAAGCATAATATGCATTATACAAAATGTAACGATTGCAATTTTATTTAACATACTTTTAACATAATGTACATAACGAAATTAGAAATAGTTTTTAATTAGAAAAAGTTCTTCTTTCAATTGACCTTCCGTCATTCTGTGACGGTTCAACAGCTAGTATATAATATCCATTTAAAAGAAACAAATTAAACTTCAATTAATTTTAATGGAACAACTTTTCTCTGTACTCCTTACGGAGCTATTCTTAACTCAAGTTCGGGAAAGCCCTATAGGGGGTTTTGAAAAAAGAACATTTTCAAACATATATCTATAAAGCTCCATAACAAAGTTCCATGTACTAAGTTTTGGGTAAAAAATATATTGCAAAATAGTTTATAAGAACATTCTAGAACTTAAGTTAAAAATTTATTATATAAAAAAATTTTTAAAAAATCAAAAGACACTTTCTTCAAGCTTAAGAAAACCCTTTATAATAAAGAAAAAAAAAATTAAAATCGAAACATTGGAGCTGGCATTCAAGTTACAATTGAAATTTTCCAATTTTTCAATCCATTGCACATCCCCTAAACAGAAATTTAGTCTCTTACTTTTTTTTTTAAGATCTAACTTCTCCCAATTTAAAGTTTATAATAACAGTTCAAACCGTTTAAAAGATATAAGTTAACAAGAATGAGAATTGCATAACGTAAATTAAAGTAACGTTTGACCGCCCAATATATTTGTGAAACTTATATCTATAAAGCTTATAAAAAACCAACTATCGGTTGGCGTTTCAGAATGAAAATATACTTTAATGAATTTTTGTTATAACAATTTTAATATTCGGAAGTTCTGCACTTTATAGGGTTTCAGCTGCGTAACGGGGTTACAGAATAAAGTTTTTCTTGAAAATGAATGTTTTTTCCAAAACCTACCCAAACAATTTTTTTATTTAAAACGGTATGAAAGTTTTGCAAATAAATGAACCGACGGATAGAGTGAAACTATGCAGACACTTTTTTTAAAGATTAATTTTGAAGAAAATTTTTAAAGATGTGCTAAAATCTGACCAGATCCGTGAGTACATTCACTCATAACAAACTGTCCCAATAAAATCTGGTAAATAAATAATATTATAACAGCTTTTAAAAATATTATGTGATATTTTCCTCTCAATTCTCAGGAATTCACGACGCGACATGATGTCTGATATACGCAACCGGCAAAATTAATTTCTCTGAAAATTAAATGTACATACATTAAATTGGTATAGTAGAGAGAAGAGTAGAGACTAGAGTAAAACATGGCGTTGTACAAAATATTTGTATTGAAATCAGCGCTGTGACCCCTACTACATAAGTAGTAGATCTACTACCTTTTTCCTTTCCTTAAAATTTACTACCATAGAAACTAAATCTACTACCATTTAAAAAAAAATTAATATTTTAGTACCTTTCAATAAATTTGTATCACTATTTTACACGATAGTTAATTTAATACTTATTTATATCTAATATCTTTTTTATAATCTATGTATTACTTTTGTAATCTCAAATACATTACTTTTTCTTAATAATTATTTAACATCAATAAAATAAATAATTTATTTAATTGCAAAGTTTTTTTCAAAGGAAATATTTGAAAATATATGAGAAAATAAATGAATTTTTGATTTTGTAATAAAAATTATGTATCTTTTTTATAATTTAATCTTTAATATGATATTCAATTTAATATTTACGTCTAATATCTTTTTTATAATCTATGTATTTCTTTTGTAATATCAAATATATTTCCTTTTCTTAATAAATATGTATGTAAACCTAATAAAAAATAAGATTCTTTGCTTTTTAGATAACCTACTACTTTTTACTACTTTTTCAAAAATTTTTTACTACTTTTTAGTATTTGCTGGGTCACAGCACTGATTGAAATACAGAAAAAATAAAAGTGTTAAATCATATATGATTGCGCAATGCGCAGACAACTGAAATTGTTATACAGCAAACAATATCAAAACTGAATATTACCTCTCTGTTCATTTTTTCTTAAATAAAATCTCTAAAATTAAATTCTCTTTATTAAAATTATCTAAATAATAAAAAGCATAAAAAACATTTCAGCGATTAATTAATAATTTTGCGAACGTACATTTATTTTCATTGGAATGTGTGATTTAAAAAAACTTTGTAAATAAATAAAATAATGTAAAATTTTCAGTACATAACGTTTTTATAAATTTTGTTTGATTAATTATAGTTTGTATTAATATTTGGTTTAAATTCAAATTGCAAACTAATTAACTTATATATATTACACAAAACAGCATAACACTCAGTTTTAAAACTTTAATTAAAACTACAAATAATGTAAAAATACGCACCATTTGTTTTGAAGATGTAAATGATGTTTCTGTAGTTGATGATGAAGATGATTCTACTGATGATGTTGGTGATGATGGTAAAGTATTTATCTCGGCACTACTCATTTTATATATTAAAAAAGAAATATATAATTTATTAATAATTAAATTCTGTTTTCTTATTTAAACACAAAAATTCGTGTTATTTCTAATAAGTAGTTTTTTAATTTAATTTGTTACAAATAATTATACATTTGATATTTATAGTGTTAAAGAAAAATTAACAAAAATTTTTAACAAAGAAAATTAACTCTAAAACGCCGAAACTTATTCTCACTTAAAGAGATTTCATTAAACTGCCAAAAAAATTTATTTATTTTTATATTCCACTTTCACAAATACTAACGTACTAAAAAAAATTATCATAATTCATAGTATATCACTTATCAGTAAGATAGTCAGTGCATGTAAATACGATAAGCTTATCGATATATGCTTTTTTGTTGTAAGAGGTGGGTTGTTTTTAGGATAGACAAAAATTTTTATTTATAAAATTAAAAAAAAATATATATAAAAATTAATATGAAGAATTTGTAGAACAATTGGGTCAAAAAGAATACAAAAGTTAAGAACTACATATAACACTTTGTATATGACATACCTTTTATTTTTTCAATTTAAAATTCTTAAGTATAAATAGATTTATATTTTAATTCAACGCGTATAACAAAATTACTTTAAAACTGCGCTCTCATGTCATGTTTATCATTGTGTGTGTTTATTGCGTAAAATACTTATTTTTTCTCTCTCTAGGAATTTCTGGATACGCGGCTTCTTCTGCTGATTCGAAAAATAATTATAATTCTGTTCTCAACTCAATTCTCAATCATCTCATTTAAATTAATATGGTGTTATATTAAAGCAATATTATGTGTTTAACACTTTTATTAAAGGGAGAAATTGAAAAAAGATTCGTATATAGTATAGAAAAGAGAGTAGAGTAGAGACTAGAGTATTATAACATGACGTAATTAAAAATTTTAAATAGTTTGCTTTTTTCTAACGATTAAAATAAGTTTTAAAATAGTTTTAGGTGCTTTACTTTAATTAAACTTTTTATTAACAAATATTTAATACATTTTAATTTATATTCTGTAAAAAATGTTATTATTTTCTGTTAAGGAGTTTCTAAAATAAAACTAGTAAAAGTGATTCTACCTCAATGCAAAGGAATATAATACCGATAATATTCAAACCTTACAAAAGTGATTTTTAAAATTTCGTTCAAAAGCATTTGATTCTAAATACTTTTAACAATTTTTAGAAAAATTTATTCTTTATCAAAATCCATCTGTCTCTTAAAGCAATCCATCATTTGGTTGATTAAAAAACTAAAATATGAAGTACTTTAATTTCAATCCATGTTTAGCCTTTTCTTTTTTTGAAAAAGACGTGGAATTCATGAACATTTGCACTATCAAATAAACACTTCTTTATTAATAAACTCTTGTTCATGTCTTAAGAAATTTAACAATTAATGTAAAACTAAATTCCCTTTAGAGGCTTGATATTTTTGTTTATGGTTTAACGCTGTCCAGAACTGAATAACAATGCAATATTAAATGGAGTTATTGTTCTTTTTATTTATAGTTAATGTTTCAAATAAAATTAATTAATATACAATTATTCTTACTACTTTAAGTGATAAGATTCTATAAGAACAATTACAACATGCCTGTACTATTTTGGTAGTCGAATTAAGAAGCAATGTTTGTCAATAAAACTGTAAAGACAAAATCTTGTATTGAATAAGAATGTGGAATATGTAATTTTGAAATTTCTTTTTAATATTTCATCGTCGTCAAAAAAATTCAGTCAAATACTTAAGTTTAGTTTTGAAATTTAGAGAAGCAGCTTCTTGAATCCACTGCAGTAGAACAACCAAATTTTTCAGAAACTTTGACATAAAATTAAACTATTTTTGCAAAATTTCAGACACCCAGCTTCAACAGGTATAGACTAATGCTCATATAAAAAAAGAAGTTGTGTGGCAGATTCTTGAACCCGTGGATTAAAATGGTTGCGTTTCAATAACGATGACGGCTATTGCATAAAAACGAATTTGTGAAAATTTCAAAATCCTAGCTCCTTTATTTTTTAAGTTATCGTGTGGACGGACGGACAGACATACATAGCTAAATCGATTTAATTCCGATCCATACCTGTGAGTCTATATCTATCCCCCCTCCTTCTAATCGTCACAAACGTAATGGCAAATTTAGTATACCCTTTTGACCTTTAGTCATACGGGTATAATGAACCAATGGTTTAAGATTTAGTTGTAAGATATTTTAATTTAAAATTAGTTTTGTAAGACTTCTATAATAAAATGAAATAAAATAAATAAAAAAAAAAAAATTTTAATCATCGTCATCATATGAATCATGAAACATGATATATAATTTTTGCATACTTTTAGGATATTTGTTTATTAAATAATCCCAGCTAGCCATTTATATATTCTAAATATATCAATGATATATCTTTTGTATATCAGAATACCTACCTTGAATATATCTAGAATACAAAAACAATACATACTTTTACAAAGGTTTTTTCAAATTCCTGTAAAACGAAGTCTTTTAGTTCAATTAATTTATTGGAAATTATAATGTACTTCAGATGTGGTTAGGTTAAAGCATATAGATATTTTTTTTTAATGATTAAAGACATTTTTTTTGTAACTCCTAAATCCAGTAAGTGTATTGGCTCTATTAAAAATTGTGAAATCATTTTAATTCCAATTTTTTCCAATAAACAAGTTTCCGATTTTTATTTATCCAAATGATGATTCAAATAAGTTCTTTAGGAAAAATTTTCGTCAGTTCTTTCTTCTGTTAAAGTTGTTTGATAAGCAATTCTGTTATTTATTCTTGACCCTTTTTAGCAACATTTTGAGCATCCACTAAAACTTTGACAAACACTTTGAAAACAATTCAGTTTATTTTTTTTTAATATTTTTAATAAGTCTGCTAGAGCTTTTTGGGAAATATAAATCCATTTCTTCAAAATCGCTACTTGAATCACTATAAATTTCTGAAATACTTTCTTCCATAAAACCAAAACTATCATTGCTTAAATTTGAGCTTTCAAGTTCTGGTACAACACTCCTACAACAGCTTGGAATAGGATGCATTTTTACATTTGAATTCTCTAGGTGACTTTCTTTCTTTTTTTCACACTCTTATTAAGTTCCCTGACAACTAATCTCCTAAAATAGTTTTTCGACACACCACAAATTTTTTCACTCATTTTTTTTTTTGGATCTAAATATTTTTTATTTTATTCTTTCTACTTTTACTTTTAATTATTATACTTACAAAAAAATTTATTTTATACTTACACTGTATACTAGTAATTGATATTGAACAAGATTATCGTTTAATGCCACCAAAAAAACTAGGATTGTGGGAAGAAGAAGATTTGACTGAATTAATGTTTTTTTTAAGCAAAAAACTCTTTTTAAATTTTTTTAAAATGTAAGATATAAAAAACAATACCTACAATGTATTATGTTGAATTCTTTTTATAAAACAATACTTTAGGCCTTATTAAATATTTGAAACAATATTTAGGCCTTATTATACTAACATAGAATAATAAGGCCTATTTGTAGAATTTTTGTTAAATATTTATAATTTTATATTTGCTTGTCGGAATGGACTGTTAAATTTTTTTTTAATGTATAAGATTCTGCTTAACTAAAATGAAATGAATGTTATTGAATTTATTCACAAGTTTTAATTATTTTATCAAATTTACGTTAGCTAGGCGTTATTTGCCTGAAGTACCTTATATCTTTTAATCTTTTCTAAAACTTTTCTTGAAGAAAACTATTCACCAAGGCACCAACTAAATTTGACTTTTATTTAAAATAAATTTTACAGTTATCAGAACATGGTCAAGCAAGTGTTTTTTCATATTCCATAATATTATATGTATATCTAATACACATTCAAAATGTATATGTATTGCAATATATGTTGGCTGGCGTTTTTAAAAAAATGTTGTGCTCGAATTGATATTACAACCTTTTAAAACTTTTTACAAAATTTGTTTTTGAAACGAAATTAATCCTTCAAATTTTTCGGTGATGAATATACATATATGTCAATATTGTCATTTATGAATTTTTCAAACGATAGATCTTGTGACATTTATTTTTAATTATATTCAAGTTTCTTGTAATTTTTCAATTTGATCAAATGATTAATTACTACAATTTTATTATCTTATTTAATATAATTTTTTATATATTATATTTAATAAAATAATTAGTTAACCTTATAATTAATTAATTAATAAAAGAATTTATCTCACCCTAAAAGACTATTGACACATAACTATTAATCATTAAGTTAAATTTTTATTACATAATAAATGATTCAGACTATAGACGAGACATTATTATATTGAGCGTTTAGTGTAAATTGTATATTGCAAATAAATACAAGAATTATCTTGATTGAAATTTTGACGGAATTTTTTGTTCTTTCATGTATAAAAAAAAATATTTACTAGAGAAACGTTATATTAACTATATCTTAATCTTAATGTATATTTTATTTGAAGGAAATTAACTCGAGGAGAGATTTTTGAAGTTAATGTTGAAATACCTATAGTTTTTTTATTTATTATTTGTATACTAGCCGTTGGCCCGTCACAGAATGACGGAATGTCAATTGAAAGAAAAACTTTTTCTAAGAAGAATTATTTCATTATATACATGTACATATATTGTATATTAATACCATTTTCTTAAATAAAGTCGAAACTGTTACATTTTGTAATACGTAGATTATATTTCGATTCTAGTAATTAATAGACAAAAAAAAATTACTTAAATAACTTCTTATTGTTTCTTAAAAATTTGAAGATGAATACTAAGTTATGTAGTCTACCTTTTGTATGTTTTAAATTTGATAAAATTTCGTGGTCGTTAGTTCAAATCCCTTCTTGATGAATTTTTTTTTTAATTTCAATTAATTTTTTTTTTATTCAATTACGTACTTGTTTAAATTTTAAATTTTTAAATTTAAATTCGATAAATTTGTTTGTTAAAAGATTTGAAATTTTTTTATAGGTTTATTTTGTTTCAATAATGATCTATTTCTAGAATTCATTCATTAACTTTAAGACATATTTTTAAAATGTTGCTAAGCTCTGTTTATTGTTTCATAACCTTTGTTTCGATTCAAATCGAAATACTTGTATGTTGCCAACATTCTACAATGTACCTCTACTCTACTCAACATGTTTAATTATGTACCTATTTCTATGGACGTAAAATTGAATTATGAATTAAGTTTTGCATTATCAAATGAATTTTTTGAATTTTTTTATTACACCTACCTAATTAAGTAAAAAAATATATTTGCTTTGATTTCTATGGTGCAGTTCATTTGGCTTTATTTCTTTTTTGGATGAGATGAGGGAAGCTTTGAAATTGCTTTGAAACATTGCTCGCTTTATTTATTTTCCAAAGCAAAAAGCAACGCAACAAAGCGTACATTTGGCCTTCGCCATTATTTCAGTTTTAACTGAAAATAAGGAAGACTTATTACAAAACTGTTCCTGTGAAGCATAGTCTTAGTTTTTAATACAAAAATGATTTACTATTTACTTAAAATTCCCAGAAAATCTTCTGTGATTTTTAAAACTGAAATCAATTTTTTCATAAACTAATAAATAAATTTAAGTTCATAAAAAATTTTTTTTTGTTATTTTTTTATTAAAAATTAATAAAATATTTTTTGTCCTGCTTACGATAATTTATTATATTTTATTTTCTAAATTAAAACACATTCAACAAAATATTAATATTTTATTTTTTAATAATTGAACACATCCAACAAAACACATTTAATTGAATGCGTTTGTTACACCTCATTCTAGACAAATATATTAATAATAATAATAATAATAATTGTATTAACATTTCGAATTTAGAAATAATTTTTATCTTATAGGTATTCGAAAATATTTTAAAATGTGTCTCTAGTTTAAAGTTTGCGTCTGTCTGTCCTTGTTTTTTAATTTTAGTAGAACTAGATCCTTAAAAATATAAGTAAAAATTAAATTACTTTGTGTTACACACCAACTAGGAGCTGCTACGGATCAGAACATGAAATTTTTAAAAATTTACACACCAACTAGGAGCTGCTACGGATCAGAACATTAAATTTTTTAAAAATCTGCAACTTTAATAAATGCCCGTGGTTTTTTGTTTTAAGTAATATTCCAAAATTATTTAATTTATAATTATAGCTTTGAGGGGCTTCCTTTCAATTGAACAAGGTGTATCTTGATTTTTTAACATTTTTAGTATAAATTAAGAATTGGGCCATTATTGGCTTTTGTTCTTTTCGTTTTAGCGTATTTTTTTTAGCAACTTGAGCTAAAGTAATGAAAGTTATCTTTCATTTGCACCTCTTTAAAAATGAGGAAGTATATATAGACAATTGTCGTAATTTTTCCAACTATAAAACTTTAAATTTAGTTTATATAAAAAAGAAAGAAGAGTAGACTGTGTCAACTCTGGGATACTCTTGGATAAGTTGCCTGCTTTTGTGAAAGTTTAAAATGCAAAACTTAATTACACCCTAAAATAGACGAATCGAAATCAAGAAAGACGTTCGCTAAACTTTTTTTGGCGAAGTATTAGATTCATATTTTAATGAATAATAGTTCCTGAGCTTAATTAGATCCTGATACATAAAAAAAAAGAGAATGTATATGAAAGCTTTTCACACATAATGCAGTAAAGGAAACCAAATTTTAAAACCAACTGAGTAAACTTGTTCAGTTTAAATAATAAAGATGACTCTTGTGTATATATTAATTTGCAGAAATGTCGGAATCCCAGATTTTTTATTTTTTGAGCGGATATAGTCATGTGTATAGACGTACCCATATAGCTAGGTCGACTAACTTTTCGATTCTGAATCGATCCATACACTTCAATCTATATCTATCCCGTTTCCCTTAAAGTGTTACAAACTTAATTGTAAATTTAGCATACGCGTAAAACTACTTTTGTACGGATACGAAAATTTTTGGCAACTTGAACATTGAAAAACTTTTTACAGTTTTAACTAAATAAAATAAAATTAAAAATTTGTATGTTTTCAAAAATAAGTTTTTTAAAGTTACTTTTCGATTTCCCGTTTAAAAATATATTTAATATTTTTTGTTTTTTTTTTTTTAAATTTTGTTTTTCCTAAGCAAAAAACAACAAAACTGTAAATTGAAATTAAAAAGAGTTTTTGAAAATTTTTCCGAAAATTCGAAAATTATTTTTGAATTATGCTGAATTTCTTTAAAGATTTTAAAATATTTTTTGAAATTTAAATTTTTCATTAATCAATTTTCAATAATTCTACAAACTATGTACATTTCCAAACAAACTTTTTTTTAATGTAATTTAATATTCAACAGAGATATTTTAAACAATTTTTTAAATCAGTCAGGATCTTTCTTTTGAGATATTATATATTTTTAAAAATTACGAATATTTAAATTTTTTTATAAAATTTTTTTTCAAAATTATAAAATATTTCAAAATTAGCAGTAAAAGTTTTTAATTTATTAAGTGGGTTTCACTAATTTATTCAAAAGTTTTAAAACTATATGTAAATTTATGAAAACAATATTATTTGCCAAAAGTATCTATTGCCAAGAACTCAATAAATTATTTTAAATCAAGTTTTATAACTTAAAAAAAAAAAATATTTCAAAGTTGAAACAAAACTTTTAACTGATATTTTTTTTTACTTTTAGAATACAAAATCTTTCGTTAAATTTAGTATAATGATAACGAGAATAACAAAATTTCACTTATTTCAAAAATATATTTATTTAAAACGAGGAAGAGTGTAGTAGAGTAGATTGTGTCAACTCTGGAATACCCGTATGACCGTAACATATACATTATATCATCCGGTTAATTACTTTTGACAAAATTTTCAAACATACAGCTTTATTAAGTGTAGTGGAATACTCATATAAATGAAGGAGTTGTATGGCAGCTACTCGAACCCTCTACCGTAGACCAACCAAATTTTGCTGTAACTTTGGCCATTACACTAAACTATTTTTAGCAAAATTTCAGACACCCAGCTTTGTTAGCTGTAGTGTAATGCTCATATAAAAGAAGGAGTTGTATGGCAGCTACTCGAACCCTCTGCAGCAGACCAACCAAATTTTGCAGAAACTTTGGCCATTATACTAAACAATTTTTGGCAAAATTTTAGACACTCAGCTTCATTAGGTGGAGAGTAATGCTCATATAAAGTAAGAAGTTGTATGGCAGCTACTCGAACCCACTCCAATAGACCAACCAAATTTTGCAGAAACTTTGGCCATAAAACTAAACTACTTTTGGCAAAATTTCAGACACGCAGCTGTAATAGGTACAGAGTAATGCTCATATAAAAAAAGAAGTTGTATGGCAGCTACCCGAACCCATGGACCAAAATGGCTGGATTTAAATAGCGATGACGGCTATTGCAAAAAAACGAATTTGCGAAAATTTCAAGATCCTAGCTCCTTTAGTTTTTGAGTTATCGTGCGGACGGACGGACGGACGGACGGACGGACGGACAGACGGACGGACGGACGGACGGACATACATAGCTAAATCGATTTATTTTTCGATTCTGATCCGATCCATACACTTGAGTCTATATCTACCCCCCCTCCTTCTCTGCGTCACAAACGTAATGGCAAATTTATTATACCCTTTGACTATATAGTCATACGGGTATAAAAATTTATATATTTGTGTACGATACTTAAGTTGTACAATTTATTTTTATATTTAAATTAATTATATGAAAAGTTCTAAATTTGTCATTGTATTTTAGAAATACATTTATTGCATATTTTGATAAGTAAATTTTGTGATAAAAAGCTATTAAAAGCATTAATGGTTTTAATTAACATTAAAAACCATGAAATTATATAAACTTTTATATTTATATTAATACAAATTAATATTTCTTTCGAATAACTTTGAGTTTAATTATATAAAACATTAAAAAATAAGTAAATTAAGAGAATAAATTTAAATAATATTAAAATAATTAATCAAGGGTACTAAATAATTCAAAAGTAAATGCACTACAGCTAAAAATTTATTTTTTAATTTTGTAATTGCATTTTACGAATCCATTTATTTCAAGTTTATTTGTTGTTTAATGTTTTTAAAAATAAATTAGTAAGAATTTTTAATATTTTTGAATTGATAAAATAATTAGAAAATTTTTTTAGTATTATAAAGTTAATTTTGTTTGCTATGTCTTACGATCAAACTAATAAATGGTTTTATGGTTTTAAAATGACTTATGGACTTTCCATTAAATTTGAACCAAATAGGTGTAAGAAATTAACCAACTTAATTGCACTGACTGACGGTTTCTTTACTTGTTTTATTTTGCAAAAACGATAGAAATACTCAATTTAAAAAATAAATCTCAATATAATAAATTATTTAATATTTATTTATTTATTTGCCTTAATTTTTCAAATTTAACATTTGCAGGAGAAGCTTACAATCATATGTTTACATCTATTATAACTTAGAACTAAGAAGCATAAGCTGACAAACGTGTTTTTTAAAGAGAAATTAAAGTGATTTTATGGAAAATGGCAAGAAAAATTTTATAGACTATGTTTTATATAAAATTTACTAACCTACAGAACCAAAACTAAACTTATATCCTAATCTAAAATCGCATTTATAAGCGGATTTTCTGCGTATCTACAACTATTTTGGAATGCAATATTTTATTTTTCAATCTCCTCTGAAATTGTATTGATATGCGCTGACTCGTGTAGCTTTTTTGTAGAGAGCCGACGTGATTTATTAAATACCAGTTTCAAAATAGCGTTTTGTTTCCTTTGTAGAAATTCTTAATTACTTTTGGCAGCATTTTGCCATACTGGGAAATCCATACAATATGAATTATGATGCTTTGAAAGATATTTTTAAATAGTAATAATTTGTTAACTTCTTTTAACCCAGATTTTTTATTAATTAAGGGATATAAAATTCGGATATATTTGTTAATTATTTAATAAAAAAAAAAATTAAATATCTATTGGTTTTCATATGTATTTCTATAATGCCTTATCCCTTAACTATTATATTAGTGAAATATACGATAAGTGTAAATCATTAGTTCACATCACCAGGAGCTAACAAAACCAGCTCACAATTTCTGACTATTTTTTTTTTTATTTTAATTATAAAATATTGACTCGAAATGTTAATTTCATAGAAATACTGTTTACGAGTTTGCTCATAAAACAAGTACATAAAGGTTTCTTTAGTCATTATATAAAATGTCAAAATTTTTGAAGAAAGTAAAGGCCTTTTAAAAAAATTCTAACAAAATTTATTCATAATTCAGAAGGATTTAGTAGTCTACTTTGAAAGTTAAAGTAGCGAATTGACAATTTCTCTATTCAATACTTTGTTTGTTGACTTTGACAGTCTTTACCAGTAGTAGTCAGCCAGTTCAATTTATTTAAAAAATATTTTTAATATTTACTAGACATTTTTATATTCACTTATCGTTATAATAAATTATTATTAATATATTTGTCTAGAATGAGGTGTAACAAACGCATTCAATTAAATGTGTTTTGTTGGATGTGTTCAATTATAAAAAAATAAAATATGAATGTTTTGTTGAATGTGCTTTATTTTAGAAAATAAAATATCATAAATTATCATAAGCAGGCCAAAAAATATTTTATTTATTTTTAATAAAAACAAAAAACAAAAACAAAAATAAATAAAATTTTTTTTTGAAATTAAATTATTTTAAATGTTCATGAATTAGTTCATTATGTTAGTAAAACTCACAGAACATTTTCTGGAAATTTTTTATAAATAGTAAAACATTTTGTAATTACAAATTAAGAAGACTATGCTTCACAGGAACATTGTATTGTAAGTCTTAATCTTTCATTGGAAATCTGAAATAACCAATGTATGCTTTGTTGTAATCAAAGTATTTCAAATTTCCCTCATCTCCCTCTCAACCCTGCATCTTTTCCTCATCCCTACATTTATTCCTCATCACAGTATCTTTCCCTCATAATTCCTTTTACTTATTTTTTCTATTTTAAAAAAGTTAAAAATTGAAAAAAATGCTGTAGTGGTTGGCAAAGTGGCTTCGGTTGTACAATACTTCATAGAAGCCAAACAAATATATAACGTGATTTGGTATATTAAAAAAAAATTCAAATAAAGTTTATAATTCAAAATTTATAAATAAAGCAAAACTCAATTCAAAAATCAACATTTAATACAATTTTACATATAAATAGGTACATTTTAGCATGTTGAGTGGGTACATTATAGAATGTTAGCAACAACCAAATATTTCGATTTGAATCTAAACAATGGTTGTGAAAACTATGTATAGCAATATTTTTTAAAAATATGTATACAAAACATTTATTGATGGAGAAATAGATCATTATTCAAACAAAATAAACCTATAAAAAAATTTAAAATTTTTTGTTAGCAAACAATTTTATCGAATTTAATATTAAAAAGTACGTAATTGAATAAAAAACAAGTAAAGCAACAGTCAGTCGGTGCAACCGACTTAGAAATACCCTACACCTATTTGGTTCAAATTTAAGGACATATCCATAAGTCATTTTAACACCATAAAAGCTGTTATTAATTTGATCGTAAGACATAGCAAACCAAATCAACTTTATAATACTAAAAACATTTTCTAATTACACTATCTATTAAAAAATACTACAAATTCTTACTAATTTATCTATTTAAAAATATTAAAAAACAAACAAACTTGAAATAAATGAAAATATATTTATTCCAATTCAATTACAAAATGAAAAAATTCTAATTATTAAATTTTGTGATAAAATGATAATCAAAGCATAATATATTTAATAATCCAAATTTTTAAAAATTGAAATTATTTTAAATGGTTAGTTTATATACCTAATAGAAAAGCTTATAAACGCAAAATATGCAATAAATGTATTTCTAAAATACAATTACAAATTTAGTCCTTTTCATATAATTCATTTAAATATAAAAATAAATTTTAAATAAATGCAGGAAGTACCTTTGAACATAGCTGAACCACTACAATTAAGTCTAGATTTCGGAGACACATAGGACATAGGAAATATATTCTTTGGCTTCGAAATTAAACTCGACCACAACCAATTCCCATGGTACTTTCATTACTAGTAACCTAGTGTTAAATTTCATCAAAATACCGGCATTATTTTTTGAGTTATGGTGTTTTTAAGATATATGTTTGTTAGTCCTTGAACTTTTCAAGGGTTCCAGAACCCGAAATTATGGTACGATTTCGCCCATATGCAGTCCCGCCATACTTTCAATACTAGTTAACCCTTATACACAATTGGAACGTTCTATCTTAATTTTAAGTTACTAGTTTTATTAATTTCGATGATAAGCTTTTACACATTGGGGGGGTCTAAGAGAGGTTCTGAACCACCACTCCAATTGATCCCAAATTAGGGGGGCACGCAAGAAATAGTAAAGAACACCCTGGGCCAAATTTGAAGCTTCTACATTTGTTTCAAGTTACTATATTTATTAATTTCGAAAATATGCTTTAAGGTCCTCGGAACTGAGTGGCTGGTCCCAGACCCACTACTCCAATGGGGCCCAAATTTCAAAGACACTTACGAAATAGGAAGGGACACCCTGATACCAAATTTGGAGGTTCTATCTTCATTGGTTTCGGAATTATGCTCGTTTGGCCTAAATTCGATCAAAAAGTTCTAAGTTCCGAACCCATTGTCCAATCCTCACCGTACGTAATCACCGCCGTAGTTTCATTACCAATAACCTACACCTCAAATTTCATGAAGATAGGCTCATTAGTTGTTGAGTTATCGTGATTTTTTATATATGTTCGTTAGCCCTGACATCGATTAAAAGGTCCGGAATCCGAACCGTTGGGCTGATTTTGCCCTTATATAGTCCGCGCTGTACTTATAGTACTAGTTAACCCTTGTACACAATTTGAACGGTCTATCCTAATTTTAAGTAACTATTTTTAGTAATTTCGATTATAAGCCTTTTAAACTTGGGAGGTCTGCAAGGGGTACAGAACCACAACTCAAATTGATCCCAAATTAGGGGAACACAGAAGAGATAGTAAAGTACACCCTTGTGGCAAATTGGAAGCTTCTACATTTTTTCAAGTTGTCATCTTTATTAATTTTAAAGATATGCTTTAAGGTCTTCGGAAATGTGTGGCTGGTCCCCGACCCACTACTCCAATGGGACCCAAACTCACAAGACACTTAAGAAAGAGGAAGGGACACCCTGATACTAAATTTGGAGGTTCTATCTTCATTGGTTTCGGAATTATGCTCGCTTGGCCTAAATTCGATCAAAAAGTTCTAGGTTCCGAACGCATGGTCCAATCCCGACCTTACGCATTTTCCGAAGTAGTTTCATTACTAGTAACTTACAGCACAAATTTGATGAAGATAGCGTCATTAGTTGTTGAGTTATCGTGATTTTTTATATTTGTTCGTTAGCCCTGAAACCGATTAAAAGGTCCAGAATCCGAACCCATCGGCCGATTTCGCCCATTTGCAATCCCCGCCGTACTTTCAGTCCTAGTAACCTACAGTTAAAATTTCATCAAGATAGCTCCATTATTTTTTGAGTTATCGTGCCTACGGACGGACGGACGGACATGGCTATATCGACTCAGGCGGTCACGCTGATCACAAATATATATACTTTTCCATATCTAGCTCGCTTCCTTTAGGTGGTTACAAACACCATACCAAAGTTAATATACCCCTTTACCTAATCTATAGGTGTAGGGTATAAAAAGAATTTATATAATTACCGAATTAGTAATAATATGAATTATTATATTATATACTATTATATATTTTTTTATTTGGAAATTATTACTTACCTTACTATTAAATTTTAATTTACACAAACGATCAAAAGTTCCAGAACCCGAACCCGTGTTCCGATTTCACCCATATGTAGTCCCCAACGTACTTTCAATACTAGTTAATCCAACACAATTGGAGGTTCTATCTTAATTTTAAGTTATAATTTTTATTAATTTCGATGATAAGCTTTTAAAACTTGAAGGGGTTTAAGAGAAGTACTGAACCACCACCTCAATTGATCCCAAATTATGGGGACGAGCAGGAAATAGTAAATAACACCCATATGCGAAACTTGCAACTTCTACACTTGTTTCAAATTACTATCTTTATTAATTTCGAAAATATGCTTTAAGGTCCTCGGAACTGAGTGGCTGGTCCACGACCCACTACTCCAATGGGACCCAAATTTCAAAGACACTTACGAAATAGGAAGGGACACCCTGATACCAAATTTGGAGGTTCTATCTTCATTGGTTTCGGAATTATGCTCGTTTGGCCTAAATTCGATCATAAAGTTCTATGTTCCGAACCCATTGTCCAATCCTCACCGTACGTGATCACCGCCGTAGTTTCATTACCAATAACCTACACCTCAAATTTCATGAAGATAGGCTCATTAGTTGTTGAGTTATCGTGACTTTTTTTATATATGTTCGTTAGCCCTGACACCGATTAAAAGGTCCGGAATCCGAACCGTTTGGCTGATTTCGCCCTTATATAGTCCGCGCTGTACTTATAGTACTAGTTAACCCTTGTACACAATTTGAACGGTCTATCCTAATTTTAAGTAACTATTTTTAGGCATTTCGATTATAAGCTTTTAAAACTTGGTAGGTCAGAGAGGGGTACAGAACCACCACTCCAATTGATCCCAAATTAGGGGAGCACGCAAGAGATAGTAAAGAACACCCTTGTGGCAAATTGGAAGCTTCTACCTTTTTTCAAGTTGTTATCTTTCTTAATTTTAAAGATATGCTTTAAGGTCTTCGGAAATGTGTGGCTGGTCCCCGACCCACTACTCCAATGGGACCCAAATTCACAAGACACTTAGGAAATAGGAAGGGACATCCTGATACTAAATTTGGAGGTTCTATCTTCATTGGTTTCGGAATTATGCTCGTTTGGCCTAAACTCGATTAAAAGGTCCAGAATCCGAACCCATGGGCCGATTTCGCCCATATGCAATCCCCGCCATACTTTCAGTCCTAGTAACCTACAGTTAAAATTTCATCAAGATAGCTCCATTATTTTTTGAGTTATCGTGCCTACGGACGGACGGACGGACGGACGGACATGGCTATATCGACTAAGGCGGTTACGCTGATCACAAATATATATACTTTTCCATATCTAGCTCGCTTCCTTTAGGTGGTTACAAACACCATACCAAAGTTAATATACCCCTTTACCTATTCTATAGGTGTAGGGTATAAAAAATTTCACCAAGAAGGGATTTGAACTAACGACCCCAAAATTGTATCAAATTCTAAATATACAAAATGTAGACCACATAATTTATAAACCTTAAAGTTTTTAAAATACAATAAGAAATGATGTAAGTCATTTGTTTTTTTTTTTGTGTATCTAATCTATTACTAGAATCGAAGCATAATCTGCGTTATACAAAAAGAAACGGTTGCGATTTTATTTGAGAATATGGTATTGTTATACAATATATGTATATGTATTTAATGAAATTGGAAATAGTTCTTAATTAGAAAAGAAGTTTTACTTTCAATTGACCTTCCGTCATTCTGTGACGGACCAACAGCTAGTTATTAAATATTCAATTTGACAAATTTAAATGTTCCAAATTTTTTTTAGTAATATTCAAAGCATATCGCATTTGTTGCAAGTTGCAATGACATTTCCTTGCCAAATAAGGACTTCAACTAATATGTGTAGGAAAATAATCTTTCCAGGTATTATAACAAATTAATATGAATTTTGATAACGAACATCTTTCCAGATTTTAGTATGTATTTTAATACCGCAATAATAGTCTGACTCCAACTTCGCTTGATGGAGTCCGTTACAAAAGTGAACACGTTTTTACAAGGTTAAAAGAAAAAGGAGATTAGAGGAACAGCTTTTAAGTCGAAAATGGCCGGCGTAAGTCCGTCTTGTAATACGTCCGTCAGTAGTGCTAATTGCATTGTTTTGGTACAATCGATGGTTAAGTACATTTTAGTATATTTAGTATTGTATAATATATTTTGAAACTTCCAGTTTTCTTTCCCACATATATGAAAAAATTTTACAACTTAACTAAATTTTCAAAAAATCAATTTCCCTAAAAAAACTTATCAAATCAATACAAATTTGTTTTAACATATTGTTCATAGAAATGATAAAAGTTAATAATACAAATTAAATTAATTAACAAGTTTTAATCGAAAAAGTTTTAACCTAATCCAAATTTTATTCTGACCAAGACGCAAAAAGAAAAAGTAAATACTAATATAAAAGTTAAAACAAAACGCCCTCAAGTAAGGTTAAAATAATAAAGAAAGAATCTCTATTATAAAAGAGGAAGACACAATATCAGAGAATTTGTTAAAAAAATTTCATCTTTTTCTTTTTATTCAAGTGGACCATTTATTGAAAATTTGCTCACACCTTTGCTGTTTTTTTTTAAATTTAAGTTTGTTTTCTGTTTTTCATTTTTAGTACTTCCATTTAAGAAATTTCCAAAATAATTTAAAAAATATGATTATTATTTAAAGTGTAACTGTCAGTGGACTGCTTAAAGAAGTTACTATTTGATATAAAAACTACCCGATTTTAATCTTTGATAAACTTTATTAAAAAAATTCAATTTTCAAAAATGTTATTTTAATTAATTTAATCTTAAAAAATTAATAAAAATCAATATATTATTTAGTTTAAATGATTTAACTAAAGGTTTAATGAATTATTTTTTAACAAAACCTACGTAACAGAAAGTTTATAAGGGAGCAAAATTTTTAACAGACTATTTTGTGGTGAAATTTTTAAGTAAAATATAATAAAAAATTACTGGTTTACAAGTTTAAAAATCGCAAATGTAATAATTATTAAAATTGGGTCCCAAAATGTACAGCTTCATAAATTATTCAAATTGGATTGACAAAACCTAAATATTAAAAATTATCAATTAATTTTTGCATATCATTACTGTTATTCTTTAATTTTATCATTCGCATAAAATTAAAGAAAGTTTCTCTTTCTTTAATTTAAATAGCTCTTAATAAATTCACAAATAAAATTATTGGAAAAATTAAAAATTTTTATACCAAAATAAATAATCACAATTCTAGATCGATTCCTACAATGATTCTTATTTCTTGAAGTTATTTTTTCCCCTGAGTTTTTAAAATTGAGTTATTTGAATTAAATAATCAAAAGAATTAGTTTTATTATGATATATGAAATATTTCTAATAGTACTTCATAGCCAATGATTTCTAAAAATTAAATACGTATATTAATTTTTATTATAATTGAATTTCAATCTTGTGCAGTTAAAACTGTTGGTTTATCCTAAATATTTAATTGTAATATTTTAAGGTTGACAATTAAAAGAAAATGTAAGATAATATTATTTAAAATTAAAATAATAATGAAATATTTTCCAACGTTCATTGGGTATATAAATTAAAGTATCACTCACAATCCTTGCACTTTGTTATGTATCTGCTCACTTTTTAACTCCTTCCAGATAATATTTAGCAAGGCCAAATAGGATCGGAAATTCCTTTTTCTGCCAGTTAAATGTGTTGAATTTGAATTGTAATATAAAACTTCCAGCCTAAAAGTATTAAAAGTAAAATCAGATCTGTATTAAATTTTACATTGTGTACATTTTGATATAACTATATTTTAACTAAGTTTTGTTTTTTAAAGCTTTAATTTTAATTTACTTTTCTCCGTTTCTTTAAAATAAAAAATATTAATATATAAGTAAACACATTTAAAAGCTATTTTTATTTGATTGTTTTCTATATTTTAAATATTATTTATACGCATGCACGCAATAATTTCTTTCAAAAATGTAAATTTAATAAAATAATGTTTGTGTGAATTTTTATATAAAACAAGTATAAGTCTAATGTCTTAGCCACAATGATCGAAACCATTACGCAGCATCGAAGCTGCAAAATGTCAAAAAACGTAGCTATCAAATTTTGCAAGAGCAAGGCAAAATGTTAAAGTAGCATTTAATGTAAACAAATTAAGTTAATAAAAATAATTAATTTTTCAATCATTGAACTGAAAGTAAACTAAAAAATTAATTTTATTTTAAATTGTTTTTAATGTTATTATTTATATAATAAATAAATTTAATTTTCAATTTTTATAATTCTATATTCTTCAATTTCAAACTAAAAAGTAATAATATGTATAAATAGCTGACAAAATATAAACAATTAGCTGTCAAACTAGCGCAGAAGTTAAAAGTTGATTAATTTTTGCCATAAGGCGAAACTCCGTTGAAACTTTGTTGTTACTTTCATTGTGTGCATTTGAATTGTTTCCCATATGTATAAATTTCGAAGTAGAATTTCAACGTTGTTGGCTGCGCTCATTGCGTTCAGTAGTATGAAGCGCGATTAATTTTTTTCTAAAATAAATAATAAATTTTCTATTGAAACGATATTTTTATCTACTTGTACCAAAAAAATGTTATGATTTTGTGTACCGGACTTTAATTGACGTTAATGTCCTTACATTTTAATGTGCAAAGTGTTTGTTTACAAGATTTTCTGAGCATTTTTTAAAGTGCAGTATTTCTTTTATAATTAAAAATATAAATTGATTAAGAAATAAAAAATATAAGATTGAAAAAAAAAAATATAGCAACACATCGTTGGAAGCTACATCGCTGCAAACTAGTATAGCGTTAGATGATACTGAACGCGATATGTTTCATATAGGTATTTTCAAAAAAAATTAGGAAGGGATTAAAAATTTTAAACGAGTTATTGATTGAATGAGATACAGTAAACGCATTCGCTTTTAATGAAAAAGTATTTATAATTTCATATTCTGAAACAAATATTTTTATAACTTTGAATTCTACGAAAATATCAACATTTAAAATTTATTTTGTTATTCGCAGCATAAAACAAGCATGAATATCCTTGAAATTTTCAGTCAATATGCAATAAAAAACATGTGTACAAATAAAAGAAATAAAGGATATAAAGGGTAAATTTTTCTTTTAGTAAGGAAAGTAGTAAAATGTATACAAAAAATGTAGATGCATTATGAATTTCTTTTGTATTGTAGAAAAATATAAATTCTCCCTACTCTTCAAAACTGTAACTGAAATCATTTTTGAAATTGCGTCAAAACATAATTAAATTATAAAAGACGTGGGCTTCTGGTGTATGCAAATTGAGATTATTTGATATTGTTTTTGCTGTTGGTTTGTGTAAATTTTACTTGTACAATTATTGCGACATTCACATTTTCCTTCTCCAAAATCTTTTCCAGGTATGGTAATTCTTTTATAATTTTTATATATTTTTCCAGAATTTCTTCTGACTTTCCTTATATTTTTTTTCCAGCTATCTGTATCCCTTATCCTCATCCTTGATTACTTATTTATTAAACTAGAGCCAGATAGGGATTCAATACTCCCTGATAACATTTTTTTTAATTAATAATCATTGTTTATAATTAAAACACACTTGACTGGGATTTAACTGAAACTGTTATTCGAATAATGATACATCTGAAGGTTGATTAGGCTGCGAGTAATCAGACTCATACCTTGCAAAAATATTTTAATTTAAAATTAAAACAATTACAAAAGCTTTAAAATAAACGTTAATTTGAAGAAGCTAAGACTATATATATACATTATATATAAATTTTGTTTTTTAATATTCTCGGATTTTCTTGTTTTTTTATAATTAATAATAATTTGTTTTATTAAAAATTGTAGATTACAATTAGTACAAAATTTAAGTAGATTTTCTAATATACAAGTTTTGTTTAAAATCTTTTCGAATAAAAACTTTTAATTAAAAATAATTAATACTTTTTTGAGTATATCATAAGGAAAAAGAGGAGGTTTTCAACCGCACCGGCTGTTTATATAGACTACTGACCGGCAGCTGATTAGAACATGTGCATTCATAAAATTATTATATAGAGGTCGGTTTTCCCCCTTGTTTTTGATGCGTTAGCGCATAGGCCCTAAATTTTCGAACCATAAAGCAAAAAACTTTGAAAAACTGATTTGCAGAGCAATAATTTGATGTCTTTCAACAGGAGTAATTTCCGGTTAATTAGGGATATAAAGTTTTTATGGGGATGTTGCATTTTTTAATTAAAAAATCTACATGAGTTTTAAATAATAGTTTTTTATCCAATTTTAGCCCTAAGTACAATATAAAAATAATAATTACCCTTTCCCAGGTAATTTCAATATTATCAAGCATTAAATTATGAGTTGGTAGTAAATCTGGTAGTGCAATACAATAGTTTCATACTAAACAAATTTTTATCGTTTAATACAAAATTAATTAAAAATTTTATTGCACAAAATTAATTCCAACAATTTACCTCTGTAAAATTTTTTAAATTTTTTAGTGCAACCATACAAATATTTTAGTAAAAACTTTTCAACAACAAAATTCTAGAATTCTTTTTGTTTTTAAAACATTACCAAACAAAATATTTTATAAAGTATCTGATAGGTACGTACATATTTTTTACCTAGATAAAAAAAAAAATCTATTGCATACAAATTTTTTTAAAACATATGTTTCAAACTTCCTTTTTTTTCTATCTAAGCAAAGTGCTATTTAAAAAAAATGATATAATTTATTTTTTTGATAGCACCAATTTAGTAAAGAGCTGAAAATCAGGTAATGAGGTAAAATGCATTGCACTTTTATATTATAAAACACCAAATATAATATGACTTTACAGTTTAAAGCAAACCAAATACCGAATAAAATATTTAAATTTATAATTGTATAAAAAATCACAATAGAAAATGTTTTGAAAGTACTCAAAAAACTTTTCTGTGCAATAATATGTTAAAATTTTTGAATGAGTTTGTATAAGTTGAAAAGCATTTTTTAAAGGATTTTTCAAAGGATATCCACTATACAATTTTATGTGAAGTTTTGTGTGGTTGAAACAGAAGAAAAAAAAATACAAAATATTTTACACATTTTTTCACATATGAATCTAAGCCAAATAAAATACTTTGAATTTCAAAATACTTTTTTTTTTTTTTAGCCACCCTAAACTTATTGTATAAACACAATTATTACTAAATGTTACATTCCGTAGTCCCAGAAAAAATTTCTAAAATTTTTAAAATTCATGCACCTGTTGCAGAATAGATACAAAAAGGTTATTTTTGTTTCCTTATAAACATATTTAAATATCTGAAAATTCCAGGATTTTAAATAAAATATATGGATGTGAAGTCTTTTGTAAATACATACATTGGAAATTTTCAATAAAAATATGTAAATGTAAACAAAGAGATTTCAAAATGATCACATTATAATTTAAACAAGAAAGAATGTAGTAGAGTAGACTGTATCAACTTTGGAATGCCCGTATGACCGTAACATAGACATATCATCGGTTAAATTAATTTTGACAAAATTTTAAATATTCAACTTATTAGACTTTCAATTATACACAAAAAAAAAATTGTTGAAAAACAGCTCTTCGAACCTCTGCACTGCAGCAACTTAACTGTAGTAGACCAACCAAATTTTGCACAAACTTTGGCCACAAAATTAAAGTTACTGACAAAATTCCAGACACCCTGCTTCATTAGGTATAGATTAAAAATGCTCATATAAAAAAGAAGTTGTGTAACAGCTACTCGAAAACTGGCTGGATTTCAATATTGATGACGGCTCTTGCGAAACGAATTTTTAACTCCTGCTTATCTGCGTCACAAACGTAATGGCAAATTTAGTATACTTTTTTGACCTGTGGCCATATGGGTATAAAAAAAAACCTTAAGGGTATTTTTCATATTCAATATTACTAAAATAAATTTTTATCAACACTCAAATATAATGTTATATAGGCAAAATATCGGAGCTGCCTCCAGTTACTCGACAAGTTGCTTTGTCGAAGAATTAACTATCGAAAATGCATTCAAAATCAACTAAACAAAAAAGTAAATTAAAAATAACGATAATTTTTACTGAACACGCTTTTGCACACGTTTGGTCTTTGGTTGTACTAGAATTTCGTTTTATTTGAATTTCTAATTTTAAATTCTGACTTTGGTATTTTTAATTTTATTTTTCGAATTTTTTTTCAGTTTGACTTCCCGTACTTTGTAAAGTTTTATTGTAATGTATTTTAACAACTATTTAAATCTTATGTTATTATTTAGTCCGGATTTTTAAAGCAATCCTCTAAATCAAAATCAGACATATAATTTAATTCCTTCAAGTACTTAATATTGTCTTTGATTTTTTGGAAATCGGGATTTTTTTGGCACATTCAAGTCATTTTGTGTCACATCATAATTCAAAGTTATATCAAAAATTACTGCAGATTCTGTTTTATCAGATTTATACATCATTTATACATCAATGAGCCTCTATTATACATCAATCCGTTTTATTTTTATCTCAACTTAGGCGATGCCTTTTTTTGCAAACATAAAAGCACGACAAAGTAACTAAAAATTTATCAACAATCTGTCAAATAATTCAGATGTCATTTTTAAATTTCAGCTATTTCTTTATTTTTACGTTTGGGGGAAAAACTGTTCTGAAGAAGCGAACAATCTGTAATAACAGAAATCCTTTTTTTCTTCAAATAGTTAGAACTTAAACTTGGGGGCATTGATTATATAAAATTTGAAATTGATGAAACTGATAAATAAATTCTGAAATGGTTGCACTAAGAGTTTTTTTTAGAGAATGTACGCGCATCAGCAATTTAAACAATATTACCACATTTCTTTACATTCTTAATTAAAATTAAATATATTTAATAAGGAATTCAAACTTTTAAACTTTATCTAGACTTTATCTACATGAATAAAAAATTATTTATAATTTTATAAGTACCATTTTTAATTGAAAAATTTTTGTTTTAAAATCTTTATAATCCTCAAGCGTAAAACAGGAAATGTTTATACCATGCCAATGTGGGATAATATAAAAATTAATTTTTGTTTTTTTTTTGTAGTATTTAAAAAGTAAAATTTGTTTTAAAATGTAAATAATAACAAATTCTAAAGAAACTTATATAACAATAATAATAAGTAAGCGTTTAAGATGTTAAATAATAATAAGAGACTAAAGTTATTATTTTACCGAGGGAAAATAAGAACGCAATTTTTAAATTGAATTTATGGTAAGTTCCAGAAAAACAAATACTATATAAAACTTTTACCAACATGTCTCCGACAACCATAAGACTGATTGTTTTTAACCAGGAGTAACATAGCTATATGAATATGCATAAATCATTGCTATTGCATTGAGAAGTCAATAAGCCTATTGTCTAATGAGGTTCCTAAAAATGTGCAAATCTCTTTTAAGTAAAAGAAGATCCCAGGTTCGAGAAAAATTTAAAGGCAACAGAACTTACCACCAAAAATAACGCATCCCTTCTGTATTTCAAAATATCACCGTTTTCTTACATTCATACAACGTGTATGGATACTTTCACCTAGAGAATGAAATTCAATAAGTAAAGTGTGTAATAGAGGTTAAATATTAAAAAAATATTCTACGCCAAAAAACTTCAAAGAGAGTAAAAAAAAAATATAGAAAAGATGGAATATTATTCAAGAAATATAGAAAAAATAAATTTTTTAAATACCAAATCTAAAATCTTTTAAATACCAAAACCAAAGAATCCACTAAAGATTCAGATCGCATTATACAAATTCAGTGAAGATAAAGTTCTTAAAAAATTTTTTTTTAATTTCTTTTTCTTATGACTGTGACATTGTTTAAAAAACAAATAAGACTGAACAAAAAAAATAACTGCTAAAATGACTACTTTATAAATTTAAAAGAATTTGTGAAAAATATTTTTTTTTTAATTTTTTGTACAAACTTAAAAACATGCTACGATACACGACTTAAATTGTAAGCTTCAATAGTTGAGAGGATTTCCGTTTAAATAAAATTTATAAATTTCTTATACATAAGTATGAATTTGTTATATAACGGAAGTTAAACGGATCTTAACTTTATGTCCTTTAGTTTATTATTTTTAAAAATTCAATTGAACTTTAGAAAAATTTTCAAAAAACAAACAAAGTGAAGAAATCACACTTTTGTCATATATGTTTAATATATTTTTACTTGTATCAATATATTGAAACTTGCGAATGAGTCCAAATAAACAAAGTTGGAAAATAAAGATTAGGATTTTGAAGCTGAGTAAGAAAAATATTAGATTGACATAAATCGATAGAAATTGAGTAGTGGATTTAAAAGTTTTTTGGAAAAATGCAAGTAAGAATTTTAAGAAGAGCAGGGCAGGGCAAAAAGTTGAACAATCGTTTTTTACAATTTTTGAGAAATTTTTTGGTTTAGAATTCGTTTAGTTTTATCATAATATTTTCTTGTTGATTTAAGTAAAGTGTATAATAGAATAGAATTAGGTATGACAACATTTTTTCAGTTTTCTACTTGAATGAACAATGTTAATTTTTTTTTTGTATTATTTCTTTTTAATATAAAACTGAACAAAGCATGAAGTTCAAAAAAAAAATCGCTCAGAGCTTGTGATTCGTGTTTTTTTTTAAACAGAGCGTGATCAGGTCGTGCTCTACATGATTACTTCAAATATGTAGAATGCGGATAAGCAAAATTAAATACAAAGACATTTTGACGTTTGTTTATTAAGTTAGTCAGTTTTAATTTTAAAATTTGCCTGTAATGAACCTCTTCACTAATCTTACGGCGATTACCCCGTTGTCCTCTGAAAAAAAGATAATATCTTATCTTTTATCAATTTTTATTTGATACAACTGTAGCCCTATTGTAAGTTGGAATGCTAATGTTCCTAATAACGTGATTGTGCTTCTTTTTATCGTGAATCGATGTATTCTACGCCAT
>CAUJBZ010000068.1:0-17670 GCA_963082915.1 Dolichopus griseipennis | reverse complement strand
ATAAAAAACAAACCTCAAACAAAATTGACTACTTAAAAATTCCAATTAACAATACGCAAATTTTAAACGACGCCCAATTAAATTTAAATAAACTTAAAATAGAAAACAATAATTATATTATCAAAGAAAACGAACACATAAATGAAGTAATGGCAACACATTTATACCAAGTTCAAAAGCAAGTTACAAACAGATTTTCCCCGATAAGTAACAATATAGAGCAAAGTATTAACAATTTAAACCAAATAATTCAAAATAACAAAACAAATAAAATATCCCTTGTTAAATTTAACAATCATTTACATTCAAATAATTTACTTGAAAATGAAACTTTAAATAATTATTTTATAGCTCAAAATGAACTCAAAGATATTTTATCAAAACTTAAAGGTAAAACATCGTCAGGTATAGATAAAATTCCAAATATAGTGTTAAAACATCTTCCTATTTCAGTAATTAACTTATACACAATAATTTTTAACAATTGCCTTAATATAAGCTACTTCCCAAATAAGTGGAAAAAAGCAGTTGTTATTACATTAAAAAAACCAGGAAAAAGTGCTTCAGATCCTAGCAGTTATAGACCAATAAGTTTATTACCAAATATAGGAAAAATCCTAGAAATAATAATAAATAAATTTATAGTCAAAATAACTGAGATTAAAAATATTATACCATCAAATCAGTTTGGTTTTCGTCATAAACACAGCACAATACATGCTATGACGAAGCTTTCATCGGATATATGTAGAAATATAAACGATGATAAGGTTGTAGCAGCATGTTTTGTGGACTTTGAAAAAGCTTTTGACACCGTCTGGATTGATGGTATAATATACAAACTCTTAAAATATCAATATCCCTTACATTTAGTTATTCTGATTAACAACATGATAAGAGGTAAAACTTTTAGCACATGGGGGTCGGATAATCATTTATCCAAAGAATTCAAATTATCCGATGGGTTACAACAGGGCACCGTAAATTCCCCTATTTTGTTCAATATATACATAAGCGAATTACTGAATTCTCTAAATAAAAATTTAGAGCCCAATTACAGTATAGCATTTGCGGACGATCTGACAATTTACGCAACAAGTAATAATCTAAGAGATGCACAATACATTTTACAAAAAATGTTTTATAAAGTGATATCTTATAGTAATCTTTGGAAGCTAAAAGTAAATTATCAAAAATGTGAAACTATGTTATTCAGGAATACTATTAACAAGGTAAAATATAATGTTAAATCATGCTGGAGAGATTTTTATATATTAACTCCAGACAAAACAAAAATTAAAAACTCTGTGAACTTCAAGTATTTAGGAGTTCACTATAATTATATGTTAAACTTTAACTATCATGTTAAAAATCAAATAAGAAAAGCAAATAACGCCTTTATTAATTTAGGAAAATTGTTCTTTTCCAGAACACTTTGCAACAATGTTAAATTGCTCTGCTACAAAACCTTAATCCGTCCAGTACTAACATATGCCTGTCCAATATGGTATAATGTTAATGCTTCTGTGATGGAAAAATTAAGAATATTCGAACGCAAGTGTTTAAGAGCTTGTACAAATTACAATAGAAAACCTAACACTAATATGCACTATTATTCAAATAAATTTATATATGATAAGGCGAACATAGTTAGAATCGACAATTTTATCATTCGTCTCATACGTAACCACATTCAAAGGAGTAGTGAATCATGCGAGAACTCATTAATCTGCCATCCATGGTACGAAGATTTTGAGTACATTAAAAACTGCCTAGTTACAGGTTTTTTGCCTCCAGAAGGATTCGTGTTTTTGGACAAACATAATTATATTGAAAATAATCAAAATATTCCGATTTTATACCACTATAAAAGAAACGCGAAAATAAAACAAATACCTTTAAATTTAAATATAATAAATATTAATGACAATGAGTTGTTTAAATATGATAAGTATATTCCTGCAAAAAATAAATTAGAAATTAAAAAACCATACTTTTGGAAAAATTTAGATGTAACGTAGGTTATAGTAGGTTTAGGTATAGGTATAAGTATTAGGTTATTTTAGTTTTAAGTTTTTATAAAACATATAAATAAAAAAAATTGGTTTTTATATAAAAAAATTTTTTCCAATAAATTCAATTATATTAATATTAAATCAAAACTAAAATATATTATGTTAAAATCAAAATATCAATATTAAAACATCAAAAGAGATTATACTAATATAGTTCTAAATAAATTGTGAGAGCTGACATATTGGTCAGCCATGTACAAATTACATTTTAGCATATAAGAATTCTTTTTAAGTTTTTGTTTTTGAATTGTTAAAAAATAATATAATGAATAGAAAAATAAAACACTAAAAAAAAAAAAAAAAAATTCAATCAAGACCAAAAAAATCAACTGATAAAAAATTGAAAAGGGCAAATTATATAACTAGACAAATTTTTGTTCCGAGAACTTGTTAGAATTTTTTATTTTACGGTTGCAGAGGAAGTGTTTCTGAGATTGTTTTAAAGATGAAAAAATAAACAAATTATTTAACCACCAAAAAGGAGCAAGCCAGATATAGAAAAGTATATATATTTTATCTACGTGTCCCTTCAGTGTTGATTGAGTTCGTTCGTTCGTCCTTAATGCTGGATAGCTGAAAAAGTCAAGAGCAAATGAGCATATCTACGAGCTCAGTAAAGATAAAACCTTCAAATTTATTGCAAGGGTGTTTTTTTCTGTTTTTCCTGTGTCTCTTTGGTTTACAATGAATTGGAATGATGTTTCGGGTACCTTCCATACACCTAACGAAACTTAAAATTATCGAAACTAATAAAAATATTAACCTGATATTTAGCACATAAGCCCTGCTTAAATTGTATCCTTAAAAATAAGGGTTGATTGTAGTAAAAGTTCAGAAACCTCCAAAATAAGAATTTTCCTATTATATTAGTCTCCAGTAGATTAATATGAGAATTATTTAAAAGAATATCACTCTAAGACTTTATTCTTAAAGTGTGATAAAATATCTTATGATATTGTTATAAAAATTAAAAGGCCCACTTATAAGTTTTTTTGTTTTTGGGTAGTTATTAGATACAAATCTTATAAACTACTCATTAAATTATATGCTTACAAAACAAACATTTTATTATGAAAATTTTCTTCAGATATTTTGGAAAAACTAAAACATCAAAAAATTTCACTATACAAATATATAAATGCTCTTTTCTTTTTAATTTAAAAAAATTCTTATTAATTGCTAATTTACTGTACAGATCAACCAAAGCTTACAGTTTACATACCTTTCTAATTAATTTTTGCAAAGGATAAAAACTTTTCATATATGGATTTATGTTTACTCTTTGTATCAACAGATTTTTCACTATACATATCTAAAGATACATTTTAAATATTGTTAAAAAAAAAACTCTTTAGATTTACCTTAAAGTAAACGTTATATTTTGTATACGTATTTATATTAGAAAAGAAACTTTTTGAAATATTCTGTAATCAAATAGTAAAATGTGGGTAGTTTCTTCTACATATATATATATATATATATATATATATATAAATATATTTACTTCTAAAAGAAATGTTACCATAATGATTGAAAATCATTTCAAAAATCCTTTCAGTTAGAATAAATAATCAATTTTTAAATGATTATATCTTTTTATTTTGTAATTCTTTAAGTTTAAAAAAAAAAATTTAAGTAAATATTTACTTTGAGTAAATATTTACAGTAACTTGTTTTCATTATTTATTTATTTACTTTTTCTAAATGCTCATATGATTAATTTTAAAATATATAATAAATATTAATATATAATATGGGATACCTAACTTGTGTGTGGGAGCACATTCACCCATAGATTAAGTGAATTTAAATTGTTAATTTACCAACGAGTTGAGTGCGACACCCATATCAACTCAAACTCTGGAGAGTTTTTTAAAGAATTCTCAATTCTTTGATAATGGCTTTATATTATCTTGATAGTCATTATTTCTTACACCCATGGTTTTATAAGTAAAAAATCAAAATATTCTACATATGATTAAACACTATTCATATTTCAAATTAAATTTCGATCATCTTTAATAGAACCCCTTAATAGATCTGCCTTCTCTCTTGTGTTCTTGGGGATTCTATTCCAATGTCTGTTTTGCAATTAAGTTTGCAAGCCGTTTAAATGTTTGAGCAATCCTGATGTTAATATGCATATTTTTTTTAATAAAGTTGTTTTATACATTCTGTATTAATAGTATTAAATTTTACACTTAAAAATTTATTGAAAAAGCTTTTTGGTTGTATAAACAGTCACAACAAACAGACAATTTAACTCAAGAATCCACTCAATTTTTTTGAGTATATCAGTGATTAGCACACAAAATTTATATAGACAGTCGTCAGTCAACACAAGCAGACAATTCAACTTAAAATTTCACTCATTTTTTTTTTTGAGTATATCAGTGATTAGCACACAAACTTTTTGAATACATAGACTGTAACAACAAACACACAATTCAACTCAAAATTTCACTCAATTTTTTTTTGAGTATATCAGTGATTTGCACACAAAATTTTCGTAATATAGAAATTCCACTCAAAAATTCACTCAATTTTTTTGAGTATATTAGTGATTAGCACACAAACTTTTTGGATATAGACGACGATCACAACAAACAGACAATTCAATTCAAAATTTCACTAAATTTTTTTTTTGAGTATATCAGTGATTAGCACATTAGATGAAAAAAAAAAAACTGAAGTTCTTACAAAAGAGTAGTTTTGGTTTCATGTTTTATATTTTCACTTTTATTTTACAAAATTAATGAATGCATGAACATTGGGGTAAAATGAAAGTATAAAGATTGTACACGATATTATAGAAAGAGTAGAAAATGCAATGAAAATAACCAGAAAAGATAACAGTTATTTTAGGTTTACCTTTAGATGTTTGTTTGTTTTTTTTTTTTTTTAAATCTTTTTTTCAACTCCTGATTCCTTTCAACAAATGCAAGAAGATAAATTACAAAAAAGCTGTACAAAAGGAAATTTAAAAAATAAAAGAAAAACATCTATGATATGAAAAGAAGAGTGGGCGGGGGTGTTAAAATGACGAAAATCGTATACTGTTATATTCTTTGATTTTTTACTTGTATTTTATTCAGGAAATATACTTTGAATCTTTTTTAATTGTTTCATTTTATTTTTTTTTATATTTTCATCATATCTTCGTTTTAATTTTTTTTACAAAATGTTTTAATTGTGTTTTTTCCTGTGCTGTTAAAGTTTTCTTTTACCTGTTTCTTTTTCTTTTCCTGCTTTTACTACAGTTAATTTATTAACATGCTTTTTATATTCAGTTATAAAACAACTTTTTTTTTTTCTTTTCAAAGTTGGTAACCGCCTTTTTTTGGCCTTTGAGAAAAAAGAAAATGAAAACTGATAATAATTGATCGATTTGACTTTTAATGCCAATTCAACTGTAATTTCTCTATAACTGTTGTATTTAATGTACAGTTATAACTTATATGTGTGTAAAAAACAATCTGACATGCAAAGCAAATGAGGGAGTAATTTAAAATTGATAAGGAAGGATTACTATAAGTTTTTGAATCTTTGTGCTTATCTGTGCTTTATCCCTTAGCTCTTTCAAACTTCCTGAATTTAAAGCTTCCTGTAAAACATGAATTTCTAACTAAAAACTAATTAAATTGCAATAAAATATTTCAAATATCAAAAATATCATCTGAACTAAGTATTTAATTAGAAATTTACAATTCTGCCATTTTAAAAATTAATTGACTTTAGTTAAAGTAAAATAGAGAATGTGAATATATTAGTTATTATTACTAATCTATTAATTGCCCTCTGAAACTATTAAGCCATTTATTCAGGAATAAAAAATGGAAGCCCCGGGAGATAATGGATTAGTGAGTTGATGTTTTAAAAATTTGAAACTTTTGGGTATAAATGTTTATTAAAATTTTTTAAACTTATTCTACTATATCCATATATTTAAAATAAAGATCTAATAAATAGGGTAAATGAACTGTTATGTTCAAATTTGAAATAATCTTCTTTAACATTTATATAGAGATTAAAGAAGAGTTGTCTTTATTTTTACCAAGATGGGATGGCAGACAAATGTTACGGGATCCTGAGATCTTGGAAAATTCTAAAGATTTCGCTAATATATGAAAAAATTACCTTCCTTATTATTTGAGCCTTTATTTATTTAATTAAATTATTTGATAATATGATTAAATGAAATATCTAACTCTAATTTTAACATGATTTAATTTTTCTAATTTATTCTAAAGAGAAATCCATTATATGCTATTACACTAGTGGAACATCAATCATTGTTAATTTTTTTTAAATAAAGGATAGAAAATCCTTTGATCAAATCGATTCTTATAACGTGGTTTCTTATAATAATTCCAATAGTAATAATCTAATTTTATCTAGCCGATGGCGCAGGGGTGGTGGCGACGGCCTTTTATACGAAAGGTTCCGGGTTCGATCCCTGGTTGGGTATACTCAATAAATAGGATATTACAATATAGAATTATATAGAAATAACTTATAGAATTAATATCTATCAGCTGGTTCACATGTGTATTTGGTAATGGGTCCCAAACTTGCGTTCAAATATTTATAATTGTACGTAATTAATAAATAAATAAATAAATAACCTAATTTTTGACATATGTCAATTATTAGGTACTTTTGTATCTGTGAGTTATATTATTCAATTTAAATTTTTCCTTATGCATATTGTGTATTCTGCTAATTTCTTTATATTAATTAATTTTTTTATATTTTAGGTATAACATTATAAATGATTGGCTATGATATGAATTGAATGAACCGTAGCTATGTCAAAGGTTCAGTTAAGTCTAATCAAATAGTAACTGAAGTTTAAATAAACCCAATGACGACTAACAGCAAAACGAAATTGAAAATCTGAAAAAAACTTGAATCTGGGTCTGTGCAATAAAGTAACCACTAAACTAACTCTACGACTCTAACCACTATACCAACTACCCGTTGATTCCACAGTATACTTTAAGCTGCTATTATTATTTGATTTTATAATATTATGACTTTATAAGCAACTACACGTCAACACTAATAGCGAACAAAAAAAACAAATTGAAATTTAAAAAAAAATTCACAAAAACCGTTATACTGTTATTATGGTAACGAAAGAATATTAGCTTTATACTTTTTATTAAAGCATAGGGGAATTTTTAATATCTTTCAACAAGTTTTGTTTTTGTTTTTTATTTAAAAGTTATTTTTATGTACCTGTAGAGTGTGTTGAGTGTAGATTCGTTATAAATACTTAAAGAGAGAAAATAACCAAGTTAGCATTATTATCTTTTGTAACTGCTATTCTTTTTTTTTTGTTCTGTATGGAATTTTAAAAAAGAAAATTCTTTCAAATTGGAATTGTTCTCAAATTAGTAATTTTTACTTATTTTGTGATTTTTTTTTTCGAAAAATGTGATTTTAAATGCATGATAAAAAAATTATTAAAAAAAAAACCTTGTGCAATTTTTAATCAGTTTTTAATAAAAAAATTAAATATTAAAAAAAATTTGATTAAAATTTTGATATTATATAAGACTTTATGATCAAATGTGATTAGAATTTATTTGGTAGAAAGAGTATATAATTATCAAAGACCGGATCTTCATGCATTTAAAAATTGCAAAATATGCGCATATATATGCACCTAAAATTATGAAAATATGCACTTTATATGCATTTAAAAATTCCCATAAAAACTGAAATAAATTAATAAAATAACAGTACTTTAGGGTTAAATTTATATTATATTTTAGGTTTTCTTTAATTAATTCAAATTTACTATAATACATATAGAGCCAAAAACCATAAAATTATAATAAAAACAAATTCAAGTTATATAAATATAAAAACAAACAAACAAAACAAAAAAAAACATTATTAAGCAAACTAAACTAAACTAAAAACAAATTTTTAACTTTAGATAAGTAAATAGGTACGTAAGTTAATTAAATTAATTGAGAAGTTTATTGCACTGGATAACAATGTGGTGTTTAATATTGTTTTCTGACATATTGAGTCTTCTATCTGTAACCAGCTGCTTATAGCTTGAAAAACTTCTTTCTTCATCTGCTGATGTGATTGGACTATATTTAAAGGCAGCAATTTCATTTGCACTGTATTCATTTTCGTCTTCAATATTTGTCAATTCATCGCCAGTAAAATATTTTGAAAATTTTCTTAATTTTTCCAAACCAATATTTTTCGAAAATATTATTTCAAATTTATTTTTAATTTTGCCTCCTTTTTCGCCAGAAACTTTAAAAATTTTTTTTTTTACTGATTCTAACATATTTAAAGCAACAACAAGTAGAATATTCTGTTTTTGGAATGACTCAATAGCATCCTTTAGAAATGCATAATTTGTAGAAATATATATTAACTCAGCTTTAAATTTAGATAAATTTAAAATTTTTTTACATGTCTTTACAGCATTTGTATTTTCGTCATCAATTTTTGAAAATATTTCTTTCAATGTTTCCAAATTTACAGCGGAGTATAAAACACAATTTAACCACGTTCCCCACCGCGTCAATACAGGCTTTGGAGGTAATGGAAGATTAGGAGCAACTTCTTTGAATACGTCTACACGGGAGGGTGCTTTTAAAAAAACTTTTTTTAAATTCGACACCCATGTATCAGTATCAGGATGCAGTTCTCGTATATATTCAGCTACACGATTAAGATCATGAGCAACACAAGTTATATGAATTAATTTTGGGTATAATGCATTAATACCGTTGGCAGCCTTTTTCATATACGGTGCTGCATCCGTAATAAATAGAAGAAAATCGTCGCGTTTTAAGCTACTTGAAAGTAACTGAACCGAATTATCAAAAAGTTTTGCAATAGTATTAGAATTCGTTTTTTCCAAAAATTTACAGTCAAGTAAAAAAGTGGAAATTTCTTTTTCATTTTGACCTAATACACCCACTATAACATTAGCAACAAATCTACCACCAATATCGGTAGTTTCATCGATAGATATCCATACTTTTTTTCCTTTAAGACAATTTTTTATGTAATTCAAAGTATTTTCATAAATTGGTTTTAAGTAATTTTTCCGTAGAGTTGATTCATCTGGAATAGTTTTTTTAGTATATTTCTCTAAGAAATTACGTAATTCAGCATTTGTTAATTTATATATAGGAATATTTGCACATATAAGAGCTTTGCACAAATCAGTATTGAACTCGCATAAATTATTGTTCGGTTTCTCAAAAGAAAAAAAAGGTTCAACTGCATACATGTCATTAAATTTATATATGCGCTACAATTTGAATAAATGTATACGAGTTTTAGGGAATAAAAAGTAATTTTAGATCGTAAAAATCAATTTTTTAACTTCAAAAATGGGAAAAAATGCAAGAATATGCTGCTTTTAAATAAATATGCATTTTAAGCTAAAATGGAGAAAATATGCAAATATATGCAAAAATATGCATTTGCATGAATATCCGGTCTTTGATAATTATGATATTGATTACACTGGATATGTACTAAATTATTAAATTTAACTTTAATTAACAAATTCAGGATAATTCATCCTTAAAAAATCTTTAGATAAATTCGATTTGTTATGGTTTTTCATTATGATTAATTAGATATTAATAAAAGTTTCTTTTAAATTTGATATTTTGTATTAATAATTAATGTACTGTTGACCTTGACCTTGAAGAATTTAATTATTTCATTTGAAACCTTTTTTTTTTATTTTTTTTTAGAAAATAGGACATTTTGTATAAATAAAGATCTTGTCATCTTCATTTTTTATTTTAAAGACCCAATTTTTGAGTTTTTGGGGTTTTTTCAAAATCTTGCCTAAGAAATCGATCCTTCATGTAACAATTGATAATGTAAAGGTCATTAATTGACTTTGTGATAATTGAAGTTTGCAGAAACTGCGACATAGGAAATTTTAGGTTATTTTTAGAAGGTTTTAAGTACTAATTTTCAAAATATGTTTTTTTTTTAATTGTATATAGTCTTAGATTGTAAGTGTCAGACCTTTTTTATTTTATAAAAGCTAAAAGTTTCATCTCGCATGCTTCTAACACATGTAAAACAATGGGTAACTTTGTACTTTGGCTCATTGTGGCTTTGGCAGGTTTTCTTTGGAATAATATTAGAAATTAGGTCATTCTTTGTCAGACACTTAATATCGATATCAATCCGAGTCTGGCACCATAATATTGGAAGATTTTTATTATTCTAACGAATATGTGTTATTTGATACATGAAACACTTTGGTTTTTTAATGTTTATTAAAAATAGGAGACATGTGGATTAATTCTTCAAAACTTCGTCACATGCGACGATTAATATTTAAAATCTAGTATAAATGCACTAAAACTTCCAAAACCATATGATACAACATTTGGTAAGTTGAAGAAAAATAATGGAAATCAACCAACATATCTGATAAAATATCAATTATATTATTTATCTATCGATATAATTAACAAAATGATATTGTAAAATCCTGAATAAGTGATAAAATACGAATAGATAAAACGAATTAATGTATAATAAAAATCAGTTGAATTAGAACTGAGGCAATCTAATAATAATTATTAGGAACTAATAATCTTTGTGGAATTCGAACACTTTTTAACGAAAGCATATATAGGTATAGATAGACTTTTAAAGAAAGTTCGTTAAGTTCTTTCATTAAGATACAGTAAAACACTCTTAAGTAATCTTCCGAAAAATGCTTCAAATCGTTTTTGAACATAACCCCATTTAAATTTTTCTTTTTACTCGAAATTTCAAATAAATATATATATTTCTTTAAGTAGGTACTCTTGTGTAAAGTACCCATAAATTGAAACTTCAAAATGCTTAGTTTTATTTGTAATTTTATATTAAAATATAATAAATATAAAATTTTAAGTTTAATTTCCCAAATTTTTTACAACCTATTGTTGACAATCGAAATTAATTTTTAAACTTGAGTTATTATTTATCGTTTTGTAAGAGAGCAAGTAATTATTACTTTGTGTAACTTTACCTATAATTGAGATAAACCTAGAAAGTATTTCGTAAATTTACCTGCCTTTAAAAGCCATTATCCAAATTTTGGACAAACTTTGGCGCTTATTCTAGGCACCTGAAGGGATTTGTTCAATAACTTTATTCAAATAAGTAAGCGAAAGTTGTAACATTTTTTAAAGGTGTTTTATTGTACCTACATTATTTTAAAATATGAAAATGTTTCGTATCTAAATATAATAAAATACGAACTACTGTTGCTGCTGCTGATTAGCGTGCCTTTGTTATGTTAAGTGTTATTTATACACGTATAACATACTATTTCTTTCGTTAATTCTTTAGTGTTTGAAAAATTAGGAATAAAAAGAAATCAAAATGTTTAAAAGTGATTTCTAAAATTAATGTTTTTCTAATGCAATATTTACATACATTAAGTTAACCAAAAAAAAAAACATTATTAAAATGTTAATTTAAATATTCACATAATAACAAATTCCATTTCCTTCTAATCTAATATATAATAAAAGGCTAGAAACTGCTGGTAATTCACGTGCCTTTTTGTCAAAAGTAATACTTAGCAAGTAAATTATAAGTAACTAAGCGGTCGGATGGTTAGAGCAAGGATTACGGAATTTAATCATTTTTAGGTTGTAGGGATCTGAATTCAGATCATTTTTTATTTAGATATTTGTTTTGTAAATGCGAATAAATTCATTAAACATTATTTTTTTCGCTTAGGATTTTTATTTAATCTTATTGATTCAAAATAACAAAATTTCTTTTTTACACTTACACCTGTCGTACGACAGGCTTTCTCCCTAGTATAAAATGATATAAAGTTTAAAGATTTCCAACAAGTTATTAAGATTATTTCTATTCCATTCCATGTACGTAAAATTTAATTCATTGAAAAAAAGAAAATAATTTTCAAAGTTCAAAGAAAAAAATCAAATCCAAATCTTAAATTTTAATAAAAAATGTCATAAATTTTATCAAAAAATTCTTCACATTTTGTTTTTGAAAATTTTATAACACATAACATTATTGTTCGGATTTTCTTATTTTCCTTAACTTATGCATCACACAAATTGAATATCAAATGAAAAATACAAATAAAGATAATCCCCTCTCTGCATTTTTTTCTAAAAAAAATTTCTTTTCATCACTACAAATTCAAAAAAAGAAACATAAAAAGAACACATATAAAACATTACTCAAAAAAAATTTTATATTTCCATATGACATAATTTATCTAGAACCAGAAGGAAAAAAACAAAAACAAATAAAAAAAAATTTTTACTTACATTTTTAAACCATGAATATGACGTTACGGGTGGTCTAGCGTTTGCCCTGCATTTAAGCGTTACATTTTCTCCTTCAGCTCGTATCACAACACGACTTCGATCTTCGTTAGCCAAATGTACTGACACTGTTGGTGGATCTGATAAAAAAAAAAAAAAAAAACAAAATACAAAAAATAGAATATACGATAAATAAACCAAATAATTAAAAATGCAAAAAAATATGTTTTTTTTTTCGTAATATAAAAAAAAATTGTTTGCAAAAATCCAAACAGATATTCTGCAGATAATATGTAAAAATATTTGCGTAAATTTTTTAACTGTAGTCTGTATGAAAAAAGTCCCTAAACTAAATATGGAAAGAAGTCAGCAAAATTTTGTGCACCTTTTTCATTTGCAAAAAGTCCCCAAAATACACTTTTTATAAAAGTCATTAAAAGAAAGGAAAAATAGTCCCAAAATGCGTTGTATAAAATTATGTATGAAAAAATGTTAATAGGGCTTTTACGGTTGGACACAAAATCAGAGCTCAAATATAGTATAGTTTTGCATAATGGAAAATTGAAGTACCGTTTAGCAATCGTATATATTTGTTTTATATACAGTTATAAGGCTTTTTAAAGCAGCCTTCTGTTACCACTTTCAGATTGAATATATGAGTTCCTTACAGAACTCCAGTTATAACAATTTGAATATAGAGCTATTTCACCCTTTTGGAGCTCGGTAGCTGGTGGGGCTGCAAAAAAAAATTTTCCCAAGAAATTAATATTTTTGCAATATCTATTCGTTGTAACAAAATTTAATATATTTATTTCAAACGGTGTAAAAGTTTTGTCAACACACGGACTGACGTACAGACAGAGTGAAAATAGGTACATTTTTAAAAATTAGCCAAAAAACCAAATTGTTTTATACTTTCTAAAAATCGATACGTTCGATTTTTCTGAGACCTACTTTTACAACAAAAACTGAACTTGCTATAGGAAAATTCAAAGTTTCCCAAAAGGTTTTTCAAAGTACAACCAACTGAGTCTAGCATTTGGTGACATGTCATAACTCCACTCTACTTTGTGTCATAACTCTTACGACACTTATAAAAATTTTAAAGTGTGACATAAGTCCTTTGAAAAAAATGTCATAACTCGCTAAGGGAGCCTAACATTTATAAATATACCTTAATATACTTTATAAAAATACTTTTGGCATATGAAAAAACTCTTTAAAGTTTCATACAATTTTTGGGGACTTTTTTCATAGATATAGCCAAGACTGTGTATATCTTTCATCTTTTTAAAGTCAATGCAATTTTAAAATTTTACATATATGAGTTAAAAATAGAACAAAGATACAACACATTGATAATTTAAATCTTCAAAGTATAAAAATGTAAATAGAAAGGGATTTACAACGAACAATCCACGAAGCAACAAATATAATATTACATTAAATGTCAGTTTTTTTAATTTTTTATTGTTTTATGATTTTTTGTATTTTGTTGTTGTTTTTTTTTTTGCCAATTATTCTTGAATATAAATGGTTACAAATGAAAAACATTTCCGTTGAAAGGATATGCAAAATCATTTTCCCAGAAATCATTTATTTTAATTTTTCTTTTTTTTTGTTTGTTTTGTGAAGGAATAAAATATTTTTTTTATCATCAAAAATATGTAAATTAAAGAATGAAAAATTAAATTAAAAATTTCTTAAAAAATTAATTGACAATTGTTAAAATTTTTTTGTCCTATATGACGTGATTCAAGTGACACGAAAAATTAAAATTTTTAATTTTTTTCGCTTGTTGAATTCTGAAAGGCGTGTGTAAAACGTTAGTTCTGTGAACCGTCAAATTGAATAATATTAAAAAATTACAAAAGTAGAGAAATATAATGACGTTGTAGAGTGCCGTAGTAGAGTTGTAGAGTTTGTTCATAAAAAATAAAAATCAAGCTGAGTTTAAGTTTTAAATGACATTTGTGACTTATAACTTGTCAAATTTCAAAATTAAATGTCAGAATTTGATTGTTTATCAAAAATTTGTAAATGTTGACAAACAGATGGTAAAATATTAAATTGTATTTTTTATATTAAGTACAGTTTGTTTTACTACGGTGTCACGCTAAATTCTTTGAAATGTCGTCATAATTTGTTTTAAAAGATTGACTGAAAACTTACCAGAGGTTTTAAAATTATAATTTGGATTCAAAAAAATGTTGACAAGCATATAATGATACGATTTAACGAAAAACTAAAGCTTTAACTATAGCTCTACAAGTTTGTTTGCAAACTGTTTCTTTAAAAATTAAATTTGAGTCCCTATACGTTCTAGACTTAACATTAAATTTCAATAAAAGTTGATTTGCATTTTGTGGAATTAAAGTAACTAGTATAATAAGTCCCATTTATATTACATAGAGTGCTTACCATAAAATGGTATCGATATTAAATTTAAAAAATATTTTTCCATATTTCTAAAACGGCATTTAATTGTCAAGTTTATACGGCTTTTAATTTTCAATTTTATACGGCATTTAATTTTCATATCAATATACTATTTTATTCAATATACTAATCACAATTGTTGTCAGACATTTTTCTTTTTTTTTCATGTCTTAAGTTGTCACATGTCTCATTCTGTTTAAAGATTTGTATTAATCCAGTCTCTTATTTATTTTTATCAAAAATAAAACTCAGATAACCATGATATTGAGCTCAATGTCTGGCTATTCAATATCCATCGTATATAATAACCAAATTATCAAGGTTATTATCTTCTCAAGTTCAAGTACAATAATATAATAAATAAAACATTGATCAAAATTTGTTCTAGTCTAGTTACCATTGAATAATAATTTAATTTAATAAAATTTATGCAGAATAGAAAATTTTCATCTTTCGTATTTTTTGTTAGAGGCGTGAAATCACTTTAAAAATGAACAAGTTAAGGTTTATTTATCAATTATTTTCAATATAATACGATATAAATTTGAATATGGCTTCATTAAAAATAAAGGTGAAAACCCAATGAACGCTTTGCTTGCTTCACATGCTTATTTTTGCAGAAGCAGAAAAGCAAGCTAAGCAGCTATGACCGAATGAAAACTTCAAAACAGACATTTTGTCTTATTTCATAAGTCAATTTTTTAATAGTTGTTTACAAGTAGCAGCTATTACATGACAAGAATATTTCGTTTTCATTTCCAATTATTCGTTTGTGTACTGCATGTGAACGAATTTTGAATTTAAAAAATGCAATTCTCAAAATTTAATGACAAAAGCGTAAAAAGCAAGCGAGTAATTGAAAATGTTGCAGACATTATTCTCTCAGCTCGCTTTGTTAATTGGGTCTAGTTACATATTAAATAATGTATTTTATTGTAGACGTCAAAGCGTTAGAAGCAAGTGAGGCATGCAAGTCGTTCACTGAGCTTTCATCTAAAAACACTCCAAAACATTATCGAAACTGGGAAAAAGTCACTTTTTAATTGAAGTTTCATTTGCCAGTCAATTTGTTCTTCTTGTACTATTTTGAATATAGTACAGGAAGAATCTTCATCATATAATACGTTTGAAATGAATATTTGATGGAAGTCTGAGCGATGCTAATATATTTTGGCCATTTAAAATCAATTTTAGATACATTGCTAAAAGGATGCTACTAGTAACACCTGCATTGCATCATCCACCCTAATATAAACATAATTGGTTTAAAATTTTTATTTTTCAAATTTTTCAATGTTTATAAGTCACATGACATTTTAATGCCACCAAAAGCAACAACAAAACGTTATTTTGACAGTTACTGGCAATTGCAATTGTAACAAACAATTAAGTTTTTATAACTTATTTAATATTTGTCTTTTTTAATAAGATGTCGTCTTTTAAGTTCAGAAATATTGAAAATAAAAACATAAAAGTAATATAAAAATTTATAAAAATATTTTGATTTACATTTAAAATAATTATGTTGAAATTTAACATGACAGATATAATTATATTATCAAAATACTAAATAACAGAATTTGTTAAATAAGATGATATTCTTCACTAATGAAAGGTTTTTATGTATTGCTGGGTTTCTTGTTTTTATTATTATTCATTGCCATCTCTAACAATTTTAAAATGAATTTTTCCAACTTTTTAGTTATCAAAAGATGTTAAGTTATTTATTTTAAGGAAAGAAAAATAATATAAGTTAGAAGTTACTTCAAACGATGATTATGCAAATTTTTTTATTTAAATTTTTTTTGTTTTTATTCTTTTGAAAAAATTCGTGAATTAGTTGGAAATTAACAGAAAATACGCACGTGTAAAAATAAATTAAATGCAAAAAAATAAAAATCTTAAAACAGTAAGACATAAAATTAATCATAAAAAATCTTGAGATATTTTTGTTTTGCTTTATAACTTGTGATCGATACTTCTAGTCAGTATATTTTACGGTTCCCTTGAATAAAGTCAAACAGTACCTTTTTTGCTTTGTTTCAGTTCAGTTCAACATTTGATTTTGGCTTTATTTCAGTTCAACATTTTATATAAAGCCAAAAAGTGAACTTTTGAATATTGATTTTATTTCATTTTTTTAAAAACGAAATACTGCCAAAATTGAAACTAAATAAAATAAAAAATATTTTTTAACAGATATCTTTATTAATAAAAACGAGGAAGAGTGCAGTAGAGTAGACTGTGTCAACTCTGGGATACCCTTGTGACCGTAATATATACATTATTACATCCGGTTAATTACTTTTGACAAAATTTCAAACAGGCAGCTTTATTACGTGTAGTGCAATGCTCATGTAAAAGAAGGAGTTGTATGGCAGCTACTCGAATCCACTGCAGTAGACCAACCAATTGAAGAAACTTTGGCCATAAAACTAAACTACTTTTAGCAAAATTTCAGAAACCCAGATTTAATAAGTATAGAGTAATGCTTATATAAAAAAATGCTTATTATCGTTCGGACTGACAGACGGATGGACGGACGGGCGAACGGACATACATAGCTAAATGGATTTATTTTTCGATTCTAATCCGATCGATATATTTGATTCTATATCTACCTCACCTCCTTCTCTGTGTCACAAACGTAATGGCAAATTTAATATACCCTTTGGACTTACAGTCAAATAAAACATGAAATAAAAACAAAATTTAAATATTTGTTTTCAAACGTTATCTTAAATATGACAATGAAATAAAAGTCAATTGGCTTTATTTCATTTAAATTGATTTCGGGAAACCGAGTTCTCGTATAGTTATTTCGTAAGAACAAACCTGAA
>CAUJBZ010000067.1:25000-29790 GCA_963082915.1 Dolichopus griseipennis | reverse complement strand
CCGTCATATATGTCATATATGAAATTAGAATCTTTGAGGCATGTGTCAAATCAGTGTTGCTACATAGAAGCGAGACATAGCTTGTATCAAGAAATATTGTATAGAAACTACAAGTCTAACTCTATACTGCTAAATCAAATTTGTGATTAAACTTTGATTGACACTTATATAAGTTAACTAAATAAATAAATCATTACAACATTTCAAAATTGATAATACGTCATCATTATAACGTTTCTTCTTTGAGTTATAAATATTAATTAAAAATAAAATTATACATTATATTATTAAAGTTCGTGTTTATTCTGAAATTGTAGTAATTTTTTTTTCCAAAAACTAAATAAATTAATTTATAAAATCATTTATAAGGAAAAAAGTACGTTCATTTTTAAAGTACGTCATCATTATAACTTGTAGCATAAATGATTATAATAACTGTACGTGTCAGAAAATTTTACCCCCATAAGTATGCAATAAATTCATAATTTTTCATTTTATTACCTTAAGTTCAACAAAACTTTATGTATAATGAAAAAAAAGTAATTTATAAGGAAAAACTATTTAAACGGTAAATGCAAAAAGTTATTCAAGAAAAAAATGAAAATAAAAAACAATATACATAATGAGAAATTAAAATCATTGATCCAAAAACCTGACCGCTCACATTCAGTTAATATCAAAGTTATTTTAAGCAACACAATCATTTTTGCATTACACCCTCGTTCATCATATTGTGGTATTTATTTAGTTTTTGTTTTTATATTTTTTTTTTTTTTGGTTTTACTTACATATAGTTCAGTTATTTTAAATAGTGGCTTGTTACACACACATAAATATAAATATATTTAAAAGTTAATCTTCGTATTTATTATAAATTTTGTTCTTATTTTAGCTATTCGTTTATAAATTCAAATGTTTTACAAATATTTTTAATTTTATTCATACGTTTGTATTTTTAAAATAATGTTGAATTCAGCTAAAAATTGTAATTATAATCTTATCATACCCTTATACCCAACGATGTTGTATTTTGGAGTATTTTTCAACCCTTAGGATGTTCCCTTGGAACCCTTGGAAAACTTCAAACGTCACCAAAACTCAATGCAACAACCTCCTCAATAAAGCAAGCTCACATACTTAAGGAAGCGTTTATGTTGGAGCTGCGATAAGTGATAAGAGTGTCAATAAAAAAATAGTGTAGAAAACTATATATGCATGATTGAAATAGAGGTGTATTTATTGTAGCATCGCTTTGATCATCGACAAACAATATAAATTTCTTTCGAGTCTCTTATCGACGCTTACACACCCTTACACATTTGTTATTTTATTAGAAGTACAAAACCTTATTATTACTAAAATAAGTCAAATATTATATAAAATACCTTATGAAGGTTTATAACAACGAATTTATATAAAATACTTAATTCTGCATACACATATATGAGGAAATATAAAAATTCTTTCGTATACTAAACTATAAATGTTTTGAAACATTTTTTTATATACATTAATTATATACAATATACATATACTGTTATCAACCAACACTAAAATAAGTTTTTTAGCTTTTATTAATCTTCTTTAAAAAATAAAAATATTTATTCATGCACTAAAAAACAACCATTACTTTTCAGTTAATATTTAAACTGATTTCTAAAGAAAAACTATAAAAAAAAGTTATAAATTTTTGTGAAAATCGAAAAACTTTAAGTTTAAAAATATCCTGTTTATCATTTATTTCTCTCTCACCCTCTGCATCTCATCTCTTACTTTTTAACATCAGAATAAACGCGCGCTTTATTTAATATTAGTAGTAAACAATTTTTTTTAATACACACCACCCACCTACACCAACCTTCTAGCAAAACATCATCATTAAATGTTCATTTTGAAGTCTCGTCAAAGTCCGGAGACAAATAAAAGAAAGATAATAAAAAAAATTTTTAATCTTTAAATATATTGATTATTAGTTATTTCAGTTTTTTTATTATTTTGTATATAAATTCGATTTTATTTTTTAAGTATATTGAATAAATTTGGTTTTTTCTTTTTAAAAATCCAATCAATAAACGAATAACTGAAAATTATCTTAATATTACCCGAAATAAATGCATACATACATTGAACATATGTATGTATGCAAAAAAAAGTTATAAGATACATTTTGTTATTTCTTATCGAATAAGTCTTTGCAATTATTTTGGTGAGCATAAAAATATACGGAAGTTGAAAATAAAAACCACAACAAACAGCCTGTACGGAAAAAATTCCCAAGAAAAATGTCCTAAAATAAAATGTAAAAATCTCCAAAATAAGCAATATTTATAAAAATCACCAAAGGAATATAAAAAAAGACTCGCTAAATTTTTGGAAGGATTTTAGAGTTGGTTACAAAATCAGGAATCCTATAAATCCGTTATCAAGAGTTAAGGACAGCACCCTGCAATAGAAGTAAAAAAAGCCATAACTGGTACGTCTAATTTTTCAAAAAATACACCACCTAACTAACAGAATCTAACAGTCATATACCCTATTAAAATACCTTTGGAGACTTTTTTCATATGCAAAAGGTCCTCAAAATACATTTTTTATAAGTTTTAAAAGAATAAAATAAAGTTCATAACTTTCCCAAATTTTCATTGCTACAAATTTTAGAAACTTGTTTTCATTTTTGATTTTTGGGGCCTTTTTCCTTGGAGTCTTTTATCATACATCCCAACAAAAAAACATCTCTTAAAATGTAACATCAAATTTTTATGTTACTGCTTTTCTTTCAATTTCATTTTGTTTTTCTATTTTTAAAAAATTCTTAAATCGAAAAAAAACCCAACTAAGAATCAAAAAAGAAAAAAGAAAAACAAAATTAATATACGTATGTAGATTGTAGACCTATATATATTTATAAGTTCTATGGTGCCAACAAAAAAATATTAAAAAAAAAAATAATAACAAAATTGAATATAAAACTAACCAAATGGACCAACAAATATAAATACACTATTTTGGAGTTTTTGGGTTATTTATATGAATTAATATATTATAGTGGTGACTGGTGCCTTTCTGGTGCATTATAATTGTAGTAGTAGTAAAAATGCATTTATCAAATTCAATATAGCATAAAAAGAAAAAAATTGTGGGATTTCATGAAATACTGAACTTAAAGAAGTTTATTTGAATCATGTTTTTCATTTATAAAAAAAAAAAGAGTTATTTATATTTTCAATTCATATAAAAATTTTATTTTCCTATATTTGAATATAAATTAAAATGAATTTTAAATGTAAATTAAATAATAATTTTTTTTATTTTACATAATTTAATTAAATTTGGTTTTAAATATTAATTATACTGTTGAATTATTTTTCATATTAATTTGCTGTCCAATTTTTAATTTTTATTTATTTATTTATTAATTCCAACTAATGCCTTACAAACTTTGTTTAATAAATCATTAAATAAGTTCTAACTAATGCCTTGTTAAGGTTTAATTATTAAGTGGTCATCCCTACAATGTGCAAATTTTGAGATAATTCAAAAGTGGTTATAGAAACCACCTCATTTGTTGAACTGCAGCTTAGGTGTCGAACGTCTAATATATTCTCTTTAGTCAATAAAGTTTTATTCTCTAATATTGTAACAAATATCAAAAAACGTAACCTTTTTAAATTACCTTCTTATCATTCTTTAATATCTCATTTCCCAAGCGCTTCTAACTCTACCTAGTAAAATATTATTTTAATACATATAAATATATAATTTATTAATATTTATTAATATTTTTATTTTATATTCCTTTTCCACTCCTTTAAGGAGTATAGAGCATTCACCAAGTCTATATAGACTAGGCTTCAATTTCTTTAATCATTATATTTACTAAGCCGTTGATTACTTGGCTGTAGCTATATTGTATAAGATTATGAATACACAAATGTTACTTTTATTCGCCATCTGTTATCCTACACAAGAATCATTTATATTAAATCCTATCATATATTATGATATTAACTATTTTATATTACTATTTAATTATACAATTTTACGATATTTTTTATTAGACATGATCTGAACACGCGACTTTTCACATGAAATGCGCCGTCTTTACCATTACGCCCATTGATCAAATATTTATTAATATTACATATCATAAATTATAATGCAATATTTTTATAACCATCGATTACTAAGACCGTTATAGGTTTAGAATCTATTATTAATTTATACCAAATTCAAATTCAAATTGTATTAGTTAATTTTACTAAATAACCTCATATAACTAATTAATTTACAAAATAAATTGTCATTATAAATTAATTTCAATCTTCTTATTTTAACAATTTTAAATTAATTGGATTTTTGAAATAAAACAACAACAAATAATAAACTCATTAATTATTTTACTTCAATATATTTTGTTCTTTTTTTTTTTTTTTAGTACATTCTAGTACATTATAAAATTTATTTATAAAATACTTTATTTCTATTAATACCATATTAAAAAAAATATATATATAAATACATATACTATATCATTATAAATCAAATATCATAAAAATGTTCTTCTTCTTCTTCAACAAAAAAAAACAAAAAATAACAAATAAAAAAACAAAATTTCAAAATAATTTTTATCAATGAAAATAATATTACCCACCCCTATTTTGATTTCAATTCATTTGTAAAAATAAAAAAAAACACAAACTAAAAAATATATTTTGGAGACGGAAGTCTAGAAAAATTGTTGCCAATTTCATATCGTATAAAAATATATTTGAAATATAAAAAACAGTAGT
>CAUJBZ010000067.1:0-20000 GCA_963082915.1 Dolichopus griseipennis | reverse complement strand
TTAGGTGAGTTTACTTTCATTGCTTTTGTTTTCTTTACATTGACTTTTAGTCCGCGCAGTTCAGACTCTTGTGCCAAATCGTTCAATTTTTCCTGCAGATCGATATTTCTAGTTGATAGTAGGCATATATCGTCCGCATAGTCAAGATCTTCTAGATGTTCCCCGAAATTTCAAAATATGCCTCTGTTTAAATCGTCAATGGCAGCACTTAGTATGTCATCGAGCACAATTAAAAATAGAATTGGTGACAGCAGGCAACCCTGTCTGACTCCACAATCAATATTTATCGGCTCAGATAGTTGACCTTGATGTAGAATCCTGCATTTAAATCCTTCGTACTGTGCTCGGATAAGCCGTATCAACTTCATTGGCACTCCTCTAATTTTAAGCGAGTCCCATATATATTCTTGATGTATAGTATCAAATGCAGACTTGAAGTCTACGAAACTAGTTTTAATGTGGATTGCCATTCATTCACCTGTTCTATGATTATTCGAAGTGTATTGATTTGATCCACGCATGATCTATTAGGGCGAAATCCAGATTGCTGTTTTCGGATTGTTTCATCTAGTTTAGTGTTGATTCTGTTCAACAGTATTTTTGAGAGAACTTTCGATGGAATAGATAGTAGTGTTATCCCTCTATAGTTATCACAGATAGACAGGTTACCTTTTTTAGGTAATTTTATTAAAATTCCTTCAAGCCAGTCTTTAGGTACCGACTCTGTTTGCCATATTTTTTTTAACTTGAACTACCCTATATGTATGCATTAAAATTTAATATGAGTATTGGGTAGCGCTACGAAAATTATATATTAAATGTACTAATTAAGATGCTACCAAACTCCCTTTAGTGAGTTTCACAATAACTTCTGGCGGAAAAGTACTGCATTCGCAGAAAGGATACTTTAAGCTTCGACCTGTTGATTGACATCCGATTTGTATATCCACAATTAAAATCGTCATTATGTAAAGTACAAATAATCAAAATTTGAGTCAAAGTTTTGGTTTTTTTTTTTTGTTATTTTATCAAATGCAGAGTTCCCCCCCAGAGAATAAGGCATCACCTTATTCCCTGGGGGGAACCCCTTTATTTAGCCTCGGTTTCTCGCGATTGTCAAGTTTCTCATTAGTTTTACTGGTATTTAATGACTCCAAGTCAATGTTTCACTTTAGTTTCCTAGGAAGTTCACTTCTAACATTTCCAGAATATTTTTCTTAAACAGTGGACCAAATGCCTCCACCTTTTTTTGACATAAAGAAATGTTGATAGTTATAACTTTTGGAAAAAACAATAAGTATTAAATGAAATATTTAAACTTAAAGTCAAATTAACGGGGGCAAAGTTATAAGAATAATATTAAAAATATTTATTATAAAAAAAGATTAATATCTAATCATTAAAAAAACGGAATCAAAAGATTTGCAAAACAAAAATTCATACTAAAAGATATCAATTTCAAATAAATCAATTATAAAAATATACAAAAACGAATTATTAGACTGCATTAAAATATAATTCCCTAATTCTCAAAAAATTACCAAGAAAATTCACAATTTTCTTTTAATTGAAAAATATTTAAAATTCCACATGAATTCCATTTTTCTAGAAAACCCTTAAAATTAATATTATTAAATATCATTGTAGGAATACACTCAACATGTATACAAGAAACAGAAACAAAAAACCACAAAACAATTCGCTGTTCGCTGAAAAACAAAAAAGAAGAAGTAATAAACATTCCTTTTAAAACTAATTAAGTACAACCAAAGAATTTTGAATAAAAAAAAAAAAAAAAAAAAAAAAAAAAAACAGAAAATTAAAAAAATAAAAAACGCAATATTTAAAATTTCTCTTGAATTGACTGATGTGTCAACCTCAACATTTTCTAAATTTTCCATCATGTATATATAGAGTATATAATAATATGTTCAACACTGTGAATCAACTAAATAAAAATTCAATAGAAAAATAACTAGAACAAAACACAAAACTGTAAAATTCTGTGGTAAACAATCATTATCGTTTAATATGAAATTCATTACTATTATGAATAAATAATTAAAAATGATTCCATGTTTAAGTATTGTTATTAAAAAAATAAATACTATGAATTTGTAATTTTAAATATTTAATAAAAGTTGTATGCCAAAATAGTTTTTTTACAATTTGACCAATGACGTAGGGGTAAAAACTTTCAGCTTTTAATCGAAGTATCTTGGGTTTAAACTCTGATTAAATTATATCTAATAAATAAAATATAATTTATACCATAATAGCTTATATTATAATAGTTCATACCATAATATAAAGTAAAGAAACCTACTACATCTGAAAAGGAAAGGCTGACTCACTTGCTTATCACATTGTATATGGTAGGGAGTTTTTTATAAATCAATAAAAAATAGATTTTACAATTTAGTAAATAGTTTACGCATATAAATTTCTTATTCAAAATATTTAAATGGAATGCTATTTTTTGGATCAGGAGTAGATAATTCTCAGATTAATTGTCATACATATATTTGACATTTTAAAACTATCTGTCATTTTAGAAGTTTATTATTTTTAATATATTTGAATAAAATTGAAGTTTATTGCTGATATATATAAAAAAAATTTTTTAAATGGAAAAGGCATAGCATAGGACTTTCACTTGACACCTTCATCTCACGCGTGATATTTTAATGTCATCCCAGGAGATGTTGCATTTAGCCATTTCTTGATAAATTGTCCTGCGCCATGTGATGTTGAAACGGCCGCATCTTCTAGTCCCTTGAGGGTTCCATTCTAATGCCATACGTGTTATGCTTTCACTAGGCTTTCTAAGCGTGAGTCCTATCCACCTACATTTCCTACGTTTGGTTTGTTTGGCTATTTGTTCTTCGCCTGTTAGTATCCAGAGGCCTTCGTTGGATATTGTATTCGGCCACATGATTTAGCATAACCAATTCAAATGAAATCCATCTGTTATGAAAAGCTTAAATTAATCTGCCATCTGCTGGAATTTTTTTAATTATCAAGTTCCATTATTTACTCTTTCTCAAATACTAGTGTAGTTGGTAGTAGCTGAGAGTAGCAAAGAATAGTTTACTTCTGATAACAGGTACGCAAGCATCATGTAATTTCTTTGGACCACAGAAAATAAAAATAAAAATATGTACATATTTTCTTTATAAAGCTTTATACAAAAAGTTATATTTTTCCTACTTTTACCAGATATACAGTTATGTTATACATTTTAAATTTTATGCATAAAAATATATACACCATAATATTACAATACATGGAAAAAAAACCTATACAAATATATATAATGTATAACATGAAATCCTTAAGAAACGCAAATATGACGACAAAACTGAAATTTTATTAAAGCTGCACCCACGCAATAACCCTATTACGATACAAAAAATAAAAGGAAAATAACAATAAGCATCAATTTTTCATGTATAAAATGTTTATATATATTGTTATATATACATTAAATGTTTATATACATCAGAAAACATATTAAACTTAAACACATACAAACCTACATTTTTTGTATAAGGATATTAAGATATTGTCTGTTACATTTTTGGGTATATATATTTTTTATTTTACATTCTGTCGACTTTTAGACTTTAAGTATAATTTAAGTATGTATATATATATATATATATATATATATACGAGTATAATTTATACCTTCGTCATAAAACAAACATTCATAAATCATTCTTCTTTTATTTTTTTTTTATTCTTTTCGTTATACAAATCATTGTTTTAACTTGAATTTTGTATTATTCATTTAATTATTAAATATGGAGGAATTGGGGGGGGATAATATAAAGATAATTCTATTTTATATGTCATAAATCATTTGAATGTAAATAAAACAAAAAATTTTTTCCAAGTATTAAATAATATCTATCTAATGACTGTAATTACATTTTAAATTAAACATTAATGAACAAAAAAACAAAATTAAAAACATTTTAAAAGGTTTCATAGAATTAAAATTAAAAAAAAAAACAAAACAAAAATGTACAACACAAAAATCTAAACCTAATTTATAAAAGCCCACTACGTATACTGAATAACTACCCACTACTTTACCCACCACCATCTATTTAATAAAAATGTTATACGATTTAAAAAAAAAAAAAACTGCATCCTAGAAAGCTTTTTACCGTTTTGTTTTTGTATACTTTTAATAGAAACAACAATCAAAAAACAAAAAAAACAAAAATACAAAACAAAAAACTTTAAGTAGAAACTAAAAATAAATTCAGAGTTCAGATACATTTTTTCTATCCACGCAAACAAATATTCACAATATACATTTTATACATATGATGATTAACATACAAAAATTATATTTTAAAAGACAAGAATTAAGAAAAAAAAAGAATAAAACAGAAAAAAATACAGAATAACACGCGTATTATAGACTTCATGTAGAACAGAACAAAATTTATAATATAGAAAAACAATTTTTAGCCACGCAAAATCCAAACAAATAAAAAAATTGTTATTCTACCCCAACTATATTCTTACAGAATGAATTTGCCACCTACTATTTGAATACAACAACAACCATTTTGAATAGAACCATATTATTCAACCTGAACGCAAAAACATAAATAATGAGATAATATACAAAATTTTGTAAATAAAATATTTTCTTAAAAAAAACAAAAAAGGTCAGAGCTACATGTTATTTTTTACAAAATTATAATATAATTATACTGAAAATTTTAATATATTTTATATTTTAAGGTAAATTACATTGAATTAATAAAATTCAGATTTAAATAAAAAATGGAAAAACCTGAATAGTTTCTTTTTAATTTTACTAATATTTATTTATACAAATAATGCAAGTATTTCAAATATGCAAGAATTTCGTCTACAACATGCAGACTTCTTTGGTGCATTGTACTCCATTAACAGAATTTTTGATAATATTTTTTTCATAAAATTCTTTAAAATAATAATTTCTTAGAATTTATTAACTAATAAAAAGATTAAACAAGATTATAAAGCTAGAGAGTGGCTTTTTTTTGTGATCAGATCTATGCGCATAGCAGCAAATAGGGCTCAATGATCGAACGAAGTTTTATCCAAACACTGACGTTCCGATTTGAAAAACAAACGCTTTTAGTTAAAACTGTCAGTTATTTTATCTAAATTATTTTTTTAAAATTTAAATTAAAATTGATATACTAAGTAAGATTTAATTTTATAATTACATATTTATTTCATTTTTTCCTTATTATATTCTTTTTATTTGTGACCAGGTTTTTCCCTATAGGTAACATTCTCTCTGGACTGTTATCCTCCAGGTTGTTCTTGGTCTTCCCACATTTCTCTTACCCTGTGGGTTCCAATCTAGAGCTTGGCGTGCCACTGATGCTATTGGCCGCCTTAGAATGTCACAAATCCGCTTCCATTTCTTTTTTCTGATTTGAACCCATATCGGTTCATGTTTTGTCATCAGCCAAAACTCTTCATTCATTATTCGCCTAGGCCAGAATATGCAACATATTATTCGTAGAAATTTATTCACAAAGACTTGTATTTTCTGTATGTTGTTTCTTGATACAAGCCATGTTTCGCTTCAATATAGCAGTATTAATTTGACACAGGCTTCGAAAATTCTTATCTTTGTTTCGCGTAAAATGATTGTTGAATTCCATACTGCTAATAGCCTTCCTAAAGCACTTCTGGCTTTTACTATTTTATGTTCTATGATTGTTGAAACTTATAATTATTTTATTTAATTTGATGTGCTTTTTTTTAACAAACTCTATTAAAGCTTAAAAAACTTTTATCTAACTTAGAGATTATGCCCATAGATTTGCATCTGATTGAATCTGAGAAAAAATAATATTTTGAATATTTCATTAAAGTATCAATTGTCAATTTTGACACTTTACAAATATCTATTGTGAATTTTGACATCTTTTATCAATTCAAAATCATTATTAATTTTAACATGATTTTAATATTTTTATCAATTTAGTAGTAAAATTTTAGAAATTTTTTTTTCTAAAAATACCGTTATTTCAATTTACCATTATCTAAAAAAAAATTCATATATACAACTCTGATAAACGTTTCACCAAAGAAATAATAAATTTAAAAAAAATAAACAAAAAAATAACAATATAATTTTCAAATAATCTTTCATTTCATTTATAAATTTTTTCCACATCATCACAGAAAATAGCTTTTAAAGCAATGAAAAATAAAAAACAAAAAAAAAAATTAAATGAAAAACGTAAAATTGTTTGTATATAGAGAAAGAACAAAAAAAAAAAAAAAAAAAAATTTTCCAGGATAATTTACGGTTGTCAAGACGTAGGAGGGTGATTCATTCAAAACGTGTGGGCGATCTTTAGTTAAGTATAATTTTTTTCAACTTTTAATATATACATTCACATAAAGTTCAAATGAAACTTTTTTCTTAAAACTTTTTCCCTATACAATATACATGTATATGTATTTGTATATAGATATGTTAGTATTATACACGTCTATTAAAAAGTATAATAATAATATGCCTACACAAAAAGGATTTTATTTTAAATATGTATTAAAAAAATTGAATTTTTTTTTCTCTTATTAATACATGTAAAATTTTTTTTTTGTATCAATGTATGTGTATTTTGTGATGTAAATATTATTTTCCAAGTCACATAAAAAGAATTAAAAAACAAAAAAAAAAACTATAAAAATAAAAAAAAAATATAATGTAGCTTACTTGACAGAATAGATGAATGAAATTGAAAATAAGTAATATATTTTATATATATATATATATATGTACATGTATATATAAAATATAAGAATACATATTATATATATTAAATGAATATAAGAATTATGGAAAAATTTTACTGAATGAAGAAAATCTATAAAAGGACCAGAAAACTTTATCCAACGCTTTTTCTTTACGCGACCATCGAAACGTTCAGATTAAAAAAAAAGTGAAAGAAAGAAAGTTTTATAATAAAAATATACATATATATTAATATATATTGAAAAAAAAAAGATAACTGTTAATCCATTATAACTATATATACCGACTCATATATATATATATAAATATATATAAATACTTACAAAATAAAATACATGATTAATAAATATTTGAAATTATTTAAAATAAAGGAAAAAAAATAAAATTAAATAAATAATAAAAAAAAAACAAACAAATATAAGAGAATTAAAATACATTTATTTTAAAAAATTAAAAATAAAAGAAAAATTTTTTAAAAAATTTAAGTGTTAATTATTTAGTGTAATGAAAACTGTAATTTCTTATTAATATAAAAATACATTATTATAATATATATATAATACATTATTAATTCCAATTATTTTTTAAACAAAACGGAAATTAATAAATATTATATTAAAATAAAAAACAAATTATCTAAAATTTTTTAATTGATCTTATTTATTAAAAGTATTTAATTTTTTTTTAATTAAAATATAAATTAAAAACTAAGTGAAAAATCAAGGCCTAAATTAAAAAAAAAAAAAAAAACAAAACAATTATTAATATATAAATTTACAAATAAAAAATATAATAAACAATTAATAATGAATTAAACATTAGTTTCAAAAATTAATTATTCAGAGGGCCTAACAAATTCCAGAAGAAAAGTGAACCTAAAGTGAACATTTGAAATTTTAAGTTAATTTTTGAATTAAAAACTGTTTTAATATACATAAATATATAAAAATAAAATTATTAATATTGGATTTGAATTACAAGCTTCCAATTTATTAATCTTCAACTTCAACAAAAAAAACCAACTAATATCTTATGGATTATTATATATAATTTTATATGAATTACAAAAATATTCAAGCCTAAATCTTAAAAAAAAAAAGTAAGTATTTATTTTTAATTAAATAAAATTATATATTTTAACTAATAAATAATTTATATTAAGTACATACTATTAATTAAAAAAATATATAATAATATTAATAAAAGTACATACATATGTATATCAATTATTTAATTTAATCTAATTTAAATATTTAAATTAAATTTAAAAATAAAAAATTGACCTCGTTTTAAAATAGAATCATCATTATTCATACTCCAAATTTTTTTTTTTTTTTTTTTTTTTTTTTTACAAATTTTTATTGTATTACAAAAAAAAAAAAAAAAAACAAAAATATTATAAGTAATATAAAATAGAATCATTAAATAGTTGTAAATAATAATATCTACTATACACATCCCTTGATATCCGGGTTCAAAACGAACTTTGACATTTTCATATTAAATTTCTCTTCTCATGTTATAAACTTAAAGTTAAAACAAACTGAAAACTTATTTTTTTTTTTTGGAATTCTGAAGGACTTCTCATCTATTTTATATTTATATTCGTTTTTTTTTTTTATACTATTACTTTTATTTTTACTTTTATTCTTTCTTCTTTGAACTTTTGTGTAATAAAAATAAACATCACTTATTTTTTTTTAATCTTATTTTTATTGTATCTTGCAGATTCTATTTTTATTCCAAATCAAATTAAATAAAAAAAATTTTTTGGGATCATAAAACGTTGATAATTCAATTTTAATAATAGATTTCTTGAGCTATTATTGAAGTTTAATTATAGAATATATATACTTAAGGGATACCTAATTATTAATATTAAAACAATTGAATTAAATTCTAATATAAATGTTGTATTATTGCAAGTTTTTCTTCGATTTTAAGTTTTATATTTTCTAGACTTAAAATATTCAATTATATCAATAATATTTTTTATCTAAAAATACTAATCTATAAATTAAATTTTAATATTTCACAAATATAAAATCAATTACCATAGTTTTATTTAATTATTAATTTCCAAATTAAACTCATACTAAAACTGAATACATAATATGGCTTTATTTTTTATATTAATTCAGTATAAGTATATGAAAAAACTGACAAAACCTTCGGCTATTTGCCAATTTAATATAAATTTTAAACCTCAAAAAAAAAAACAAAATAATAAAAGATTTTTTTCAATAAACTTTTTCAATAGACATATTTATTTTTCTACATGTTTGCCAAAACTTTATTTTAGAAATAAAGTATAAATATTTGTATTAATAAAAATTTATATAATTAAAAGTAAATTTAATTTAATTTCTTTAAACACTTTTAATATTATATTCGGGTTTTGCTGTAGGTTTTTGACTGGCAACCGATTTTATTTAATTAATTAAACTGATTATTTTAAAAAATGAATTATAATAATTAATAATATTAAAAAATTTTAGTACTAATATACTCGTGCATATATTAATATATACATATTATATAAAAGTATATCGGGAAAACCTGTGCATACTTTAATTTTAAACAAATTAAAAAAAATTGAAATTACATATTTTACAACTCTCTATATACTTCGTATATATATATATACCAATTATTTATTTATTTTTAGAAAATAACAATTAAATATGTAATTTAACTTTTATATTCAAAGTATATATATAATCATATATATATATATATATATATATACCAATTAAAATCTAAAAATAAAACAAAAACTTGTACAAAACAATTTTTTTAACAATTAAAGAAATTGAGTTTCAAAAACTTTTTCAAAAACAAATTTCTACACAAACAAAAGTAATTCTCTAATATCCTATATATTTGGATTACCTTCGAATTCAACGGAATTACAATTTATCTTTCTAAAGAGTCTATACAAAAAAAACAACAAAACTTTTCTTACAATTTTATACCACATATAAAATAAATAAAAAATTGCATGAAAAGAAAGTGAATTTATTATTTCCATATACTTGCATATATATCTGTACTTCAATATATATACATTCTATGTATAAATATATAAATAATCCGGTGAAAGTAGGACATAAAAATTCTTAAAGAATTTTGGCCTAACGACTGTATAACGGTAATAAAAACAAAATATACAGTTATTATTAATACTGTTATCAGCTACTACTATAATAATTCCAACTAGGACAGGCCTTGTACATTGTTTATATATATTATGCAATTGAAACATTAAATTTTTATATTAATATCTAACAGAATATATGTATATATATACATATATGTATAAATTATATATATAATACATTTACATTATGTAAAAATAGAAATTTTATATTATTCCGAAAATGTAAAAAAAAACCTGTTGAAATTTAGGTCAATAAAAAATACATTTTGATCTTTACATATATTTATATAATATGTACATACATTCAAACTTATAATATATATACATTTTGAGTATATAATAAAACATTTATTTATTAAATTTTTTAAAAAAAAAAAAAAAAAAAAAAACTAAAATACAAAATAAAAAAAAAAACTATATAATTTTCTTTAAATTTACATTTCTAATACAATACCACACATTCATATATACATGATATACTATTAATATATAACTTACATATTAATTATGTATCCTTTCAGTATAGACTTAGTTTAGTAAAAATGTCCCAATTTTAAAATAGGTGGTAATAAAATATAAAATAAAATCGATTAAAATTGCACTAGCACATTTTATTTTGTAAGAAAAAACAGTTGAAGATATTTCTAACATTTATACATATATACACATATTATTTAATATATTATGTATCAAATTTTTATATAAAATTTTTATTAATGTATTTTCAAAAGAGGCATAGTATACATATAAAAAAACCGTTTTAAAGTTTGATGAAAATTTTATTAAATTTTTTTGTTATTCAATCCATGGTATAAATGCATCCAAAAATTAGGTGACCCAATTTTCACTGATATTTTCTTGTTTTTTTTTTTTTTTTTTTTTGTTTTCTTTCAATTTTTTAACTATAAAAGTTTCATAGGTATAAAATATAAAAACAAAAAATTCAATTTACTTACCTGTATTTTATAAATATGTATGTATTTTTAATATTTATATACTTTTATACAATATGTACAATACAATTAATAATATATAAAATTATATATTAAAAAACAATTTTTTTGTTATTGTAATTTTTATTTAGGTCAAGAAAATCTTCAATATTTTCTACATAAATAAAAAATTAGAAAAAAAGTTACTTTGCAACATAAATATTGAACCAGTTGTAAAAATGAAATCATTAGCAACGGTTGTTTTATTATTATTGTCCATAAATCCAGGACAACCATTATCCTATCCAATATATGGACAAAAACGTTATCATCGAACGGCATCATCAGCTGCATCATCACCAATAATGCCAGCTAGTCAATCATATCCGTATCAATACAATTCATATTACGATAACCAACCAATTCTGTCATCATCATCATCATCGTCATCAACAGGTTCGTCAACAGGTTCAAATCAATTGTCATCATACGGTTCTTTACCATTCTCATTAACAAATTATCCAACTGATAATAACAATAATAATAATAATAATGGTTATTTAACTGATGATAATAATTATTATTATTATCCACATTTACATGAATATCATTCGTATGGATTGCCAACATATCATGGTGATTATAAACCAAAACCATATTATTATGCTCCAGCACCCAGATACAGTTATTTTGAGGATCATGAAATCACATCAAATCCTTTTGATGATTTACATGAAGAAATGTTGCATGAAGATGAACGTATTCAACATAGACAAGTATTACAAGATCAACCAGCATATTTTGGTAAAGAAAATTGGTATCAAACTGGTGGTACCAGACAAGATGAATTAACAAATAATTTCTTAAGAAATTTAATTGCATACAATCGACAACTTGAACAACAAGAACGTGAAAGACAATTAAATGAAGAAAATAGTAATAATGATGATTATATGCAAAGAGATCAATATGCTGTTTATAATAATGAACCTGAACCAGAATATGATGATTATTCAGAAATGAATGATTATGAATATGAAACACCACAACCAATTGAACCAAATAATGTTTTAGAGAGGAAAAAATTTGAAAAAATTCAAGCAAATCAACAGCAACAAATTTTACAAGAACAACAACAACGTCAACAATATCAAAATAAATTGAATGAAGTTGATGATGAAGATGTAAGACAATTGAAAAATTTGGCAAAATATTCAAAACAAAAACAACAACAACAACAAAATTCACATATAATACCAAATGATGAAGAAACATATAAAATAGTAAAACCAAAATTATCATCATTAACATCATCATCATCATCATCATATAATAATAATAATTATGATATACCAGCCTTACAAAAAGATCAAAAATCTTTAAAACCAGAAAATTTGGCTAATTCTATACTAAAATCAAATTCACAATATGATTATAAACCACAAACTACAAAATATATTGAACCTGTTGAACAAGAACAAACTGAAGAATCTGATGAATGGTATACACCACAACAATCATCAAATTCAAATTCAGAAAAATCATCATATTCATCTGTACCACAATACGACGAACCTGAAGAATATTATGAAGATGATGGTGCATGGATTAGTTGGGATCGTAAACGAAGTAATGATCGTTCTAATTTTGATTTTGATCCAAAATATGAAATAACACCAAAAAGAACAGTTGATTTGATAAAAGCATTTAACGATCGTAAACCACAAAAAATTAAATATGATGATTCAAAATTATTAACAACAATGACAACAGTATCACCAACATCTAAACAAAATGTATTAAAACGCAAAACTACATTATCACCAAATTTAAATAAAAAAGTTACTACAAGTTCATTAAAAACTTCAACTACTACTACAATCAAACCAATTAAAAATAATAAATTTTTGGGTCAAAAGGAGGTTGTATTACCACGACCAGCAAGTATTTCACAGCATATCTTTTCTAAACCAATTTTAAGTTTAATAAATAGTGAATCGAAACCAATTTTAAAAGAACAAAAACAACAACAACAACAGAAGCAGCAACAGAATGCATCATCACCAGCTGATTCCTCAAATAAATTACATAATACCAGTACATTACAAAAACAATCTAATAAAAATTCTGATGCCATCTATCAAACAATTAAACAATTAATATCAATGGAAAATCATTTAGATCAGGTAACAAATTCAATTTATTTTATTTTAAAATATTTTTAGCATTTTAAGCCAAATTTAGCATTTTAGCATTTTTTTTTAGCATAATTTAGCATATTTTTTAGCACATTAATTAAAATTAAAATTTTTTTTTTTTTATTTACAGGACACTAAAAAACACAAACGTTTTGTAACAAGTGAAGAAAGTTTAGTAAATGAATTAGACAAATTAAAACGTCAAACAAAATCATAAACTATATAAAAATAGGTTAGTTTAAAACAAATTTTCTTTATTAAAATTTATTTATAATTAAAAAAAAAAAAAAACAAAAACTAAACAAATTATCATCAATATTAACACCATAATATTAAATATAATCTCTTTTATGAAAAGTATTAAAGATAACAAAAAAAAAAAACCAAAAAATACTAAATAACTATGATAACTTTTCTAACATATAAATAATATTATACTTTTAATTAATATCTAACAATTTTTGAGACTTTTACTATTAAATTAAATTAACAAAAAAAAAAAAAAAAACAAAAATATTAATTTCAATTTAATAATCATAATAACAACCAAAATTATTGTATATTTAATTTAGTGAATAAATATTTTTTTGAGGGTTTTTCTAACCTATGGTTCAATTAAAAGCACTTTATGACTTTTTTTTTTTTTTTTTGAAAAAAATTACCAAATCTAATCTGTGCACTCTTGCTTAATATGAAATTGTAATATATTTGATATTAATTTAACTAAAATATATATATTATAAAATTTATAGAGTGCGCACTAATTAATATCAATATTAAAAAAAAAAAATTTCTCCATAATATATACATATATATATTTTAAATTCACCATATAACAAAATTAAATATATATTTATATAATATATACCTATGAAAGTTATTTACTTATATAGTGTATTTAGTACTGATTTTTTATTAAATTTTAAATAAATTAATATTTGCTTAATTTTAATTCAAAATTCAAATATTAAATAATAAATATCGTAAAGTGATTATTTCTCTATATATATGCTCATTTTAACACTTATTATTTCCAAAATCACTTACGATAATAGTTTAATTACAAAAAAAAATACACTAAAATAAATATTAATTTAATCTTCCGCCAAAATATAGAGAATCTTTTTTCATTTAATAATTTTAAAAATTAAAAAATTAACTTATATACTAACAATTATAAATATTATTATTAAATTATTATTTCCACTTTTCTTTATTATAAAAAATGTAAATAAGCATAATAAAATAAAATATATTGAAAGTAAGTAGATTGAAAATTAATTAAATAAATAAATTAAAAACAAAAATGCAGGAAGAAACTTATTAAAAATTAAAAAAAATTAATAAAACAAAAAAAGAAAATATTTCCAAAAAAAAAAAATATATCAAATATACATTTACAAAAATATAATAAAATTATATTAATATGAAAATTAATAAAGAAAGAATAAAACAGAGTTAAAAAATTACACAATATAAATTCAATTTCACATAAATTATATAGAAGTAAATAACACAAAATAAATCAAATATGGATAATTAATCGCTCCCAAAAAATCTATAAAATAAAACTAAATAAAAAAAAAAAGTTATTCACGTATGTAGCAAAAAAAAATATTAATTAAAATATCCAGTTACTAATATAAAGTACTATACTTAATAATGGTAAAACTTAATAATTAAAACAAATTACAAATTGAAAAAAACTAAGTTTTAATTAATTTAAATTAAAAAAAAAAAAAACAAAATATGATAAAATATTAAAATAAACTCATATTTCAAACAATAGATTAAAAAAATTAATAAAATTAATTAATGAAAAAAATAATATACATATATTGAAAATAAATTTGCTGGAATTATAATTTAAATATATTATAATTTAAATATATTAAAATTATGCTTGTTTGATGCTACAGCAGCAAGATATAAATTTAAAGTTTTCAATACAGCATCCAAGTTAGCACGGATTTTCTTTTTTTTTTTTTTTCAAAATATACTTATATAAACTTTCATACTTACAAAAATAACACAAATACATAACATATTAAATAGTATTATTTAATTATTTAATAACAAATAAATATATAATAAATTAAAAAAAAACATTTTTTAATAAGTAAAAAAAAAAAAAAAAATACAGAGACTGAACTATTAATTTTTTTTTATAATTTTTTTTTATTATATTAATATAATACTTTTTTTTTTTGTAAATTAGCTGAGTTTTCTTTTAAAATGTAAATTTAAAATGTAATATTTGTAAACAAAAAAAAGCAAAAATAATATTAATTAAAATAATTTATTATATTATAATTTAAAAGAAATGTCCAATAAATGTAAATATTTAAATTTCATTGTTTTAAATTTTTTAAAATCCATTTTTATTCCATTATTTTTTTTAATAAAAATTCAAATAAAAGTCTTTCTGACATCTCAAGCTCTTCAATTTTCCCAATTGATTTGTTACTTATATATATATAGTAAGACAATAGACAATACAACAATCTGTATGTAAATTATTAGCAGTGGTTTGATATATAGTTATACAAAATAATTAATTGATTTTATATTTCTTAATAATTTTCTTGATATTCTTGATAATTTCTTGATACTAAACCAATTCTAATTTAAAAAAAAAAAATGTTACAGTTTTTTTTAGCCCTTATACATTTAACAGTACAAAAATTTGGACATCATTAATTATTAAAACCATATAAACTTATATTAATTATTAATACTAAATTAAATCTCCTAAAGCCTAAAAATTTCATTATTCGTTGTTTCATGTTTTTTTTCTAAATATAATTAATGGTATTTATAAATTATATTAATTAATTAAATATATTTTTTCAAACAATATAACATTTAGTTATTGAAAATGTTTAATATATAATATTAATATTAATTAATTTTTATTTGTATTAATTTACCTTTCACATAATATAATATTAATTAATTATTATTAAAATATTTAATTTAATATTTAATATAATTTATATTTATTAAAATATAATAAAATATAATTGTTATTTTATTAATAATAATTAATGATTATAATATTAATTATTATTATAAAAATTAATATTATACTTATTTTTACATTAATAATATAAAAATTATATTACTTTATATTTATTATATTATAATTTTTATATTTAAATAAAACAATAAATTTATTTCCATATTTTTTCCAAAGTTTTTCATTATTAATAAAAGCTGCATACATAATTACTACAAATTGGAATTTAATATTAATTTTTTTTTTGATAAAAAGAAATAAAAATTTTAATTTAAAAAATAAAAATAAATAAATGTACAAAAATATATTTTTTTAATTAAAAAAAAAAAAAAAATAAACAAATTACAACCACAAAAAAAGAATTAATTAAAATAGAATCAATCATACGTTTCTTTTGCATAAAATATTCTTTAAGTAAGCAACAGAATATTATAGAATATAATTAAATTGGTTCTGTTGTTTACACAGCTCGAAAAAAAAATATGAAATAAAAATTTTTTTAATAACTACTTTATATATAAATATATAACTTTTTTAAACAAAACAAAATATAAAATGCTTCTTAGTCTGTAACTACTTTATGAAAATGAGTACAAAGACTTTATTACTTAGATAAAAAAAAAAAATAAATAAATAAACAATTTATTGCCATAATTTCATACAAAAATATTAATTAGAAAAAAACAAAAAAAAAAAGATCATGATTATTTTATCTTTATTTTTTTTTTATAAATTTATTAATTTAATTAATTAATTCTATTTAATTCGCCAATAATTATACTGATATTTTTTCAATATATTTTTATTCTGAATTATTAATGAAATAATGAAAGGGTTCATTTACATCTTCTTTATATAAACATACATATATACTTAGATTAAATAAATATATTAAATTAACACTTTATTATATACTTTTTTTTTTATTATTAATTTAGATTTGAATTTCAAAACCAAAATCAAATTTTTTTATTAATTTATTTTTTTATTTCTTTCAAATAATTAGGCCCTTAATAACTATAGAAAATATATTTTATAACTGGCCTTAAATATTAATAAATTATATTAATATTAAAATATTGTATCTCCCCTAAAAATAAAACTAATAATTTGAATAATTTTGAAAATTAACAATTAAAAATTAGTCAATTATATTTGAAATTATATAAAAGAAAATAAATATAATATTTATAAATCGTAATTCATTTTTTCTATTAATTTTTATTTTTTTAATTTCCAAATTTTAATTATTAATATACTATTTGCTTAAAAATTAAATTTATTTATAAAAAAAGTGCCAAAAACACATTTGTTTTTTTCAATTTTTTCTTTTGTTTTAAATTATAATTCGAAATTAACATTTAAAAAATTTAAAAATATTATTGATAAATAATAATTTATTTTATATTTACACATAAATTAAATTTATCAAACATATTATACTTATACAAAATTCATATTATTATATATTATTCATGTTTTTTGATAAAAAAAAATTAAATTTGAAAATAAATTTATTGTATAATTATAGTTAATTTCAAGGAAAATGAAAATTATGAAATAAATAACACTTAAATGTTGTGATTTTATAAATTAATAAAAAGAAAAATAAAAATAAATAAAATAATATTACTATATATATTAATAGAATTTTTTATTTTTTTTTCAACAACAATATCAAATTATAATCATTATTAATTTAATTTTGCAAAATAGTATTAACTTTTATAATATACTTTTAATGCTTATTATAGTATACAATTGAACAATAAAACAAATAACATGAGATGTTTGAATAAAATACAATAATTTTTAATTAATTAATTTGTTTTATTTATTAATTATTAATTTATTATATTAATAATTATTAATTAAAAATAATTTTTAGTTTTCTAATATTCCTAACTCCAAAATTAAATCATCATACAAATGAATTGAAAATGAAATATAACTAATTATTTATTATTTATTAGAATAATATTTTTCATTTTATATTAAAAATTTTCTTCAATTAACTAAAATAAATTATATTACATTAATTAATATTAATTAATAAATTATATTATATTATATTACAGTAGAAATATTTATGTTTTTAAATAAATATGTGTTTATTTATTCATACTTTTTATTAATATTTAATATTATTATATTAATTATTAATATTATAATATTATTCATTATATTATTATTAAATTAATATAAATAGGTTTCAAACATCTCATAAACAGCTCTTTTTTACACAAATACAAAAAATCTTAATAAATTAATATTTTTTATTTAATACTTACTTGCTTACAAAATTATTTTTTTTTAATTCAATTACCTGCAAAGCTTTAAAATGCATCTGACAACAAAAAAAAAACAAATACCTATACATATTTAAAAAAAAAAATAAAGGTGAAAAAAAAACTATTGTAAATATATTATATACTATAATGAAACATAAATGAATTTAAATATTTGTTAGAAAATAAATAAAAAATATTACTAAAATAAACTCAATTCAAAAAAAAAACCCAAATTTCTACAAACTATAATATACATTAATATAAAAAAAAAACTAATATAAATAAAAAGTAAATTAGTTAGGCGCTTTTATTAATAAAAAAAAAAAAAATTTATAATAAAGTATATATACATACAAATACTTTAATTTATAAGCTCTAAAATTAAGTTTTGTGATAATTAAAATAGTTTTCAATATTTTTTTCATTAATCACTCAAATATTTTAAAATTGTATATACTTATTTTCTGAACCAACATTTCAACGTCTTAATAACTTATTTAAATAATAATTTATTTAAAATTTTATATAATTTTACCGAATTATATTAATTTAATACATTATTTTAAATAACATCTTATTTGCATACTTTTTTAAAAATATTTATTTTTAATTAATATATTCTTCGTCGAATGAACTAATAATTATTAATATTTTTTTTTATTTATTTATTTGCACGTATTTTATTTAAACATATTATTAATACTGTTAAATTTATTTAAATAATGAAAACTAATATAAATACTAAAATAAATTAAAAATTAGAATAAAAATAATTAAATAAAATTTAAAAATTTGAAAAAAAAAATGCGAAAAATATAAATAAATGTAAATGGCGAAATTTATTCACATTGAGACCCTTGATATGGCAGCTAGACGCTCGGTGTTGAAATTCATATAAAAAAAAATACATATAATATGCTTATGTACATATACAAAATTACATAACAATTTTATCCAAAGCTAATAAAAGTTTAAAAAATAAATAAATAAATAAATTAAAATAAAAAACTAATATTCACTTAAAACATTATTTTTATTAATAGAAGAATATTATTTAATATTTTATATATACAAAAAAAAATTATATTTATATAAAACAAGTCCAATAGCATATTGTATCTCAATTGATACAATGGTTCAAAATTGGTTCGAATCAATTATGGTGCAAAAATTAATAATCAAAAAAATAATAATATTATTAAATTAATATTAATAGAAATATATAAAATAAGCATCTTTCAATTTCTTAATTTAAAAACAAAAAATCAAATTTAGAAATTGATGAAATATATGCAATCGAATTCGAACCTAACAAAAATCTTTAAACATAATAATATATTAAATTACTTTAAAAAATTTAATTATATATTTTAACCATTTTATTTTCAAATAATTTACATAACGAAAAATTTAATTTTAAATATAAATAATTTTCTTATTAAAAATAAATTTTTATTTAAATAATTGGGCTTGTTATTTCTTCTAATATATATTATACATACAAAACAAATATATTAATGTGTTAATTAATCAACTAAAAATTAATACTTTTATTTTTTTTTGTCAAATTAAAATTAAAAAAAAAAAAAATAAAACACAAAATACCCTCT
>CAUJBZ010000066.1:0-36259 GCA_963082915.1 Dolichopus griseipennis | reverse complement strand
CTGGGTTTGCGTGGACACAGCATTTTTTTTATGTATATAGGTATTTACTGAAATAAAATATCACCTGAATGAATAAAATGGTGTAACAATTTATCCATATAATTTTTATACCCAACAAACCAGTTTATTTGTCAGTATTATCATTTTTAATTTTTATTTCATATTTTTATACAAAAAAAAAATATTTCATTGGCTATATAATTCTAATAAATATTCTTTTAAATATCATTATATATACCACTGTTATATATGTATAACAGTTTACAGAGGTCATTTAATTAATTTTATTTTTTGGTATCTTTAGTATTTTATTTTCCATTCATTTTTGCTCTCTTCCTTATTGTCCTTTTTTTCATTTTTAACTTGTCTTGTAATATTTTAAAATTCTTATTTTTATCATTATTTTCAACATTCTTCTTCTATCTCTTTCCTCTCGGTAGTTTTTTAATAAAAAAATGAAAGAAAATAAATCGAGAAACAAAATACATGACACTGTTGTGTTATCAAAACAAAAATACTAAAATAAATTTTCAATTTACTATATATATATATATATATATATATATATATATATACAACTGACAGCAACAACAAACTTCAACAACTTTGGCCCGAACAAAATAAAAGGACAATCAGTAGTATCAGCAACAGAAGCAGTATAGTGTTATATGAGTATGAATTTTAAATTAAACACCCGATATAAAATTAAAATTACAAAAACAACAACAAATTATTTTAAAGCTATTAGAAGAAGAGTATATAGTATACTAAGTATTTAAAGCGTTTACTTTGAATTCTATTTACTATATACAGGGTGTTTCAGCGGAAAAAAGTGTCATAGAAGTAGGGGATAATTTTGCGGTTAAAAATAAAACTAAAAATTCTTAAGGAGGTGAGGCTGAGTATTAATCAGTTTAGGAGATATGACCTATGATATGAGTTTAGACGATATGACCAATTAGAATTTTTTTAAGTTTAAGGTCAATAAACTCAGAACTATGAAAGTTCAAATAAATTTACGTATAAAATTTTCGAGGGCTTGAAAATATTCTTTCTATTTAATTTTCAGAGGTTTAAACCAGTAAACCAGATTTCATAGGTCTCTTAGAACGAGATTCATTGAAGTTTGAAATAAAAAATCATTAACTTTTTACAATCGAAATGACATTTAATACTATTTTATTGAAAAAATAACGGTATTATCATAACGATTTTTGCAAGGGTCTATTTCTCGCCTTTTATTCAACGAGATTGTCCAACCTAAAAATTATAAAAGTTAATGGAAAATTACTTTTTTTGAAGAATTTCTTATTTTATAACTGTTATTTAAAATCGTTCTTATGGCAGGTTATCAGCAAAACAACCTGTATATAATTTTAAATTCTATAAAAAAAAAACTAAGAAAAGTGAAGTGCAAAAAAAAAAAAATTGGTGCTTGAAAATAAATCACGTTAATTTATTCAAAATCACGCAAAACAAACTTTTGACTCTCTCTTGGATCGTTTAAAATAAAAAAACAATTTTATACTATTTATATATATATATATATTATATATATGTGTTTGAATGTATAGATAGTCCCAATCTCCAACCATTAGTACAAAATATAAATATATATATATGAAAGAAAGAAAAGGACAACCATATTAACGAGGGTTATAAAAAATATAAATTAAAAATGTCACACATTTACAAATAAATTGTGTATAAATATATATATATATATTAAATTAAAATTTATTTATGTTCAGGGGAAAAACCTTAATAAAAGCACAAAAACAAAAATAAAGAAGTGCTAATGAGAGTTTAATGCATATATAGGGAAAAAATTCAAGTGACCAAATAAATGCTATAGATATGGAATGCACAGTTTATAAAATATAAGCGTTTCTCCAACATAACGGGACTTTTAGATTCCGTAGAATGGTGCGATAATAAAGGTTTTTTTAAAATCAACAAAACGATAGGGAATCTTATGAGCCAAGAACACTGACTTTTTTTTATACTACACCATTTTTAATATCCGGACTTCTCTCTTTATTTACCTTTAAATTAATACCTCCACCACATTTTTATATCCTAAAATTAATACCCCCACTACATTTTTATCGTAAAATTAATGAATTTTAAATTAATTATGAAAATTTTCAAGAAAAAAAACCTAAATCCTTTGAAAAATCCTTAAAAAAACCTTAAATCTTATTTTATCTGAAATATCCACAAAAATCAAAATTTAATTAGAATAGCTAGGACCCAATAAATATTTAGATAATCCTTAGATTAGAAATTTAATATAGAATTTACACATCTAATAACATTCCAGACATATTTTTATTATAGATGTCCTTAATTTAAATTGTATATGGACAAATAGTAAATAGAAAAATAGTAAATATTTATAAAGAATAATTGAAAATGGCGACGACTATGAGATCACTATATTTTATTAATTTTTTCAATATTTTTTATACACTTGTGTTATTTTAAATATTTACTTTGTACTTGGAAAATTATCCTTAATTTAACGGTATTGTTATTCTTAAAAAAAAACAAAAAATAAAATAAAATTCAAAATATCCTGTCATCATCACACTCAAATACATGTTATAATGTGTACATATACACTGGGCAGCAAAAATTTATATTCATTTTGGAAATATTTTTAAAAAATAGTTGCCTTTGGTTATTAGAAATGTGATATCACTTTTTAACTAATATATATATGTTTGGGAATTATATATATTACCCATATATTGTATGCTTGTTTTTTTTTTGACATTTACCTTTAAATCGTGTTTTAATTTGACAAATAGACGTCTTCTTTTAACTTATATTAGGAAATTATTAGTTATTTTTAGAATCCTGAGATTTTTCATACTAAATAAAGTGTGGTAGTCAAGATTATGGTGTAGGAACGTCTTGCCAATTTTGTTGTTCGTTTACGTGTGTATGACTCACTTGAAAATCTATCCAGGGACGAACTTCGCATATGACTCTGGGTAAATCAAACCTATAATATTTATTTAAAAACAGATTTCTTGAAACTATTTTAAATTTTATTTTAAACTAACATAAATTATGTCTTCAATTGTAGTTTTTTTTTCCTACGTATCTTTTCATCCATTACTCACCTTCAATCTAAATTTAAAAAAAAATGAAAAAACTTACTTTTATCTGCTCTAGAGAAAATGAAAGAACAAACAAAAAAAAAAAAACACAAAAGTACACTTGTACGAATCTTATAGATAAAAAAAAAATTCAATTCACTTGTTTAAAAGATATAAAAAATTTAATATATATATACTATATACACCCACATATTATAATATATTCAAAATAATATACACATATACAGTTATAAAAAAAAAACAGTATAAAAAACCATCAAATATAAAAAATTACAAAATCTAAACAAATAAACTGTAGTTAGTGTATTTCCGTTAAATTTACTTAAAAAAAAAAAAAAAAAAGGATAAAAACATTAAAAGGATGTTATGTGTAGGTGCCGTTGAAAGGATATCATTAACATAAAAGGTTATAGGTGTAAATTTGTTAAACATATACATATGTGTATATTGAAGCAGCAGTTGTTATTTCGTTTTTAAATTGCATGTATTACAATTTTTTCCAGTTATTTTAAAAAAAAAAAAAATTAAAAAGTGGAAAATGAAAATTCTGAATAAAAAATTATTTCAATAACAAAATTTGAATTTAAAACTTTATTGTACTTAAAATAAAATCAGTCCAAATGGTTTCTTGTTTATGAAAGCCTGTGTCTGTTTGTCTTTTTAAATTTAATTATCTGAAGATAAAATAAATCCTTTAAATTTAAGGAATGGTGAGTATTCTGTAAATTCCTCCCAACAAACTCACGGGGGTACATGATGTATATCAGATGTAGATAAACATGGATTTAAAATGGATATGATTTGAGGTGTAAACAAGTCCACAACCAATAATTTGCTAGCCCATCTTTAGAAACGTATTCCTATAATCTTTATCATTATATATATTAATCGGCTTATTCGGTCGCAAAATTACCGGTTGCGGCTCTATTTTTTTGTTTATGAATAAAACTCGAGCGAGCGCGACAAATGCTCGAATTTCGAGTATTGGGCGATACTTTTAAAGGCAAAATTGTATGATGGACGAATTTTGGTGGATTGGTGGGAAACAAACAACCGTGTATATTTTTTTTAAAAACGTTCCAAAATTTAATATAAAGTATTTTTAAAGCAACGGTATACATTTGATCGAAGCTCGTTTCACATTTAAGCAGTTTATTGCAATAAATAAGCTTCAATAACCCTTTCTCGAGAAATTTATGCCAAACATTTTTTGTACATTTATATTTTTGTGACAAATTAGAGCTTATGTTTTGTATATTAAATACCGTTTTTCACTGTTATTGAAACAGCTTTCACAATTTTTATTTTATTCTGAATTAAATTTAAAAAAAAATGAAAAAATTTAATTGAATTATATTTCGAATTTTTTACTTTATTTTTTTAAATCCATGTATACATACATACAAAATTGTTTCAGTGTTGATGATGTCTGAATAATTTAAAAAAAAAATTATATTATTTGGATTTTTATCCGTGTTTTTAAAGTATTTTTTTTTTCATATATTAAAAAAAAAAAAAATTGCATGAAAAGTTTTTTTTTAAATTCAGAACAAACAAAAAAGGTTGAATAAAATTTTTCAAGGCCGGGAATTATTTCCAAAATTTTAGTCATCTGTTAAATTATTTGTTTAATTTTTTTATTTTTGTTTTTTTTTTTTTTTTTAATTTGTAAAAACCTTTTATTTAATTATATAATTTTTATAAAAGTTTTTTAATTTTTTTTGTAGTGCCAATTTTCTCTCAAATTTTATTTGAGAGAAGCCTTGAATTATTTTTTTTTAATATTTAAATTAATATTTTATATACATATATACAATATATTGTATAATATTTAAATTTATTTTAAAAAATTGGTTTTGACAGAATTATAATATTCAAAATTAGTTGTGACATATTTTTAAAATTTTAATGTTATATAAAAAATAATAGAAAATTTAAATGTTTTAAAAATTTTGTATTTAAATTGCGATCTAAATTTTAATTAAAAATAATAATTATAATCGGTGGTAATTCGATTTTTAATGAGATTTTTTGTGATAACTGTAAAATGGAGGAAAATATTTAATTAAAAAAATATTTAGATAGACCCATTTAGTTCTTAACACTAATGTTAAATGAATGTATACAATAGTATATGGTTTATGTCTTTACTAATAAATTCACAGTAAAATCAATGTAATTTTATTAACCCATTGCCGTGTTTTTTTTACAAGCCATGGCTCACTCAATGAATGGATGAGTGAATAATTAGTTAGCGGTTAATGAATTAATTTTTTTTATTTGTTAAAAATTTAAATTTTAATCAATATTTAAAATTAAATAATAAAATTATTTCTATAATGATTATTTTTATTAACAAAGAAATAAAAATATAACTATACCTATCACTTTAATTAAAACAAATATTAATTTAAAATATTAAACAAGGAAAGGAATAGAACACTATAATACACTTTTAATATAATATATTTTCTTTCACATTTGTTTTTTTTGCAATCAGTTTATATTAATAGTGGTTGTTAATTTTAAATCATATTACATTATACCAGCATCATCAGCATCTTAAATTCGATATGATTAAAAAGAAATCCAATATTTTCTTTCTAAGTATATAGTATAAGACCTCTGGACCTTACTTGTTTTCTTTTATTAAAGGGGTTTCATTGAGATTGTCGTTTTTCTTTTGTTGTTTATTTTATTTTAAAACCCTTTTTATTTGTTCCTTTAGTAGTACTCTTTTATAATTTTATTGCCAATGGCTATAAACTGCGTGTGTGTGTTGTGTATACAAACTACAAAATAAATAGATGTATACACACTTTTGAAAAATACTTGAAGTGAAAATCAATTAATTAGGGTGTGAACTACCGTCACTTGAATACAAGTGTATAGGGTGACGTAAAAAATGATCAAAACAAGAGGTTATTGGTTATGTGTTTATTTTTTGTATTCTCCATCTATTGTCTTTTTAATTAAAAATAAAGAGACAAGGAAAGAAAAAAATGAAAAAGAATGAAAGAAACAAGTATAGAAGAAAAACTCATTTTTATGGGATAGTCACTTGATATTTTGATATTTGTTCTTTTTAATAAAGATGAAAGGTTTGGAAATTTTGAAAGCTGAGGAAAAATTTATATTACGATGGATAATTTTTAATTAATTTAATAAAATTTTACAATAACTAATAAATTTTTGAACAATTTAAGTTTCTTTCAAATAATAGTGTTCTGGGAATTTAAGGTGGATTTTTACAAAAATGTTTCTAAAATCCTTATTGTAATATAAAATTAGTAACTACTCGTAAGTCCTCACATAATTCTCACATAATCATATCTATACATTTTATATAAGCTTTAGTCATTTCCATTTCCTCAAATATTTAAACTTCTTGCCAAGCCATGGCCTATATAACTAATATGACTGTGCAAGTAGTTTAACTAAACTTCAAACATTCTATTTCCTCAAATATTTAAAATTTCTGCCAGGCCATGGCCTATATAACTAATAAATCTATGCAAATAGTTTAACTAAGCTTTAATAATTTCGATTTCCTCAAATCCTAAAACTTCTAACCTGTCATGGCCTATATAACTCATATGACTATACAAATAGTTAAATTAAGCTTCAATTATTCCATATCCTCATATTTTTAAACTCTAGCAGGCCATGGCTGATTCGACTGATATGACTATCACTATCCCTAATCTCATATAGTTATATCAGCATTTAAAAAGACTAGAAACATTCGACAAAGTGTCATAAATAGTTTTATGTGTCCCATCACTTAAATATGTATCTCTGAACCCATTGATAACTCAAAGATTTGCACAACATATTTGAATTTTATTTTTATTTAATTTATTTTATTCTGTTTTTATTTATTTATTTATTTATTTTCTCATTTTCTACATTTTCCTTTAGTTTTTAATTAAATTTTGAATGAAAACGTGGTTTTTTAAGCAGAAGAAAAAGCAAACCATACAAAAATTTTTTTGGGATCTGGTAATTGGTGGTTTTTCATGGGGTTTTACTTTCTTTATATTTAATTTATTGGTATTAAAATCTGGTGAACACTTCAACTGGCTGGTAATTCAAAAGAATTGCTAATAAAAGAAAAAAAATTAAATTTCAAATTTGTCGATGTATTGATGACCAAATGATTTTTTGGAAATTTTCATTTTAATTGAGAAAAATTTTTTTTTTCAAAATTAATCTATAGAATACTTAGAAATGTAATGATATTAAAATGGTATATGGTATATATATATATATAATGAAATTTTTTTTTTTTTTCAATGGTGTTAAAATAAAAATGATTGGGCGGTGGGAAAACGGTTTTTTTTTTAAAATTCTTTTCTATATCAGTTTGGGTTTGACATGTCTGCGGGATTACACTTTTTCTTTGGTCTTTGGTTCTTTTTTTTGTTCAATGATTTGATAAAATGAAAAATTGTTTTTTAATTCTATCAATTTGGAATTGGTTGTTTTGTAATGGATATTTTTTTTTAGGGCTTCTTCAAATTTGAATCAAATTTGAATGAAAAAAAATTTTGAAAGAAAAAAATTAAAAAAAATGGAATGAATATCTAAAGATTTAGTGAAAAATATTCATTTATTAATTTATAAATGTTAGGATAACAGAAATTTTGTACAACAGGACCTTTTTCTCATTTATTTTTTTTTTTAACTTAAGGAAATTAAGGGGTTCCATATAATTCCTTCAAGTAAGCCTGTTGTTAGGTATTTGGTGACTAATTATTTTACTTGTACCCAGTTTTTCATTCTTTCTCAATGCATCATCGATTATTAATCACAAAATTATTACTGTCGGATATTTTAATCCTTCTCACTTATAATTTGAACTCTTGTTGGACGGTTTAACACCTCTTCAATCACTAGGTTTTAAGATTGAAATATATATTTATATAAAAATTTGGGAGGGATTAAGATCAAGGAGGGATTCATCGGCTTACAGAAGTTAACTCACTAGTTATAATTAAGAAATGATTTTTTGAAAGCTAAGTTTAAACTGAGGAATTTCAATCTTAATTGTCTTATAGATATGTAATTAGCAAAATTTTTATACTTTAATTATTTATAAACCATTATCTTAATAACTATATTCCTTCGAAATATTTAGAATAAGTTTTGAACTTAAAAAATTTAAAATTTTTGTGTAGATAGGACTTCAAAAAATCTTTTAAATATTTAATTTTATCTTCAAGAACGTCAATTTAATAAAAATAAACTTAGAATTTGAATTCATATCCTTTCATATCCTGAATCATTATTTTATTAAATTTATTGTACGTATATAATTAAATATATATATAAATATAGAATTTATTTGAAAATATACACAAGTATTTTTGTATATATTATTAATAAAATTATTAATAAAGTAAAAAATAATTTCATTACAATCAATTTAACTTCTTAATTATTATGTAACATTTATACTTACATATAAAGAAAAAATATATGAAATAATTTCTTCATTTATTTTGAATAAAATTAAGAAACAAATATATTAATTATTTTATTATATATATATATATATAAATGTACATCTTAATAAATATTCGATTTTATCAAAATATAATGAATACATTAGATACTATACAAAAATACTTATGAATATTGATGTAATTTTAATGTACAGTGATGTTCTGTTGAAATAAATTTAAAATCTTCTAAAGAACTTATTGATAGGTTCTTGATTAGTTCGGAAGTCTTCAACAGGTCTACTTGTATAACATTGAATAAAATTGTACTGAAGTAACATTATCTGATACTCATTACTTTGTCAAAATAATCTGATACTCATTAAAGTAATGGTTAATAATCAAAATCAGTATTACTTAGACTTTGATACTTACAATATTTAAGTTTAAGTAAAATACTTATAATTCCTAGAAAATAATTAAAATTTGAGTTCATTTAGTTTTGTAATTATTTTTTTGATACTTAAGTATTTTCGAGTAATTAAGTATCATGAAATACTAAAATATCAAGAATTCAATTAGTTTCTGAGTATTCAAGTATTTTGCAAATACTTTCATTAAAAAAGTCCAATACTATTAATTGAAAATCATGCAAATTTCCTTCATTGAATCTTTAATTAAATTTATCATTAAAACTAATTACAATAGTAATTAAACTCCAAATTTACTTTTAAACTCACTTTTTGGGAATTACAAGTATTTCTACATGATAATTGTAATTATTGAAATTTGAGTAATTCAAGTATTTGTAATTGACAAATTAATGAGTATCAGGTAATGGTACTGGTTATTAATTTAACTCTATACAGGTCTGATCTTAAGTATAATTTGAAATAGATCTTCTTAGATTATAGCTAATATTAAGTGAGCAAATTAAAAAGCAAAGCCCTAGCTATTTTATATATATATATATATATAAATATATATACATAAAAATTAATTCAATGACTTCACTGTATATATATACAATAAATTATTTCATTCTGAACAATAAACAATATTATATATATTAAATATATATATATACTATACAAAATTATTATAATTATTTAATTCGTATTGTATATAATATATATATATAAATATTTTAATATAATATAAAAGATTTTCTAGTTGACAAAACAATTTTCATACTTACGGTTAAATGATTTCGTTTTAAATGAATTCAGAAACCCCTTAAAATCAAATTATTCTTATTTTCATATATAATTATAATTTATATAATTGTTTTTATGTATACATCATTTATTAATATATAATATATGGATTTCCTATATTATTGTCATCCATTCTTAACTATAGATAATCTTTTCATTATAATACAATATAAAAATGTATCTACGACATTGAATAATTCATTCTTATAATTTTAGATTTATCTTTAGATTTTCGATCTATTTAACAAATAAATTTTAATTTATATTTAAGGTGTTCTCTAATATTAAATGTAATATATAAATATAAAATGTTACTCATAACTCATATATATTTTATTTATATATATATTTTAAGATAATATCAATGAAAATAAATGATTGATTGAAATTAAATGAATTCAATATATCTTTAGATATTTTATTATTTAAATATCTTTTAATTTTTTATAATAAGAAATCAAATAATTGGTAAACCAAAATATATTTCTTTATCATTATATTTAAAATCAACCATTCAACATCATTAAATTTTGTTAATATTTCTAGGTAATTTTTAATTTGAATTAATTTATTATTAATATTTTAGGTTATGTTACAAATTTTTTTGTGTTTTTTATAAATTCAGTTGAAAAGATTTTTGAAAAAATATTTCATGTGAATACTTCATAATCATATTTGTAATTCAAGATAATGATTTAAAATTGTTTGAATACACATATGGTTTAATTTATCTTTTATATATTATATTAAATTTATATTTAATTATTAAAATTATAGAAAATTTATTATAATAAAACATATATATATATATATATATATATATATATATTTTATATAATATAATAATAATTTATTTTTTTTAATAAGAATTTAATATAAATATATTTATAAATAATAATAATTTAATCCAGACATTGGATATATAATATAAATAGGAAAAATACAGGGTTATTAATACAACTTGTGGGGTTTAAATATTTTAACATCTGACGTGAAATATTTAAAAGACTTAAGATAATATAAAAGCAACTTTTAGTCTAAAAATTGTTAGAATTCATTGCTCTCTGACTTAAATTCTAAAACGAAATTCTACAAAATGATCCAAAAGTTGCAAATTATTAGTTTAAAAATTCGAAAGTCTGTGATTCAATATCTGAAAGACTTAATTTATAAACTGTGGGTTTATAAATGAGGGTTCTAGTTTTAAAGTTTAATTTTCTAATTGGTTCATGGTCTAACATAGAAATTAATTATTTAGTAAAATTTTGAATAAATAAGTTGACTTATATTTTACTTGTAGAATATTTAAACATATTGGAAATTATAAAAATAAATACATACTTTTATATTAATAAATGTATTTACATTCGTATAAATTGTAAAAAACTATTTTTTTTTTTTAAACTAAATCGAAACTAATCCAAATGATTAATTTGAATAAAACACTAAACATTTAAAAAAGTTTTATATATTTTTTAAATTAAATTGTAACTAAAAATTAATTCTATTTTTTAATTCTTTTTATTTATATATATACGTACATGTACTTATATAAATTTAATTAATTTTTCATACAAAAAAATTTATTTCACTTAAAAAAAAGAACAAATTTTTTTTTTAATATCCACAAGAAACACATATAATACACGTATATTAAAAAGTTTTAAAATTATTTTAATAAAACTTATTTTTTTAATAATAAATTAATTAAATTTATCATAATATCATGTCTATCTACTACATATATACACATTTTTATGATTTTTATGTTTTCCTTGTTTTTTTTGAATGAAAATCACTTTGTATTTTTATAATCCATGTATGAAAATAAAATTTATTTTGAATTAAAAAAAATTATAAATTAAAGTGACCATATGTTCGTAATTATCTTTAAAAGAAAATTGGTAAAATTCTTTATTCCTTTTTATTTAAAAAATTAAATTTTTATCAAATTTTAGTGACATAAATTTCTTTAAAGAAATTCATCAACCGGAAACTAAATCATAGTAATCATTTAAATTATTTAAAGAAAACTTTGTGTTGTTACCAGGTTTACTTTTTATAATAATATGTAAATCTGGAAAGTTACCAGGTATACTAAATTTTATTTTAAATTAATATTATTTAAAACTGGACGGACACTGTATAACTGTTTTCCAGGATATAAATATAAATACATATATAATACATATATATATGTATATATAAATGCATATTACTTAATCTTTTATTTATTTATTAATTAAATTTTATTAAATTACAATACTGAAACTTTTATTTTAAAAATTTGTTTTTTGTTGAAATTTTTTTGTTTTTTATTAAAAACTTTTTTCTTTTATAAGTTAAAAAACATAAAAAACCTCTTAATCGATTTTTCTATAATATAGTAAAACAAAAATTTTAAATACATATTAATATATATATTTACACATATGGCTATTCATATATAACTTATATGTATTTATATTTTGATAAAAATTTATATTAAAGCTTTTGTTTTTCATGTATTATATAATATCTTATATATATAGAAGATAAGTAAAATATATATATATATATATATATATATATATATATATAGAAGATAAATAATATATAAATATATATATAAGTTATTTAAGGACATAAAGGCATCAAAAATTCACTTTCATATATAATAGTAGTAAAATACTATCCCCGTCTGAAGTCCACATATACTTGTATATATTATATCATAAATCATTGAAAAAATATATATATATATATATATATATACCGTAACATAAAAAAAAGTATAGATGCATCTATAGATACATATATATATATTGTCTTTTTTTGAGGTCTGTTTAACCTATTTGATGATTTTTATATTACAAATTCTATTTAAAAAATTTCAAAAATATTAAAATATATAAGGAAGAGTATATATAAAGTACCCACCTTTTCTTTTATTATTTATGGAATTGTTTGGTTACATATACTCGTATATATTTTAAACTTTATATATTTTTTTTTTTTTTTTTTTTTCTTTATTAATAATTCATTATTTTCCTTACAGATCTAAGACTTATATAATGTTATATTAGTTTTATTACAATTATTCTTATTATTATCTTACTTGGAAACAATAAATTTTTTTTTTTTTTTTTGTTTTTGTTTAACGATCATAGTTTACACTTTCTGATCTTATAATTTTATAAATAATAAATGTATATATGTCAAAGTACTAGGCTAAATAGAATTAAAAGAGAAAAAAGAAAAAATATTTACACTGTATAAATTCAAATACAAAAGTTCTAAAATAAAATTATAGTTGTTAAATTACATATCAAATTTTGAAAAACAATTATGACAAAAAACAATATTTCATAGACTTTTTAAAAGTTCGCGAGTGATTTAGATTGAGTTTAATTCAACCACACTTTTAATGACTTTATATCAATGAGAAAAACATTGAATGAGTACGCAATGCAATTTCCATGAAAGAAACAGATTACTTTCTTTGACACACCTTCAATGAAGAATGTATTCTTTAATTAATTTTTTGAATGAGTGTAAATTATCAATAAGTTTAAGTTCATATGGTAGTTCATTATATAGTTTGAGACAATTGTATAAACAGTTGTTCTGTTGGTTTCTTGTTTTAAAAAGTGTTAAGTAGAAATTGGTTTTGTTTCTGGTATTATGTATATCGATCATTCTATTAAGTAAAAAATTGTGTTTTAACTGATTATTTATGATCTTAAACGCCATCAAGTACATTTCTATTTTCATATATTTGAAAAACTAATATACTGGCTGTCATACAATTTACTTGTGGGATGTAGTATTGGATAGTTGTGAATTGTTTTGATAACTTTTTTGTGAACAATGTCTATTTTATTTAAAAGAGTCTTTGAAGCTTTATTCCATATCGGATTAAGGTAAATAATATTTGAAATAATATATGAAGAGTATATTATTTTTAGTACATTTTGGGTAAAATACCTGCGGAGTCGTTTCATGATAAAAACATATGGCGTAATTTTATTTAAGAGTTGCTCAATATGAGCATCCCATTTCATTTTACTATCTAATAGTAGGCCTAGATAATTAAATGTTTTAACAACTTCTATTGTACTACCATTTATATGAAAGTTGATATCTGAGAAGTGTTTGTTTTCAAATAACATAATCTTAGTTTTCTTAACATTTAGCAGTAATTTGTGTTTAGTAAGCCACTGTTCGATAGAGATTAGGTCGATTTTAATATCATTTCTTAATTCAATTTCATCACTATTTGCATATTTAACAACAGCGTCGTCAGCATATAGTTGAATTGTACCCTTTAGATTTAAGTTCGCAAGGTCGTTGATATAGATTTTGAATAGAAGTGGCCCAAGTATTGAACCTTGAGGTACTCCTTTTATTATTTTTTTCGATTCACTAAATGTGTCGTTTATGCGCACTTTCTGATGCCGATTTGTTAAATATGACTCAAAATACTTTAAATCATTTGGATTAACATTAATTCTTGAAAGTTTTTATTGTAGTTTTTTTTTCTTTTCCGATGTTTATGACGTTAATACACACTTTATATTTTTTTTTTTGCATTTTAACTTACTATTAAACATGATAAATGTTTTATTACAGTTAATTTCAAGGACTTTTGTACAATTTTTTTCCAATTCTTTAAATTCTTAATATAGGAATTTAAAAGGAATTTTTAATATTGTAAAAATTTTTTAAATTAATTATTAGGAACCTTGCAATAAAATGCATTTTTAACAATTAAAAAGTATTTTTAAATGATGTTCTATTGAGTTTTAAATGTGAGTTATAGACTCATATATATTTCAATATTAGCGTTTTTTATATTGCATAAATTAAATAATTGGATTATAATTAAATTATTTTAAATTGTCAATGAATTTTTCAATTAATGGCTTTCAATCGGATACTGCAAATTTTATTAATCAAATTTTAAATAAAAAAATGTTAGTTAGATAATCACAAAACTTTGAAAGACATTTTCTCTATTCAATTTAAAATTACATACTTTATAATTACTGAAATTATATATATACTATTATTTGATTATATCAATACTGCCCCGATCAAAAGCGACAGGAACTTAATAACTACAATACCAAGGTCCCAAATTAAAATGTGTTAGAATTTACAAAAATTGCATACTTTTAGGCAAAATATTTAATTTTATTAATTTGAACTTCAAAAATTCAGTAATAAGACCTATTATTGTTTGAAAGTTTAGGTAAACATTAAAATTTGGAAAAATAAAATACTCCAAACATTTTTGGACGCAACTGTACATATAAGAATAATGTTAATCCTTTTCTTTTATTAGTTTTAAAAGTATTATATGTATTGTCTTTAAAATGTTTTCTCACACGATCCATTCATACATTATATTAATAATAATATGAAATTTCATATGTTAAAATATTTATGCTATATACACACACCTTTGTATATATATTTATATATATATATATATATATATATATATATTTATAATTAATTGCAATAAAACAAACTAAAAGAAAAAAAAAATTATTTCTTTAATTTTATGTTTTTTTTTTCCATATATCCTAACTAGGACAACAGTTTTAATTAATTTTACAAGGTAAATTCCGACAACTCAACTTTCATATTAATTTACTTTCTATTTTCTCATTTTTATATATATATATACTTTCATATTAACATACCTATATAGTATATACATATGTATATATTTAAACATGCATTTATAATTTATATTTATAGAACATACATTTGTGTCGTTAGAGTTGAATGATGCTGTTGTTCTTTGTTTTGTCTCTCTATAACCAGGTTGACAGTATCACTCATGTTTTATATCTGTTATAAATTTTATTTTACTCTCTAAATGTATACGTATAATATGCAGCATAGCACAGGTACAAAATAAGTACAAAAACAAATGAAAAATAAAAGAAAATTCAAAAAAAAACTGAAATTTAAAATAGAAAATTCATTTGGAAAATTTTTAGAGAAAATCTTATTTTATATATAAATACGTATTTATGAAAAGTTTAAAAATAAGAATAAAGTTTTTTATTTTAAGTATGAAACAAATGTAGATAATAATCATTTGTTGTAATGTTAGTAAGTTAAAATAAAAATTTTTAATAGAGAAAATAACTGGTAAAATAGGGGGAAAAAATAAAAGCAATTACTGAGAAAAGCTGAAAAAAGGAAAATTGCACAATATGTTTTGTTAAATGAATCTTTAATATACAAAAACAAAAACAGTTTGGAACTATTTGTCTTAAAAGCTGAAACTGCTACAATAATCTTATAATCTAGCTACAATTTTAGACTTGATTTGAATGATATAAGTTCCAAAATGTTACAATAAATTTAAAAAAAAGTTATTCAGACTTTTATAATATAAAAGTTGGAGTTTCAAATTCTCTAGTTCGGAGCGTTCCATAATCTCGGTTTAGTAAATCTTTCTTTTTAAAAATCTCGTTTTTTATTGAAAAATCTGGCTTTTTAAGAAAATTTCTCTTTTAATTGAAAAATCTGGTTTTTGAGGTTTTTTGAGTTGGATACAAAACCAGAATTATCAGCTTTTTCGAAAATATTAAAAAAGAAATTTTCTAAAAACAAGATTTTCTAAAATGAGATTTTTTAAAAAGGAGATTTTCTAAACGAGATTTTCTAAAACAAGATTTTCTAAAACGAGATTTTCTAAAAACAAGATTTTTTAAACGAGATTTTCTAAAACAAAATGTTCTAAAACCAGATTTTGTGAAAACAAGATTTAATAAACCCCTCTAGTTCTTATAATTTATATCTTAACTTACTATTTTTATAGGATTTATATATATATATACTTACTATATCCTTAAAAAGGAAGAACTTATTCCCAAATACAAACGTGGCAATTTATTTTACAGAAAACCATCTTTTTCAACTCTTTGCAACTATTTTTGTCTTTAAGTATTTATAAACAAAGTTCTTTTATTTATTAATTATTTTTCTTTACTACAATTTGTTGTTGGTTTTTTTTTAACAACAACAGCAACAACAAAAATAAGGAAAATAGCAACATATAATAAAAGAAAATTAAACAAAAGAGTGAGAAGAAAAAGTTCAAGTGAAATGTCAAACAGTTTAATAATGAAATATGTGTTCTGTATATTATGCATGTTTGTGCGATTTTAATTTTCAACAGTATTTTGCATACATTAGATGTATGAATATATATATATATATATATATGTATATTAAAGTATTATTACTATGATATATGATATTATATATAATATGTGATGACATAAACTTTTGTTTCCATTTATGTTTTCACTTTTCATATTTGTTAAGTTTTTTTAGTTTTTTCATTTTATTTTAATCATTTTTTGGATTTGTTGCTTTTCTATAAAAAATAAAAACAAATTTAAAAAATAGGATAAATTAAAAAAGTTTATAATATGACATTTTACATTAAAGAATTTTGTATTCAAGTTCAGAATTTTTTTTTTTTTATAAAATAAAACAAATTTTTTTTAAGTTTTAAAGAGGAACAATTTATTGTTGTAAGATTTTAAAGAGAATAGAAAATATGCATTTGAATGATTGTTTGAAATACAAAAAGTTAATTAATGTACTTATTCATATCAATTTAGATTTAAAATAAATTAGAATATGTTTAAGAGTGTACTTAGAAAGTAATTTGAGGTGTATAGTCTGTACTCAGTAGCTTATTATGACATTCGTTTAAACATTCAATCATGAATACTAATTTTTATTTATTTATACTTGTAAATAATAATGCGATTTAACGGTTAATAAGCCAAATGACCGATCCTCCGGCTACTATATTTATTTACTTAGATTTCTAATATTACATAAAACTTTAAATAAAGTAAAATATTCTTCAATTTTTTGACGCATTCAATAAACTTCTTTGATATATCAAAAATTGCATACTTTTAGGATGTAATTATTTGTTATCCTTTTTTTTTGTAAATAGGTAAATTTCAATTTGATTTTAATAAATGTTTAAAATAAATCATTATTTAATAAATGTTTAAAAATTTAACTTATAGAAATATTGAAAGAAATATTTAAAATTGTATGAAGAAATGTGAATTTCTATTCGATGTAGAACTGAAAAACAAGTTTCCTTTTGTTTTATTTTCCTCTGATCGAATTCACCCGTTTTAAATTTAGTTATTTCTCTCTTTTTATTTAAATAAATTAAAATTCACTCTGAATGTTTTTTAAAATAACTTTTAAGGATTTTAATTTATTTCGAAGGATATTATTTAATAAAAATATTTTTAATCCTTATTTAAATTTTAAAAATAAATTACCTGTATATATGTTAAAAATTTATATTTTTTAAAAGCTTCTAAACTAAATCCCATATATTCATTCCATTCCCATATGCATTAGAAAATTTTTTTTTTTAATGAAAGGTTAACAAAAAAAAAAATTAACAATAAAAATAAAATTCATTAATTAATATAATTAAAAACATTTTTTGTGTTTTGTTTACAATGTAAAAGTTATTAACCTTTTAAAAACTTTTAATGCCCTAATATTAAAATTTTTTAAATATTTTATGTAATACTCTTTATATACAACAGAATATTACATACAATAAAAATGTAAAGCTTCAGAATGTCAAAAAATATTCTATAAATTTAAAATTAAGATTAAAAAATATATATATAGTGTTATAAAAATGTTAATTAAAATAATATAAGATTCCTTTTATGATAAAAAATTAAATACAGTGAAACCAATAATTACAAAACAATTATATAAAATTTTAATTTCTTTTATGTTTAGTATCATAAATTATATTTGCTTTCTTAACCAATATTTAAAATCTTCTGTCATACATAATATTTAAAATAAGTTTTTTTCCACTTTGTCTTATAAATTTTATTAAAACTTTTAGTTAAAAACTGATTCGACTGTAAAAATAAAATTTAAAAGTAAAATTTTTTAATAAAATTATATTAAAAGAATAATTAAACAAAAATAATAAAACACCTTAAATTGAAATAATAAAAAAAAATATTTTGACAAGATTTCATTCTTTAATTATTACATTTTATTAGATCCTTTAAGGATTATTAATAATATTTTACGTATGCATATAAATATAAATAAAAATTTTTATATGCAGGTACAACATTTATATAATTACAAAAAATCACAATATCTTATATGTGTTAAAATATTTATATATAAAATAATAAAGGAAATTCAGGTACATTAGTACATAAAACAAAATCTATTTCTAAGGATATTTTAAAACAGTAGAATCACAGTAATTTGAAACTAAACATAATGACAATTGCCAACGGGATTGTGACATGTAATCATATCGAAAGTAATAAACCAAATTTTGTATAAGCAAAGTAAAGTATTTAATTTTACAATTACATAAAAGTAATATATACATGTACTTATATGAATAAAATTTTAAACAACATTTTTGTTTTGTCATCTTTAATGTCAATTTAATCTAAGTCTTTAATTTTTAGAAAAATTTGCAATTATGCGGCAACTCTTCTGTACTTTTTAATATAATGAATATTTTATTATTATATAGTTATATTTATAATAATAAAATACTTATCTCAAAGGAATATTTTATTACAATAATATATATTGTATACAATCATTTGTGACTTTTAGACTTATACTCTAGTTACAGATTTATGTATGGATATATATACTAGACTTTATATACATTTATACAACATACTGAAGAATATATATTACAAGTTAATCTATTTTAAGTATTTCAATTTTTTGAATTGCATAAAAAGTTGCATAAAAAGTTAATTTAAGAATTCATGATATATACTTTTATATATATATTTGATATATTTTTAGTAGAAACAGGGTGTTTCCTAATGAAATGCAGTTCTATATACCAATGCATAGATATTTATGATCATACAAAAAAAAGTAATAAAAGAATGTAATTAAAAAAAGATATTATTAAAATTTCAAAATTTTTTAAGTTTAGAATCTCGCATTAATAGATAGAAAATTTCGTAGTAGTCATGGAAACAGATTTAAGAGCAAAATAATATTCAAAATTAATTTGAGCTCGCCATATCTAGGAAACTCAAAAAGGTCGTGCTTAACTTCCATACTCAAAATTTATCTTCTCTAAAGTATTTATGTATTTGTATATAGCAGTGCACTTTTAGGAACCTTTTTAGGAATTTAGGAAACACCCTGTATATATATTAAATTGAAGTAGAAAAAAAAAAACACAAGACTTAGTGAAATGAAGAAAATAAAAAGTTAATAATAATATTTTATGCAAACAAATATATATATTTTTATTTTATGTCATATATATATATATACAAAAAAAACAACACAAAAACACTTATACACTTTAAAATTGTAGAACATACTTGCATAACTTGTATGTTACAAACATATAAAACAATAAAAAACATTAAAATTCTTGATCTTTAGTACATACTTATTATTATATTTTTTTATTATCAATATCAAAAATCATTATTATCAATATTATAATATCAATCATAACTATATATATATATGCGAGTACTATAGAACGAGTACTAAAAGGATATAATAATCATAATAATAAAAGTAATCCTCTAACTTTAATTATGATTAAAATTAATTTATTTATAAAAATTACTTAAGTAAAAAATAAGGTACAAAATATAATATTATTGTAAAAATATATATGCACATGTATAAAGAAAAGAGATAACAATATATATATAATTGTGTGTATAATGGAATGGACTTAATGTATAAGGATTTAATAACCTGGATTTTTTTATTTTATTTTCATTTCATATTTTTTTTTATGTTTACATTTTTAGAATTAATATCTCATAAGAGTATCATTATAAATATGTAAGTACATATATATACCTATATATATAAATAACTACACATTCATACATAATAATAAAAGTAAAAGAAAAGTAAAAACAACATATTTATATCATTATTATTATTATTTAATGTACAAATTTGGACTTTTTAAGAGAGTATATTTTTAATAATCTCTTTCTACACACCACTATACTAAAACTTCTATATATGTATGTATATATATATACATAATTACATACATTTTTAATTCTTACCTTAACATATATTTTGGTATTTGCACATAAATTTGTATAAATGGTGTAATATACTTATATATACGATGATAACATGTCCTTTTACGTATACCTTTATTTTTAACTTATATCCAAATGAATGTTATATTCTCAAGGTTTTTTTTTTTACTATTCTTTAATATTATTACATATATATATAGACATATATTTTTTTCAAATATATTTATATTTGTATATATAATATATATAATATATACATCCATAGACATTAATCCTTACAAATTTTTCAGAGATAAAATTCTTAATCCTTAAAGTAGTTTCATTTCTTATAAAATCCAAGTAGTTTTCACCACCACCACCACTTCTGTTTTTTTTTATTTTTATTTTTTTTTTTTTAAATTATTCCAACATTAAAATTGATATTTAAGGATATAACAGTTATACACAAGGATAACAACAATAACAACAAAATAAAAAGTATATATATATATATATATATATAAATAAAGAATAAGAGATGATAATGATTATAGTGATTATAGGTGATTATAATGATATGATGATGTTCTTTTGAGTTAATTATAAAAAAAAAAAGGAATAAGAAAAAACCAAAAAAACAACAACAAAAATAAAAAAAAAAATATTAAGAAAATGTAGTTCAGGAATAAGAAAAATATATATACAAGTATATAAAAGAGGCATTTGTAGAGTGTTTTGTGTATTGTACACGTTAATGAACAAAAGGTTAAACTTTATTTTCATTTATGTTTAGGTTTTTTTTTTTTTTGTTTTTTATCCTTTTTTTTGTTTTTCTAAAACCGGAAAGAATTTTTAAGGATTTGTTCCGGTTCCTGCATAATACCTCTTCAAAAGAATACAAATATTACATATATTTTTAATCCATATAATATAAAGGAATTCTTAAAATATAAGAATGAAAAAAAAAACAAAAACAAAAATTAATAAATAAGTAATTGTTGTATATACCTATATATATATATATATATAGAAAATTCTTAATGATTATTTTCAATTAGTTAGTATTAAGAACAGTATATAATTATTATAAATGTTGATATTTGACAGTTTTGTAAGTCAATTTTAAAATTATGTCCTTACATAATATACCTCAGTTATTTATAAATTATGAGGCTTTTATTTACAAATCTTTTAATTATACATTATACAAGTATATAATTTTAAAAGATTTTTAAGGATTCTAATGAATTTTCTTTGATTTATTTTAAAAATTTTAACATTCTTTTAAAGGAAATATCAAAGAAATTTTATTCTTATAAGGTATTAAACTAATGTTTTTAATAATAAGATAACATTACATTAGTCCCTTAATTAGACTGCAAATCACTAATTGTAATATAATTTGTAAGATTTTAAAAAAAATTAAATATAAAATATTTTGTAAAAGACGTTCATTTACACCTTAGTGATACTAAGGTGTAAATGAAATACAGGCATATGACACGTTGCCCTTATAATTCTTGTAAAATCATAGGGTCCTAAACTTTTTAAAAGAAATTGATATAATTAACCATTTTGATTACATTTAGGAATACAAAACATTTTTTTTTTCAATTGTTTCATAAGTTAGAAATACTTTGGCCAGTTTATCATTTAAGACTTTAATTAATTCGAATTACAAAGTATTTGACAGCACTGTAATATTTTATTATTCATATTAGAACACTATTAGAATCCTAATTTTATATATGGGTCATTGCCAACGAAAATGTCTATCGGTCTTAAAATTTGAAATAATAAAATTATTTTTTTTTAAAGTCTTAAATATTGGAAACTATACTACAATTATTATTTTACTTAGATATAAAAATTGGAACCTTTTATAAAAGTAGTTAGCGAAATATATAACATTTTAGAGAATTTTTACATGAGTGTTATCTTTAAATCTCTACATATACTGATGTAACACTCATGTTTTTTTTTACGATATATTCTAATTACGGATATTGTAATATCAAAATACAAAAATTGATAATGCAAAAAGTTTTGTTTCGCACTTATTGTATTTAATTTGCATTCAATTTAATTTATATATTTAAACATATTTAAAAAAAATACGTAACACTCATGTTATGCAGTTGAGACAAAATTAAAATGCAAAAAAAATGACTAATAGGAAAAGACAATAAGATAATTATAAATATGCATAAAATGTAGATAACATAATTATTACGATGTAGTTATTAATTTTTATACCTTAGAACAACAATAAGTTTTTTTTTTATAAAATATATTGAAAATTTTGATGGAGACAAATTATTTTACATGAGAGTAATGTGGGAAGTGTAAAAAGATAAGAGTAAACTGGAATTTAAAATTTTGAAATTTTGTCGTTACATTGTTTTTTTTTATTGAATGCATCAAACTTTACAATTTAACTATAGTTTGTGTGTATAGTTATATATTTTTAGTAATTTATAAAACGATAAACTTGAGAGACACGAAAAAGACGTTTTAATTGGCAATGACCCATATATGTAATTGATATTACTACTCTTATTTCTATATAATGTTATAAAATTATATACAGGGTGATTTTCTTCAGATTTTGAAAATTTAAAAGGTGCATTTGACGAAAAGCTGCTCTTGGAGGGTAATTTTCTTATTTTTTGAATTTAAAAGGACCTAAAATTTGTTTTATATCGAAAAACTTTGCACTTCGATTTTTCAAAAATAAAACCATCTTTCAATGTTTCAAATAATATCCAATCGATTTGATACAATTAAATTCCGAGAAAATATGAAAAATGCACACCCTGTATTTTTACATGTAATATATATATTGAATAAAAATATCTTGAATTCCTTTTAATTTGACTGCCAGCCCCTAATTTTAATATAATTTGTAAGATTTTAAAAGAATTTAAATATAAAATATTATATTCTATATATTTATTGTAAATTTACAATATGTCTGAATTTAAATTGTGTCATTTAATTGTTTTTACACATGCTTGAATTTAAATTTATTTATTTATTTTTCTTAAATAATACAAAAATTTAATTATTTTAATTATATACATATCTCATAAATTATTATGTAATATGATATGACGTATAATATTTTATTAAAAAAATTATAAAACTATTTATAACTATAAAAAAAAACAAAAATGATTTATTAGGGAACAGTAAAATCTCGATTAATATAATTTTTTTAACAATACAGAACATTCCTTTATTTTTTACTTTTAAATTTACAAATTTCAAAATATTGGAAGCACATTTTTTAATTGAACAAATTACAAAATTAAATTTTTACTGAAATTTAAAATTTTGTTCAATATATTTGAATTCGACTGTATTTCATTTTATAATATATTATATTTGTATATTAAATCATAAATTATTTTTTATAAAATTTTATAGTCTAATTCTTTTACATATCCCTAATCATATATTATATACATATGTTATGTATATATTAAATATATTCATTATTATATTTATTAATAAATAAATGTAGTATATATATATGTATATATAATAAGTAATTAACTTCTTAATTACCTTACTTTAAATGCATTATGGTCACAAACATAAATCACATGAAGAAGTTATATAGAAAAAGGAATTATATATTATATTCATTATAAATATAAGTATATATATATAAATCCATTCATATATATATATAATTATATTTATATATATATATACATGTGTATACACTTACAGAATTAAAATGAATTAAAAAAAATACCTACCCTAATAATATATAAGATTGGATTATACATTTTACATATATTTATATATATATATATAAATGTGCTTACATAATATTAAAGAATATTAATCACATATGTTTAATTCTTATTTATACAAAATGTATTTTATTTTATTTTATATATATATATATAAATTAGGAATTGACTTTACTGAGATTAAAAAATAAGTATTTAACCTTAGTCCTTAGTTAAAAATATTATATGTATGTATGTATGTAATAAAAATAAAAGACAAATTATTATAGTGAGGGGGGAAAGCCTATAGACTATAAATTACAAATTTGTAGCTATTTTTATTCAATTCATTTTTTTTCCTGAAAATCCAATTCCATGACCAACTATAAAAATGTGTGAACGGATGAGGTAACATATCAAATTTATGGAACCATATATGAAAAGAGATCCTTAAAATTTTATGGTAAAATAATTGTAGCGTAAGAAAGAAAAAAAAAATAAGAAAGGGACGCAGAAAAACTTCCAATTTCTTGATGGAAGGCGAAGTAATTATAGTTGTAAGGAATTTTTATAAAAAAAAAAAATATATAATTAGAGGGCGTTTTTGTATAAGTACTTATTTTAATTTTTTTATTTTTTTATTTTTTATTTCTACCATAATATAATGAAGGTAAATTACCTACTTAAGTATTTATAATTGCAAATTTCTTATAGTATTAATTGTTGCTGGGTTGTCATGGTTTCTAGAAGGTGATTTTGAATCAATTTAAATTATATTAAAATTAATGGTTAGTGAATAATAAATATATGGATAAGTTATTTAAGGTTTATATGGTATATAATACGTATATAATTCGAATAAAGATTTATTTTTCAAATTAGATATGCTTCAAGGATTCAAAAGGGATAGTGTGTAATTTAAAAAAAAAATGTGGATTTTTATTAGGTTTTTTTTTTATAGTTTAAAAAATTAAGTATATTCATAAATTATTATTTATAATCAGAATACCTATATGGATTATAAGGGGATTAATTAAAAATAAAATCCATTGACTCATGAAAAGACTATAGAAGGCTAGGATAAAGCTATGATACTGCATTATGATCATATGCCTAACTAATGTAAAAAGAGTTGTTCAGAACTGTATACTCTGTATTTTTCACTTTATAAAAAAATTCAAGGAATTGCTTTATTATAAACTCTGTACTCTGTACAATGGAAAATTTAAAAAATTTAAGCAATAATTTAAAAGTACTTACTATTTATAAGTACTTATATGTAATTTACAAATAATCAAATTAAATAAGTCCATACCAAAAACCAGAGCTGCCAAACATTTCCCTTTAAAAAAAAAGTTAAATAAAATTCAAAAATTTCCAAACCCATTAAAATTAAATCTGATTCTATAATTTCAACAAATTTTTCAAAAAAAAATCCATTGTAATCTTATAAAATTCCAAGATAAATCTAAAAAAAATTAACATTAATTTATTAAATATGTAATTTATTTTATTAAGACACGTGTATAACAGACTGAAAACAAACTTTTTTAAATAAAAAATTATTTAAAAATTAAAATATCTTTGGACAATTATTATTTTAAACTTAAATTTGCTTTATATAAATTAATATTCAATATAATATATACATTTCTTTTTATTCCAATTTATAATAAAAATGAAATTTAATATTTTTTAAAATAATTTCTCAGAATCTAATTTTTAAGTTTTGTAAATTTTGTAAATTTTTGATTTTTTTTTTTTGTAAAAATTAAGGAAGAAAATTTCCTAAAATTTAATTCAAATTTATTGTACTTATATATATAGGTATATAATAGATATTAAAAATATATTAAAATCCTTAAATTAAAATCCCTATAGGGACTATATATATATAGATATAAATTTATTGTAATTCCATTTTGGAATTTCTTGTAACAATAATTCTGTCAATGATCATCAATTTGGAATGAAATCTAATCCAATTTTATTACCAAATTATTTCTTTCTTTTTATACTTTGATTTTTTTTTTTAACCAAAATTCAAATACCAATTCATATTGAAAATTACAGTGTTATTTGAAAGTATTTTGTTTTAAATTTATTTAATGAGTTACTATCAAAAACTTGTATTTCATTTGCCTGTATTTTCATTTACCTGTATTATCATTAAATATTTTGTAGAAGGGTTGCACGCTTTTGCAAAATTCAGACAAATAATCCTGAAGAAATACAGGTAGTGATACTAAGGGGTAAATGAAATACAGGCGTATGACACGTTCCCCTTATAATTCTTGTAAAATCATAGGGTCCTAATCTATTTATAAGAAATTGATATAATTTTCCATTTTGATTACATTTAGGAATACAAAACATCTTTTTTTTCAATTGTTTCATAAGTTAGAAATACTTTGGCCAGTTTATCATTTAAGACTTTAATTTATTTGAATTATAAAGTATTTGACAGCACTGTAATATTTTATTATTCATATTAGAACACTATTAGAATCCTAATTTTATATATAATTGATATTACTACTCTTATTTCTATATAATGTTATAAAATTATATACAGGGTGATTTTCTTCAGATTTTAAAAATTTAAAAGGTGCATTTGACGAAAAGCTGCTCTTGGAGGTGAATTTGCTCAGTTTTGAATATAAAAGGACCTAAAATTTGTTTTATGTCGAAAAACTTTGCAATTCGATTTTTCAAAAAAAAAACCATCTTTCAATATTTCAAATAATATCCAATCGATTTGATACAATTAAATTCCGAGAAAATATGCAAAATGCACACCCTGTATTTTTACATGTAATATATATATCTTGAATTCCTTTTAAATTTATTGAAATGAGATATCCTTTAGGTATTGGTTTTTTTTCTCTGTACTTCCGTTTTTATATTTTTGGTTCTCTATTCCTCTATCTCAATCTATGTTATATATCCATTATATACTTATGTTGTATCTTCGATTTTTCTTTCCAATATTTGTTTAAATATATTTAGATAACTCTTAAAATAAAATGTGAAAAATCACAGCTCTGTTAAATTTAATTTCATGTAATCCACATAAAAATTTTTTTTTTAAAAAAAAAAAATTATACAAAATGAATTTGGAAAATAAAAAGTCTGAAGATTCAAAGGGATATATATTAACCATTGGATGATTATTTGATTATATGCCAATTTTGAGCAATATTCTCTTCTTCCTTATTTGTTGCTTTCTTATATTTTAAATATCATGATCATCTACATAACTTTTCTGCTTCTATATACTTAAAAGACCTACACATCAAATTCTAAAAATTTAAATATAATATGAATGTTACATATAGATGATTTTTCGTTTATATATTATATTATATATTTATACAGAGGTTTTTCCTATAATTTAAATGCACAACAATAGACACTTGCTGAGGGTTTAGTATTTATAAATTGACATCTAAATATGTTTCTAGACCATCTATAAAAATTTTGTAAAACGTTTTTGAATGCCGAAGATCGTCATTTTTCCCTATGCATATAATCGTTCTATAACAAAGGACTTCTGAAGTTCCAAAATTTAGGAATTTTAGCAGTGTTTCTTAAAAAATACATTCCAATGCGATGACGTAAAATGAAAAACTTTTCTCAGCCTCATACATAAATTTTCCTACTCATAAGTCACAAGTGTCTATCCTGTGGTTAATTGGAGCTCATTTAATATGAAAACCCCCTGTTTTATGGATAATCAAAATTAGTGGTTCAAACATATATAAATGGATATATGATATTTTAAAATAATTTTCAATTCCTAATGGAAATTTATTTTCTAACATACGGATCTTATATACAAATTTAAGTTAAAAATATACATATATTTATATATATATATTCGTATGAAAAAAATAAGGATTTAGGCAACTCTTTAAGGAATCGACTTCTTTAAAATTGTTCTATATATATATATACATTCTGAAAAATTTAAAATATATGTACTAATATAATAATTACATATATATATATATATACATATTTCTAATATACTTACTCTTTATAAACATCTACAAATTTTTTTTTTTTATATTGGAAATCTTTTTTTTAAACTCAAAAATAACTGACTGACTTTTTCTCTAATAAAAAAAAAAACTCTTGTGAATAAAAATAAAATATTAAAAAAGAAAAAAAAAAATTCTGAATGTACAAAAGAAAAAGGAAAAATAAAAAAAGAAAATTGTTTTAAGCAAAGTAAAAAAAAAAAAATACACATATATATAAATTGTTAATTTCCCTAGAAAGCAATTTAAAAGTCAATGAAATGGGGAACGAAAGGATCCAGGTTTTTTTTACTCTTCAAATGAAGTGAATGTCTTGGTTTTCATCTTCTCCTTGTGTTTGTAACCCCTCTCTAATTTTGGAGTTCATATTAAAGGAACTTATTGAAATATAGGGAGTTAACCTAAGATATAATACTTATCCTTGTATATATATATTTTAATTGTAAAAACGTGTATATAATAAAGAATTTAATGTCATATAATATAAAAAGATGTAAACTATGGAATTTGAATTTTAGAATATTAGAAAAATATAGAATAGACTTCAACTATATATTTTAAAAACCTAATTAATTTATTGCGCCCAATGATTTAGCGCGGAAACTATAAGCCCAATTTTCATAACAATAGAAGTCGGGAATATATGCAATTATAATCGTGTCTGTAGAGCCAATAATCTTGGAGATACATCGGTATATAACTTCTCAGTCAGTCAGTGAGCATCAGTGATCATTACAGTTTATAAAGCTATTAATCCATCCTAGTTAATTTTGTAAAACCCAAAACTTATCCAGATTTTAGGAATTATGTTGATGTTCAAGCTTAAGATCAAATTCGTTTTTTATTTCCAGATTTTCCAAAAAATATAATTTTTAAATCTTAAATTAAATTTTACTTTAATAAATTTTGTACATAAATTTTAAATGAAAATATTGTAGCCCTTTAATTTGTTTTATTTATTTGTGTCCCCATTTAAGAAATTTTCCTTTTATATTAATTTTTAAAATTTTTAGGTAGGTACCTAAGTGTACCTATAAAGTTACATTAAACCTCAATTTATTGCATAACCTAGAATAATTTGTTCTACAATATGAAAACATATAAATATCGAAAAAATTTTCTTGTATCTTTTCCAAAATAAAATCACAGTAGAAATTATATATATTAGACTTTTATATATAGTGTTAGAGAGACCAAAATATAATAAAAAGTTAAAAAATAAAATTATATATACACTGGCAACTATTACCAAAATTTATTTATGATTCCCTTATAACTAGTAGTCGATATTTTTCACACCCAAAAGTAGTAAAAAAAGTAAACAAAATCATAACTTATAAAAATTTATTATAGTTAGAAACAAAACTTTTGGAGAAAAGAAACTAAAATAGGAAAATACCAATAGTTCTCAGTTCTCACAAAGTAGGTACTCTACCTACTCTACACTATAAATATAATTTTCATATTTTAGAAATATTGTGTAAAATGGAAAATTACTATATTAATTTAATACCATAAGTTATCTTTACAATCCCAATTAAATTTGAATCAATTAATTGAATATAGACTCTTATATGGAATCTAAAGGGAATAATAATCTATTTGACCATTACAAAACATTTTAAATCTCAATGATCTGGATTAGTATAAACAATTCGAATCCCAATGAATTATGTTCTACATATTCTATATTTAGGTACTTCGCATATAAATTATATATACAACGGCTTGGTGGCACAGTGGTTGAGTGCCGACTTTTCATGCGGAAAGGTCCGGGTTCGAATTCTAGTGAAAGTGAAAAAACTTTTCTGGTTTTCGACTCGACTCAGCTACCCTTCGCCATTAGGTTCAAATTAATGGCATAATCAATAATTAATAATTATATATATCTTAAATAAAAAAAATATAAATATAAAAATATATATACAAATGCAAAATATAAACAAATAATTTAATTAAAAAATATAACTCGCAGATATATAATAACATATAACTCAAATACCAAATATTACAATATAAACAAAAAAAAGAATTACAAATATTGAAAATCTAAGACGTTACTACATGTATAAGGCCTAGTACTATCTCATGTTTAAATTGTATGTGAAATGACTTCCTGTTCCAACATGTGCCTATGGTATAGACAGGTTTATTAGCCTAAAAGTTGAACAGTATTACATATATGTACAATTCAAACTTTTATATATATATATATATATATATAATATATACTTCAAAAGATTCAATAAATACCAAAGTTTGATTAGTTTCACTATATCGCATCTCTCAGACTTAGTTTCTACCTTCTTTAAAAGTTAAATTACCCTTAATCTAAAATCCAATTTAAAATAAAGATGAAATCAAAAAAAAAAAAAAATTTAATTTTGATGCACTTAAGTACATTTTTTATTATAACTACTAAATATCAAAAAAATATCAAAATTACAAACAATTTATTCAAGTTTTCAAAATAAAAATTTATAAAAGAAAATATACAATATATATCAATATTAGAATAAATGGGTAAAGTTTCCTTGAAATATATATATGTACGTATTTCCTTTTTAACTTTTTTTTAGAAGGTTTCAATTCCATTTGTTTTGTGTTTTTTTTTTTCATCTTGCGTCAATTTCCGTCATTTTGTAACTCAATTGATTGAAAAAATGTAATATTTTTGACAAAAAAAAAATAAAAATAGAAAAATCTTCTCTTATTTGAAATATATTTTTTTTTACATTTTTACGTCATTCTTACGATATTTAATTTTACTGTGTTTTTTGTTGCCAACACCAATTACAGTCCACTATCATTTCAACCCCCAATCGCAACCTATATAAAATCATCATCATCATTCATCTCTCAATCAATCAATCAATTTAGTAATCAGTGAAAATAGTTTTAAAAAATCATTAATTATAATTAGATATTTTATTTTACATATCTCTGTGTTACACATTTATTTGGCATATCCCTATTAAGTACACATTTATTTTACATATCCCTGTATTATAAATTTTTTTTTTTTACATATCCCTACACATTATATTTTATTAAAAAAAAATAACAATTGTCATTTTCAGGGGTATGATGAGTTTAAAAAAAATAATAAAAATGTGACATATGTTAAAACAAAATCGTAAATGGAACATAATCTTTTAATATTTTCTCTATCTCTTTCTATTCTGAATGTGATTTTTTTTTCAAATATTTTCGCAATTTCCGACAATCATTTTTATTAAAATACAACATATATATATAAAAAATATATATATATATATATATATATATATATATGTTAATATGTTAGTAGAAAAAAAAACAATTTTTATTCAAGGATGTAATCTAGAACAAAAGGTAAAATGTCAAATCTCTTCAACTATTTTTTACTTTTGTTTTTTTTTTTCTCGTTTCTTTGTTTTAAAAGAATTTTATTTTTATTTTTTTATTTTATTTTATAGTTTATTAATAAAAAATAAATGAAAAAAGTTTTTTCAATTCAAGATATTTCAAGATCTTAGAAACCGTTTGAATTAGTGTTTGAAAAAATAATAATAAAAAAAAATTCAACAACTTTTATAGGTATCTAAGATATATATATACAGGGTGTCCGAGACTCAAGTACGCGCACTACACTCAGTGATTCATTTTAAATCATTTTGAACCTTCATAACTTTGTAACTGTTGGGTATATGGGGATCATTAGTAAACAAAAATTAAAGTTGACAACTTACTCTACAAAACAGATTTTTTTTTATCTCTCTATAGTAAGCTGCTCAAAAGTTATTGATTTTTTTTTGAAAAGTCTCCTTAAATCTTTAATCCCTCATATCTCGAAAAGGGTCCATAATAGACCCCCCCCCACTACAATTTTTTATTTGTTTTAATGTCCCCAATAACTGAGTATAGTGCGCGTACTTGAGTCTCGGACACCCTGTATATATGTACTTGTATTTAATAACAAAAGAGACAAACTATAACTTAATGGAAATATAGGATATGTACACCCCTATATACTTGTAATTCTTACCACAATATTTTATTTTTATTATTATTATTATTATTATTATTATTATTATTATTATTATTATTATGTATTTCTATTGTTATGTAAAATTAAATTAAATAATAGAAAACTAAAGTAAAATAGTTTTTTTTTTTTTTTATGACTTAAAGGTCTCGATTGTATTCCTTAATTTTTTTTTATTGGTTGAACATAAGTAATTGCTTAAAGAAAGTGTACAAGTATTCAGAAATTCTAATGTAAGTAATATTCTATTACTATTTCAACCCAACTTCTATTTCATTAAAGGAAAATCCAATATTCTTATTAAACAAATATACCTTAGAGAGATATAATAGAAAATATAAAAAAAAAATATAAAAGTTTCGAGATTCAAATTACAAAAAAAGATTTTTATATATATATATAGATATTTATAGAAAATTTTATCTTAATACAATTTTATTTTATAGATTCAATCTCTTGAGACTTTTAAATTAAGGTCAAGAAATTGAAACTTATATACTACTAAATATAAGACCCCGATTTGTTTATTAGTTTTATTTTTTCTATAAAAGTGTTGTGTGCACTTATATCTATATATATATATATATATTTATATACTGCCCTGATATCTTATTACTGCTTCGTACAGTATAGCAAGTTATGTTTCAGGATATACTAACCTGTATAATCTTTACTAAAATAATTCTGGAACATATATACATTTTGCATTAAACAAAGAGTTGTTACATATTTAATGCATGATAAAGAAATACAAAAAAAATAATATATATATATATATATATATATATATATATTAAATCAAGTAAAAATGTCATGATTCGTACACGTACGCATAAACTTACTAAAATATATTTACTATTTATATTAAGTAATTGCTTATACTCGTTTTAAAAATAAACAATTTTTAATAGAATTATGTATATGTACTTACTAAATACGAGTATAGGTAATTCCCAAATGTAAATATACATATGTTGCATTTTTATACTATATTAAACTATGTACATATATATATAAATTGGTCAGTTTTAATTTTGAGGAATCCTAAAGGATATTTTTGAAAAAAAAAAATTAAAATTTTTAAATTGCATTTGGAAGTTTCGGATAAGGGAATCATCTATTCAATAATCCTGAATATTGATGACATCTCAATGAACCATGAATATCCTTTACATGTATATTTGAAATTTATTATTTAAGATATTTTTTAACTTAATTCATTTCATTATGTATATTTAAATTTTGTAAAATTTAAGTTTGAAATAAATTAATCTAAACAAATTCAATAATCCTGACAATCCTTAATTAAATGAAATTAAGGATTGCCCGGCAAATTACTTCTATATATATATATATATATATATATATTGTATTTAGGTCGCAATTTTTTTTTTCCCATTTTTCTCTATTTAATTTGAAAAAAAATTTAATTTAATTGAAAATGGAAAATTTCCATTTTAATTTAAGTAAATATTATTATTTATTTTTAATACATATATATGTATATATACATACAAACTTATACATTCAACAATAGTATTAACTTACACATAAATATACGTATATACAATTTATATTTTTATTATTTACTTGATATTCACTCACCTTTCAATTATGGTTTGGTTCAATAGTAATAAAAAATACAAACAAAACAAACCCAACCTTTTCAATTTTCATCAATAATAAAAACAAAAACAACAACAAACCATCAACCATTTTACTTACATTTTATTTATTATTATTATTTGTTTTTATTTAATTTTATTTAAACAATTCCGGAGAACTTTTACTTTTGCATTGTTGTAAAAAAAAAAAAAAACAATGAAAATGAAAATGAAAATACAAAATAAATAACTTAACTCCTGCGAGATTCTTTCACCCATATTTAATTTAAAATTTGAATTACATTCAAACATATATACATAAAAACTGTATAAAAACTGAAAAATAAAAAAATAAAATAGAATAGAATAGAACAGAACATGAAATGAACCCACCACAACTGGGAATTAAAGACTTCCTTATTTAGAAGTTACTTTAAAACTTCTAATAATAAAAATTCTTAATTTCAAAAAAATGGTGCTCCGACCTCATTTCTTATTTAATTTTATATATATATATATATATATATATATACATAACATTCCTTTATAAAATTTGTTTTTTTTTATTATTTTTTAATTCTTTAGGTCTTCCAAATTCACCTTCGCCATTTACATCATGTTTAAACCTTCGCATTCTCATTATTATTATTATTATATCGTATACAGTCGTCATTGTGTTCATTCATTCGTCTTTGTCGTCGTTGTTGTTGTTGTCGTCATCATCAATGTTGTTTTTGTTTTATTCTTCTTTTTCTATTCTGACTTCTGTTTCTCTGTAGTCGTCATTTCAATTATTATCGTTCATCATTGTTTTTTTTTATTTTATTTTTTTTTGTTTTTTTTTTGTTGTTTTTCATTATTTTTGCTTTTGGAAGCATATTTTCAAGCTTGTGGAAATGTTTTTTTTTTTTTTTAATTTTTTCTTTAAAAAAAAAACAAAAAAAGAAAATTGTGAAAAACAATAAGAAAAAAAAAAAAAACGAAAGTATAAAATGAAAAAAAAAAAACATCCTTTAGTTGCGTATAAATTTAGGTCATGATTCTTGACATCTGTTGCTGCTGGTTTTTTTATTTCCAACATTTTGCTTATTCTTCTCTAGGTGATTTTATGGTTGGAATACAAATTTTCGAAATGTAAAATTGTAGAAGTGATAGAAAGAGATGGTTAAAAACATTGAAATATAAATAGAGTCTGTAATGATAAGTTATGATAAGTTTGTTTTTTTTTAAATATGATAAGTCTTATTTACAGAATTGAAGGATATTAAGTAGTAGTACTTCCTATGTAAAATATATCATTTGTCCTTTGGTATTATGTAAATGTTTTTGAAGGGGGCTGCTATTTAAGAATTGTTCACAAAATAGAATAATATATAATGTATATATATATATATGAAAATATATATATATATGTATAATAATAATAAAATAGAAATAAAAAATGAATGAATGATTTAAGCGAAAGTAACAAGTTTTTTTTTGCTATTCTATTTTCCATTTTATGTTATATATTATGTTATATATTATGATTATAATCTATGTTTTATAGGTTCTATTAATATGTCAATGTATATATACTAGTTCATTTTCAATTCAGATTGTATACATTGTGTTGAATATTAAACAAACATAAAATTTAAAAGAAGTATAAAACATAAAATTAGGTCAGTTATTAATATCATTACTTCTTATTTTTTATAATTGAATACTTTTACAATTCAAACATCATATAACTTATTTTAGTAAAGATATTATTATAAATATTATACAGATATTAAGATTTAATATCTAATATTAAAGAAAAATTGATGAAGGTGCAATTAGTTCTAATTTTAAAATTTTTGAGGAAAAATATGAAGAAAGTTGAAAAAAATTGACGACGGTCTTTAAATCGAATGGTGTTTAAATTCAGGTGCGATCATTTTGAATTAAACAATATAATTTCTAATTAATATCATATTATGAAATATATACGTCC
>CAUJBZ010000065.1:0-31398 GCA_963082915.1 Dolichopus griseipennis | reverse complement strand
ACTTGGATTTATATCGAGATTTTTTGATTCAAAGTCTGAAGCTCTAACCACTACACCATGAAGAGATTTATAATTTGACTACATTTTGTTTGTTTTTCTATTTAGTTTCTATTTAGTTTTGAAAATATGCATATAAGTTCAAAAAATTTGTATGGCAGCTACCCGAAGCCTGCGTTCGATTTTTATGAAAAACAATAGGAAACCTACAAATTGTCTATTACTCTGTGTAAGTTTCAAAACTCTAGCTCTTTTAGTTTTTGAGTTATAGTGCTGGCAGACGGAGGGACGGATGGATACACATAGCTACATCGATTTACATTTTGATGCTAATCCGATATGTACCTTTGACTTCATATCTGGCTCCGTCTAGAATCGATGCGTAACAAACGCAGGAGTAATTTTAATATACCCGTGCCCTTATTTGGAATGAGACAAGGAAAATCTGTACTTAAATTTGTTCTCTTTTTTTTTAATTTTTTTTTTACTTAATTTTTAATAATTTATAAAACCCATAAAATGTTAATTTGTTTTTTTTTTTTTATTTATTTGTTGTACATGTGTTTAGGGATTAAAATTTGCAAAAGAAAAGTTTATAAAAAAAATCTACAAAAACAAAAGAAATATTTATAAAGGACATAGTTTATTTAGTTGTGTACGTATGTTTTTGTGTAAATATTTGTTAGTTTACAAAATCAAGGTTTTAATCTTGGAAAAAAAAAATAAAATTAAAAAAAAAAAGAATTTTTAAACTTAACATAAATTTTATTGTTTTATTTTTTTAAGAAAAAAGTTAAAAAACAAACCTTAGACTGTTTTTTTGTAATTTGGTTGTTTGAATAAATAATTCCCCTAAAAATATGCAATTTAAAGAATTGTTTTGTTGTTAGTGCATTTTTAAGAATTTTCTAGTTCTTTTTTGCGGTTTTTTTATTCAAACTTTATTTCTACTTAACATTCCTTAAAAAATTTACTCCAGAGTTTTTATTATTTTCTGTCGTACTCGTTTGTGTGATGGTTGTGTTCTAGAATTAGCCTTTTCTAAAGGTGGAGTTTTTTAAAGTAAGAATATGATCTTTTTTTTCTTAAGTGGTAAATTTTCAACTATTCAGCTAAAATAGTCATCATAGGTATATGTTGGAACAGGGAGAGGGTACTGGACATATTATATTCTTATTTTTAGAATTGATCTTAATGAATTCCATATAGAATTAATACATGAGATATCACTGATTAGACCTTATAACACTTAGGAACATTTTAGATAGATACCATTCTACTTGTTAACTTTGTATTTCAGTCATACAGTGTTTCCGTATCTGCGAGTTATATTATTTAATTAAATTTATTTTTTTTATATTTTCTTCTTGTATATTAATAGTATTGGATCTGATCTTATATATCCATAGAAGATTATCTAATTAGTTTGAGATCAGATTTTAAATTCGTTTTGTAGTCAAAAGTTCGAAAAAATTAAAAAACTTGTTAAAAAAGTTCAATTCAGGTTCCAATTTCCGTCTTACTCAATTTCAATGTTTTACAGGTCAATACACTGTTTCCTGATCTATTAACATTATTAGAATTTCATAATTATATTTAAACATTCTTTTATAAAACATAAATTTTATCAAAGAGTCATATTCCAAAAAAAAAAAAAATTCTTTTAATTTTATTCAAACTTAAAAGGAACAACTTTTAAAATAAAATAAAATTTTAAATCTTTTTTTGATTTTCTTTAATATTTTTTGTTTTTTTTTTTTTTGTTTCATTTCTGCTCTTGAACATTGAATTTCAGACATAATATTTTTTAACTTTAAAATTTTTTAAGTAAATATAAGAGGTAAACATTTTTGAAATATTCAAAATGACAAAAGTAAAAAAAAACAAAAAAAATAACAATAGAATGAAAGAGAAAGCAAACAAAACTTTCTTTTAAAAGTTTAATTTTTTTTTTGTTTTTGTTTTACTTTTTGATAAATAAAAAAAAAAACAAAACAAAAGTATAGAAAGTACTAAAAGTACAAAGAACAAAACAACAAAAACAAAATCATTGTGAAGAGCTTCTTATCTCTACTTTTACTGTTCTTAAAATAAAAATAAAAACAAAAACAAATGAATTTGACATTGTATCACAAAAAAAAAAATGTGAAACAAAAAAATTATGATCCATTTTCAAAATAAAAGAAAAATACAGAACGAATTCCCCTCCACTTTCTCTTATAGTATAATAAATCGAGTTAATAAAGCTGAGTTTAAATTAAATGAACTGTGTCGATCCTAAATTAAGAATCTTTTTGACAGAAAATTTACATTACGCTTTTCCTGTAATAGCGGTTGGTTCTGTGCTGAATATGTCATATTTTTTTAAACGCTACCCAAATTCTAGAAATAGATTTTTGATAAGTTAAACTGGAGATGAATTAAAAAATAAAAAGTGAGAGTTGCAGACATGGGTTGGAAATTACCCTTAGAAGTATTGATTTTTAAATACATAGGTATTCCGGTTTTTATTTTGTACATGCGATTTCCGATCATCTTGACTCTTATAAAGTTACTTTATTTGAGTTTACCCAGACATGTATTAGAAATCCGAAATGTATCTAAATGAAATTTCAAAAACCTCAACATTTTCAAATTTTGAGGTTAAATTTTATTAAGTATGTAATACTTTCTCTACGCAAACCACACCAAGTTTAAATAAAAAGTTTTATAAACAGAAAAAAAAAACAAAAAATTTGACACGAGTTTTTTTTTTAGTAAGGTTTTTTTATTCCGTATATTTCATTTTTTTATTTTGAGTTTTAGAATATTTGTTGTTTGGACGGGGGGGGAAAGCAAGTTTTCCCTTACACCTAGGCCTTGCGGCCCGTTGTGCACCCCTCATTAAATACTTTCTATTTATTTATAACTACTATATTATTTATTTTGTTTATATTATATATTTGTATATTTATATTATATTTGGTCACCATGGGGATTCGTAAAGAAAAATTATTTTTCAATAATTTTTTTTTTAATTAAATATTGTATGACCTGACCGGGAATCGAACCCGGACCCCCTCGGTTAATAAGCCAGATGCTTACCCACTGCACCACCGAGGCCCCTTTAGAATATTTACGCAAACATTTTTATTAAAAAGTAATATTTTTCAAAAAAAAAAAAAAAACAAACACAATCACACAATCACATAATCGCACCTATATGGGGATGGGGATTCGTAAAGAAAAATTATTTTTCAATAATTTTTTTTTTAATTAAATATTGTATGACCTGACCGGGAATCGAACCCGGACCCCCTCGGTTAATATTCATCCATTAATATTCATGTCCTATATTTATGATTAGAAAGAGATAGTTGTATATATATACGTTTTAAATTGAATAAATTATGTTTATTAGTTTCATTTATTTACAATTTTTCTTTCGTTTCAAAACGATAACAGAACGAAACAACGATCGAAACACAATGGAATTGAAACAAGAACAAATGATATATTGAAAAGTTTTGGTGAAATGACAAAAGGTCAAATGAAATAAAAATAATAACATTTAACTCATTCTTATTTAATAAGGTGCGATTGAGTTTTTTAATAAAACAAAAATATTTGAAAAATAAAATATAGATGTCATATTTATTTACAAAATTTCTTAGTTTTGCTGTTTGTGTTTTTATTTGATTTTTCTTACATTTGTTTGCTTATTTCTATTTTGATTTTAACAAAATTTTTTTATGATACATATGTCTAGAGAGAGAGAGAGAGAGAAAGAGAGATACATATCATTTATCATATGATCTTATATGTAGGCGGTGTTTGACATATTTTTTTTTGACATACAATGTATGTAGGTAGCGTTTTTATATTTTTGTGGTCTCAGCTTGTATTCATAGATAAAATTAAGACAAAATAAAAACTTTTTTTTTAATATATCAAATTATTGAAAAAAAAAATTAAAAGGAAGAAAGAAAAAAATTAAAAATGTTTTAGGATAGAAAGAGAGCAGTCTAAATTATATACTTGAGAAGTTTATAATTTTACATACCATAATTGAACATCTGATATATGTATGAAATTTTTTTTGTTTTTGATTTTAAATTCAGAAATTTTAAGATTCTTGATAGTAAAATTTTTTATTTTGTTATCTAGTGAAAAAAAATTTGAATTTGAATAATTTGGATTAAATTCCTTTTCTTTGTTTTGTTGCTGAATTTCTTTAAATTTAAATCTTAAATACATATTTCAATTTGGGATTTATTTGGGTTTAGATATTTTCTAATTTAGTTTGTTAATTATTAAATTAATAGAGAAAATTCTCCCTGCCTAAAATAAGCAATTTTTATAATAACTTTGGTAACCACTAATTCTAAGTTTATAACTTCAGCCCTAAATGTAATTTAAACTACAAAATTTACATAAAATGTAAGCCTCCTAAATGAAAATGACAAACGTCCAATATAAGTCGACTATTTTTCGTTAAACCTAAGGAGCTATGTCAAATTCGAAATATTTTCATCGATCAACCTATGTTTTAGTTATGTTTGACATTTAGCTGTTTTGATTTACTGCCAAAAAATTGTCATTAAGCTATGGATTGTTACGTCATTATTCACTATAGTTCAGGCCATAGATAAAATATAATTATTAATTACATTACATAGATAAACAACTCGTTTAGAGTAACGCAGCGTTTCGTGTCAGGAATTCGAGTATTTTTGAAAATATTTTTTTTGGGAATTTTTGAATTTTCCGCAGCAAATTATTTTTAAAATTCTGAAATTAATTAAAAGTTTTTGAAATAAAGTTACTGGTTTTGTTTTTATAAATAACTACTTTTCATTAAGTTTATAAAATTAATTTCTATGTTTAATAAAAATAATATGCTCCAAAATCACAAAATTCATTAAATAGTTTTAGTTTAAAATTGGAACACAAACGGAAAACATAAGAACATCAAAAACAAAATGAAGTGTACGCCAGCCATTTTTACCATACTTTAAAACTTTGAAATTTTCAGCCGCGACAATTCTTCCTATGTCGGAAATCCAAACTAAGAAATAATTGATATAACATTTAACTCTAAGTTAAATGTTATTAAAAGGTTAAAAGGTCACTATTTAAAAGTCAAACGTTTTTCAATATTCAATTTTTGAAATTTCCCTTGATTTGTTGAAAAAAGGAATCTTGGGTTGGTCGCTGCAGGTTGCAAGGGTTTCAATAATGTAGAGAAATAAAATAAGTTTTAATACTACAATGACCAATTTTATGAAATGCATTTAAATGTCAAATTAATTTTAAATGTTTAATTAATAATTAAAAACTTAAGAATTATTAACTATTAATGGATTAACTGACCAAAGGCGTAGTGATAAAGACGCCGCTTTCATAGGAAAGTTTCGGGTTTAAACTGCGGTCAGATTATATTTAATAAAAAAATACTGTAAAATTGTGTAATTATATCGTAATAGTTAATATTGTAACATAAGATAAGATTTATTATAAATTACTCTTGTGTAGGATAATAGATGGAGCACAAAACTAAAATACGTGTATTCATAATTTAACGATTAAAGAAATTGAAGCCTAGTATAAATAGACTTCGTAAAAGCCTATACTCCTAAGGAGTGGAAAAGGAATTAAAAAAAAACTATTAAGAGACCGCGTGCAAATTAATAATAAGTAACTTTTTACCATTTAAACACTAAGAACGCTTCATACATTAATTAGAATTGCAGGAAAATTTTCCAAAATAATCGGCTGTCTTTTGATCAAAGTTACCAATCAAAATATTTTTTAAGACGTTTTTGCCTTTATTAAGTAAAAATTATTATTAAAAAAAAACTTCTTTGTTCGTTCAAATATTTTCTATCTTTTTCTAGAAATTCGAATTTTAATTTTATAAAAATTCTGATTTTTTTTACTTTTTGGTCTAACAAAACTTAATTTAAAAGTTTTTCTTGCTCTGTTTGTTTTTTTTTCATATTTTTCAAAGAAAATCATGATTTGAATATTTTTCATTAAATTTATTTTACTTCATACCTAAAAACATTTCTTTGGGAATATTACACAAATGTTTTCTCTTTAATTTCATTACCTTAGGTTTTTTTTTTTGAATTAAACTTAAAGTTAGAATATTTTTATTATTGAGTTTTTTAATTTTGGAATTTTTTTTTAATTTAAAAAATAAAAGAAAAATTGAAGTATGTGTTTTTGTTATTCATTTTCTCATCATATTAATGTAGGCTTTTGGTGCATGAGGGTAATGTAGGCAAAATAATAAATTATATAGGTATTTATATTTTATACCATTTCTATATTTTATTTTAAATCTAGATTTCAGGTTGATGAACTTTTTTTTTTTAAAAAAATTTTTTGAATATAAAACAAGAAATGCAGGCTTTACTCTAAAAAAAAATTTTTTTTTTAATTTTTTAAATTTTCTTTTATTATTTAAAAACTTTTATTTAGTTTTCAAATTTAGATGATCTTTAATCTATTTTTCTGTTCTTTGTAAAATTTCTTTAAAAAAATCGATATTTTTTTAAAAATAAAATTTTATTGAATTTAATATAATATTGGAATAAAAGTTAATTGCTAAAATTTAAGTTAAAATTCAAAAGTTTTAAAAGAGGATCTTGAATATCAACAATTCAAGTGTTACCACAAAAATATATGAATGTCAGGTTCCTAATATTTTAAATAAATAAAATTTAAAGTATAGTTTTGAAATCTGAGAATTGTGATAAATAATATACTTTAAAAAAAATTTCATTTATAACTAAAATTTGTAAGAATTTAACTAAAGAATTAAGTATACATTGATTTTAAAAAATAAAAACTAAAAATTTAATCCTATATTTATATTTTAGTCCCTATCGTAGAGGATGTAATCGAAATTGATTAATAACTGAATAAATAAAATTACTCTTTATGCTTCCTATACACAGCAAACCAGGTTGTCAACTTTGTACGCAAACTTGAGAAGTTTAATTGTTTACGGGGAAGTTGAAAAACAATTGTGAAAGTTGGAATTTTGGTTGGATAAAAATCAAAAAATTTTGATTATTGTATTCGAAGACTTTGGTTTGCATTTTGAGTTGTGTTGTGTATGGGCAACTTAAAAAACTTAAATGTCATTTTTTTTTAGTATTTTGCATTTTTTGAAATTACGTTACGTTAAGATATGTCGATTTGAATAAATAATAAAATTATAATGTATAAAATAATAAAGAATTAAGTAATTAAATGATAAAAATACTTTAACATATAAAAAAAATATTGAATATTATAATTTTAGAAAAAAAACTAAAAATGCAGAATTATAAAGCTAAATAACAACTAATTAAAATTCAAATCCAAAATTGTCAGATACTTTTAACATTCAATATATTTTTCAAAACAAAATAAAAATGTAATGATGGTTCGATGATAGGTTAGGATAAGTTGCTGTATAAGTGATAATGGTAAAGTTTGAAAACATGTCCGCGTACCAAGTTGACATTCTAGTACGCAGTGTATGGGCAGCATAACCTGTATCTGTAGTTTCCGCTGCTTTTTACTTTAACCTTAACCTATATAAGGTTCCAAATTTCCTTTGTGTTTAAAAATAAACTCCTGATTATATGTATAATAACCGTATTATACAGATTGACCGTAACATATTTAATAATGTTTGGTTAAAAATTTTTTTTATTAAAACAAAATTTATATGTCATTTTAATAACGGTAAAATTTTTTTTTGTAAATTCATTCAATCCACCTACTTCCAAAAAAAAAGCCCAACAACAAAAAAAGAAAAGAAAAAATCAAAAAGTCAGAAAAATTTCATTTTGACACTTGATAAATTAAAAATCATGACAGATAAAAAAAATTTTAACAAATTTATCTATATAAGTTATATTCTCATATTTATACATATTAATTATTTATATAACATATATATATATAATTATTTTATATATGTATATATATATATATATATATTTACTATATAGTTAAATATATAACACGTACGTATAAATTAAAAAAAAATTTAATATTATCATTGTTCTATTATTTATCATATTCATGTGTATTATCTGATTATCCTTTTTTTTTAATATTATACTTCTTTACATTTCTGCACTCGAATGAGATTAAACATGTATATATATATATATATTTGTATACTCTATGTGGCATGTAAAAGTTGATAGGTGAATTATAAATTATTTTGAACTTTAGAAAGAAACTTTGGCTAACTAACATATTTGATGTTTTAATCTAGTTTCTAGCTTAATTTTTTTAGCTAATCAATTGTTAGGTTCAAATCGTAATAAACGTGTGTTACTCGAAGTCAAAGATAATTATTTTGTCTTCACTAAGTTTTTGTTGGCCAATAGGAATATCTTTTTAATGACTGCGTAATGGCTGCAATTTGGCTGCGTTTATTGTAGATAGTTTCATATAATTCAATACATTTAACTTAGTTTGACAGATAGCTACATGCAGAGAGCAAAACGAGCGCGTTCATTGAAGATAGGCTATTAAGGATGTTCTTAAAACTAATGCACATACAATTGATATTTCTCTGAATATGTCAAATAACACTTGATTACCTGTCAAATATTGTACTGTTGACAAGCTGTCACATTATATTAATAATTAATATAACAAAGAAATAAACTAAAAAACAACAATTAGTAATAAACAGAAGACCCCATTTCTTGAAAAATAACATTCGAACCGTAACATGAGGTTGTATATCAGCTGAAGTGGAATTATTATTTGACCAGCTCTGTAATTTTTATATATTAAAAATATTGTAAGTTGAAGGAAGGAAGTTGTCTGGATTAAATGTTAAAATCAATCTAGTCCCACTGAGAAGTCCTACATACTCCTACAGACTGAACAAAGTTCTCAGTGATTACTACTTAATGTATTATATGTGTTTTATAAATTAGGGTATGCATAAATATACGTATCGTATGTAAAAATAGATCAACATACTTCAATAGAAAGATTAATTATGATTACATGAAAGTTCCTTTTTTTTTTTTAATTTTTTTGCTATTTGACTTTTATGAAAGAAATTCATTGAATTTTTATCTTTCATTTTTTTTTTTGACATTTGATTGAAATATGATTCAATAATTTGTACACATTCATTAGATAATTTTGATGATGAAAATACATGATGATGATGATGATAATGAATTTTCTTAAAGACAAATCTTTTATATATGTATGTTATATTTCATTGTGTGTCAACTGATATTCTGGCATCATTTTATTTAATTGGTTAAATTGATTCTTCAAAAACCAAAAAAAAAAAAAGTATCATTTCTATGAGTTCTTCAGGCATTTTGTTTTTTGTTTTGAAAATTCAATACCATTTTTTTTTGTTTTTGGGTTAATAACATCTTGAAATAATTTGATAGAATAACTTCTTAAGAATTTTAGTTTTGAAAATCATTTACGGGTTGTGAAAATGGGTTGTGTTGTGAAATCCGAATATTCAGATTTATAAATTAATTTTATTTTTGAGCATAATAATTAGTTTTTCAATAGTTTTTCAAACCGTAATTATGTAATTAGTTATTCACATCTTATATTATAGTATTTATAAAAACAATTATGTAGTCACGTTTTTCAAAATGTTCAAATTTTCTTTATAACATAATTTGTATTTAATATAATTAGTATTAATTGTACGTTGGCGAAAGGTCTCGGGTTTAAGCTCCGTCTAAAAGGATCATTGGTCCAAATTTTTTTTTTTTATTCTGATTGTATACTTTTTGTAAATATATATATATTACATATATATATATACATATATATACATATATATATATATATATATATATATATATATACATATACATAGCATATCAGACATTAGAAATCCATGTCTTCTATTAAAAAAGTCTAACTGAATCGATTATAAATGAATAGAATGGTGCAGGGTCAGAACTCTCAGGAGTTTTACACTTCTTTTAATTATATAATCATTTTTATTTTTAAATAAATAAAGAACACAACATTTAATGTAGTTAATTTTATAAAACTATTTATTGATAATTTTAATTATATTTAATAATTACATCTTCTCAGCTCCAAAATTTATTTTGAACTGAGTTTGTTTTTTTTTATACATTTTATTTCTTTTTTTTTAAATTTTTAATATTTAATTACAGTAATTATAAAAGAGTATACAAATATGTGAGGGGAACCATATATAAGATTCTCATAATCTAACTCCCGGTCAAATCATATCTAATAAAAAAATATTATAATATTGTATAATAATTTCGTTTTCGATTGGTTTTTTGAGATTCAGAGTGCTTTTTTTGCTGCAATCGAAAATGAAACAAGAGTTACTCTTTTTTTGTTTGTATTAGTGTATAAAGAAATAAAGTTTAACGTTTCATATTTTCATTTGATTTTGTGGGCAATAAATAGTAAAAAAACTTAAAAATGGTTACTAGCAATATTTTAATAATTAAAAAACATTATTTACTGCAACTATAAATTATCGTTTTCTGATGATGTTGTAGATGATGATGATGATGATGATGAAGATGAAGATGAATCAAAAAATTCTATAATATTCTCCATTACTTTTCTTCGTACTGTGTATCACTTTTTCACTTTTTAAAATAATTAATTTATTTATTTTGACATTTTAATAAAACTGACAAAATTACACGTACATAGAAAAAAAAGTAAATCTGGGAAAAAATCTAGATTTACTCTAAAAAAAAAGATTTACTCTTTTTTGTGCCAATTGAAAATAAAACCACTCTAGAGTGAATCTAGGGCAACTTTTTTTACTCTAAATTCACTCTAGATTTATTCTTTTTGCCAATTGAAAACGGTTTTTTATACAATTATATAATCGTAATATTAAATAATATTTAATAAAAACAACTCTTGTGTAAGATAATAGATGGCGCACAAAATTAACATTTGGGTATTCACAATTTTATACAATAGCTACAGCCTAGTAATGAACGGCTTAGTGAATATAATAACTAAAGGAACTGAAGCGTAGTTTAAATGGATTTGGTGAATGCCCTATACTCCTTAAAGGAGTGGAAAACACAAAAAAACTTTGGAAAGTATAATGGGGTTAAAATTTCGCAATAATTGAACTTCGCATAACGGTAAAATAAAATTTCGACAGCACTATAAATTTATTTTAAATATTTTGAAAATGTTCTGAATGTGGGTTGTATTTTGTGTCAGCATGTTGTATCATTTGATACAAGGAACTATGTGAAGTATCTTGAAAAGATTTTGTTGCTTTTGGTCATTCACTTCTTTTAACCCTTTTTATTCCCATTATTTTTAAGAGCTAAGTTGTTTTATTTTTTGAAACTAATAATCTGTAGAATTATTTGACTAGGAAGGTATAGTCAAATAATTTATTCTTAATAATATTTAGATATATTCAAAATACTATTTGACAGAAATATATAATAATATAAAATATATATAAATTGTCCAAAAGTCTATCTGGTTATTTAAAAACAAAGTTAAATATTATTTCTATATTAAAAAAAAAAAGATATTGTAAAGATAAGTAAAATATATAGAGTATACAGTATTTATTCTTTTTAATTTTTTGTTCTTTTTTTTCTTTTAATTTTTTTATTTTTTTTTATTTTTTTTATTAATATTATTTTAGCCTTCAATCATCGTCATCATCTTCATCCGGTGTAAATAATTCATATTCTTCTAAAAAGTTTGCAACACTTTTACTTATAATTGCACCAATGAATAAACCTGGTATTACTGCTCCTAAAATTTTCATACAACCAAATGGCATTATTAATGGTTTTGGTCTTAAGGCACCATTTTTAAAATGTGTTTTGAGACTTTTTTGAAATAAAATTGTTGATGAATTCGGCTGCAGTAAAATATTTCCCCTTAATAAAAATTGCGGAAATTTCGAGAAAATCATTTGAACTAGCTTTTTTTTTTTTTTTATTTAATATAAAAAATTTAAATACTTCTAAAGTAATTTTTAAATAATAGAAAATTATAGACTATACTGATTTTTTATTTTGTATTTATTATTTTTAATATTTTTTTCATTGCATTTTAAATCAAAATTCAAATTGTCAATTTAAAATGTGTGTATACACAGGACACACATACATACATTTTATATCAAAATCGTGGAAATAAACGACGCATAAGCTGAACATTCGAACATATAGATTTTAAATTCCAGTATTCAATGTTTTCTAACGTTGTTTAGAATTTAATTTTTTTTTGCATACTTTTAGGATGAAATCTAATAATTTATTTTTATTTTTTTATTATTATAATTAAAAAACTTATTAAAATATCGATTACTAAGACCATTTTAGGTTTATATATTTTTTTAAAATGGACCATTATTATTTATTATAATTATTTAATTATGTTATACTATTGTTTTATTTGATTGTAAAGAGAATTGTAATAAAAATTACATTTTTGGGTAAATGAGTTTTAAATAAACTAACGATCTGTGCAGGGATCATACCTAAACATTTCTCCTCCTCCAAGGTCTCTGAGAATACATTCCCATGTTCCCTTTGTTTCCCCTTGTTCAAAATTTAAATATTTTTGCATAGTTTGAGGATGAAATCATTTGAATAACTTGTTTGAATTTTAGAATTTTTGCATAATTTTAGGCTACTTTATCGGTGAAAAAATAATAAAATGAAAAATGCTTTGAAAAATAATTTCGAATAGATTTCAAACGTAAAAACGTACTCTGATGTTTAAATTAATAAAATTAATTTAACTCTTTAATTGTTTACTATTTGAATTTTGTTAAAAAGTGTTCTTTACTTATTTTCCATTACATTTAATGTTTTTATTTTCAAAAGAAAGTGAAAAAAAATGTTTTGTATAATTTTTGAAAGGTTTGTCTGTTAAAAGTTTTTTTTTATATGTACTTTGAGTTAAATTTTCCACGCAATTGCAAATGTAAAAGAAAATTTTCAAATAAAAGAAAAATTTTGATCAAAAGCAGCAAAGGAAAATTGGGTTAAGATTTTAGTCGAATACATTCTCCCTTTTTATAAAGTTAAAAAAATTGTATATAGTTAAAAGTTTCGAGTTTGATATTTAAAAAAATCAAAGGGAAATTTTTATTTGCAAAATTTAGATAAAATTTTAAGATTTTGTTAATTTTTTTAATTCATGTTTAAGAAACTTATAGAAATAGATTTATAAGTTAAGTTTTGGGAGTTATATTACATCATTTTTTTTCTGAAGTTGACTAACTTTAGATCCTCGATATTCGCTGGTCTACTATCTTGGTATTTGAAAAAAAAATTCAAAATGACAGCTTATAATCTCTGGTTGGTGCTCGAAGTTTTTTGGAGAATTAAAATCTCAATTTTGTAACTCTATCATCGCATTTGCTTCAGTTCTTGAACTTAAACATTTACATGAAGTTCTTTTAGTTCTAGTTCTTTTTAAAACTTAAAATAAATTCCAGAAATATACATTGTTAATTGCAATTACATTTTAATATTATTATATTAGTCATTTATAAAATTTAGGGATCTTTTTAATTAAATATTACTACTATGCAATAAAAATTTATAATCTATGTAATTATATTTTTAATGATACTTTTGACAATTTTTTATATTAGTATATAACTTTTGCTTCTGCAAATTTTTAAATTTTTTAGGTTTTTTAAAAATAAAGAAAATGTCAAGAGAATGAAAAAAAAAAACAAATTCTAAATGACAGCATTCAAAAAGAAAATTTTAAATTAGGTTTTGGTTTTACTTTTTTTGTTTTTTTTTTTATTTTTATTTTGCATATAGAAACAAATACTTACTTGGTTTTTTATTTATCGAAATTTAGTTTTTTGAACCCCTAATTCGAAAGATATTTTAAAGGGTATTATGAATTTGATAGAAGGTTGGAAAATATAAGTTTCCTGCACTTAATTTGCCACTTTACGTTTCTAAGCTTCTTTGAAGTCATTCAGTCATTATCAATTCCAGGATTATATAGTATATTTCCACATAAATTCCGGACTAATATGTCAATCAAGAAAGTGGGTATAATATGGTCAAACCTGGGCCCTAATGCACTAACTACTTATGACAATTAAATAATAATTTTTTTGATAAATATTTGTTGTATCAAAACCTTATTTGACAACACATCGATGAAGTTTGCTCAGCAAAAACTCAAAAGATTGAGTCAATTTCAATTTATTATTAAAATCTTAAAAAGCTTCAAAGCTGTTCTTATAAAAATTTAAATTGACCGTTTTTTGACAGATCCGCAAAACAAATACTCAAGTGATTCAGTCAACTTCAATTTATTATTAAATTCCTAAAAAGCTTCAAAGTTTTTTTTTATGCCCATTTAAATTGAGTGTTTTTTGCCAGTTCAGTTGAACAAATACTCAAGTGATCAATTCAACTCCAATTTATTATTAAATTCTCAAAAAGCTTCAAATCTTTTCTTAGAAACATTTAAATTGATCGCAAAAAGAATACTCAAGTGATTGAGTCAACTTCAATTTATTGTTAAATTCTCAAAGCGCTTCAAAGCTTTTTATCAGCAAAGGAAATTTGCAGTAAAAGCTTTCATTTCGTTTTATAAAGTTGTTTGATAAGGTAAACGATTGTTGTTTACGATTATGTTGTTAATTTTTTAAAAAATATCTTAAAGTTAAAAAAATTTACAGTCTTTTTAAATGTATCTTAACTGATATTTGAATATATTTGTTGTTGTTGTTAATGTTTTTGTTGTAGTTGTTTATATCCTAAAAAAAAGAGCAAAAGTAAGAAAAAAATAATATCATCATGATGGAAAAATCAACATTGAATTGAGGAAGGAACTAGGAAAAGTTATGGTTTTTCTAGGATGTTAATGATAGAAAACGACTGAGTAAATGAGCGAGTGAGAAGCAAAATAAAACAAAAAAAAAACTCGTAAGAGATAAAACAAGAAACCATGAAAATAAAAAAAATAAAAAATAAAAATAAAAACAAAAAACCATACTTAAAATAAAATTTGTATATTTTAACATTGTATATATAAATACATATATATTTTTATGCAGGGTATATATATATATAGAGTTATCATCACGATGTAATAATGTGTCTAGAATTATGTCGTAAAAGTAAAAATGTGATGAGATGTAAAAGGAAAATACAACAAGATTGAGAAAAACAAGCTTTTCATTTTTTCATTTCTTATTTTAATTTTTTTTATTTTTTTTTAAATTTTTCTTTTTCTCATGCTTAAGATAATTTATAATTTTTTTTTTTTGTTTTTCAGTGGACCCTTTTTTATTTTTTTATTAAATATTAACTTGGTATGAGAGTTCAATTTAGTATCAATGCTTTTTTTTTCTTGAAAAATATTTGAAAAAAAAATCAAAAAAACAGAATGCTGATGCTATTTGGTTTAGTTTTGTAATATAACACATCTGACCGATAGTGGAAAAGTAGCGGCTTTTCAATCGAAAAGTCTCGGTTTCAAACCCTGGCCGGATCACATCTAATAAAAGAATATAGTGTATATCACAATTATTTAATAATAAGTCCAAATGTCAAATTTGCAAAAGATTAATATTATCAGGCAATATTTACTATTGTCTGGTACTACATATAAATAAATATAACACCATCTAAACTATCTTAATCTTGTAAAAGTCTCAAATATATATAAGAGCCTAAAAGTATGCAATTTTTCAGTATTTTGATTAAATAATATTATTTTGGAATTTTCCAGTACAAATTTTTATAGAATGGTTATATATATTTTACCACAATGAGGAGTACATTAAAATGACTTTGCTCACAGGTTTCACTGCTCAGAAATCATGTTTCTCCAATATATCACTATAATAGAAGAACTAAAAGTTTGTAGTTTAATACGAGATCAATAGCTCTGTAAATTAAAATAATATCTTAAATTTTATAAATGGAAGGAAAAAGGAAAAGGGGATCTACAGTAATCTGCTATTTTTCCTGGAAAACTGTTCAGATCCAAAATTCAAAAATAAACCACTAATACGACAGCAATCATTAATATTATAAGAAAAAAATCTTCTTTATTATTGGCATTTCATACATATAATGTTATGACTTATACGAGTATTAATTTTGTATATAATTTGATTGTTGCTATTTTTAACATAAAAATTATCTGATAGCTTCCCAGAATAACTCTGTTATTGTTTTTTTAGTATTTTTTTTCTTATTTTTTTATTACAAAATTTTCATTCTTCATTTTCAATTTATACGAAAAATCAAAAAAACGTTTCGCATCTTTAGAGTAAAATTTAAAATCATATATAATAAACATATAATATATAAATAAATACTAAATATATGTATGAGTAGTATATAATAAGTAATATCATAAAAATATATATGTATATTCTGTGTGTGTGTACATGTGAATACTCATAATATTGAGCGTAAAATTTTATATTTAAAAATAATATCCCCGTTATATTGTATAATATAATGTTTTTGTAAAAGTTTATTTTTATGAGCAACATTTTGTTTTGTTGTGTATTTTTTTTTTTGTATAAATAATAATGTTATTTTAAGAAAGGATATTACTTGTCCTTTTTTTTTTCTGTATATTTCTTTGGTCCTTTACATTTATACAAAAATATGGAAAAATCAAAATTTTCTTTTTCATAAAAATAAATTATAAAAAAATAAACAAAAATGATCAGAAAGAAAAAAACTAAAAAAAAATAAAAAAAATAAAAAAGTAAATAAATATTTTAATCGGATTAAAACGCGTTTTATTTTATTACATTTTCATCATATATATATACACATAAAAAAAAAGTTTTTATATATACATAGTGTCCTATCTATGAATTTTTGAAATGATCAATGAACTCTAGGTATTGAATTTTTTTTTTTTTTTTAAATAAACTTTTATTTTGTTATATTTTTTTACATATGAATATCTTAACCTACAAAACAAAGTTAACAAACAAGGTATATCTCTTTTATTTTTAACATTTAAAAATATTTGGATTTTTTTATTGTTAAATTTAATATATATAGTAAGTAAAATTATTTCTGTTTCTGTAAGAACAAAACTATTGTAATATAATCTTATAAATACATTGTAAAATTTAGAAAATCAATGTTTAATAATTTTTCTAGGTATTGAATGTTGGAGGCTTTCGTCCACAGTTTTTAATTGCATACTTTCAGGCTCTCATACATAATTCAGATTTTTACATCGAGGTTATCTCGAAGTTTCATTTTACAATTTTAAAAAATTTAAAATGAAACCCAAAAAATTCCAAACTCACGAAATCTTAAAATTTAAAAAATATTCAATAAACCAACTATACTAAATCAAGATGAGTCAACTTTATTTTAATTCTATGTGCACTTGAAAACACTCAACTTGTGAGCCAATATGAATCAGACTCAAAATTTGAGTAACAATATAAGTTAGAATACAAGATTCTGATTAAGGTCAAATTTACGAGTTTTATGTAAATGAAAGTTACAGGCTTTTTCCAGAATATACGCATATAATTTCGATTTTACTAATGGGTTTTCTGAGTAATTCGCAATTTTTGATCTTTTAATTTTTAATTTTTTGAATAATCTCAAAGTGAAATTCAAATTAAGTGAAGACTACCAATTAAATGAAGTATTACAACGGCATCATTTAAAGGGTAGCTAAGTAGTACCTAAAAAAAAAGATGAATTACTTAACTGCAACTTAAACTATAAACTAGCTAAAATCTAATAAGAGTTTCAAAAGATTACATAGCTAGACAAGTATATTATATATTTTAATACATTCCACTGATCAAATCCAAGAGCTTGGTGCAGACTTAGTTTTGAAAACTTTATTTTAAAAAATTGAGGGGTTATTTAATTTTTTTCTTGGAACATTTTTTGTAGAGTTGTAAAAGAGTGTACTCATATACCAAAATAATCTCATCTGAACTTAATTATTTAATCCAACGATCATAATTTGAGTATTATAATATACACTCAAATGTAGAGTTCACTTAAATGATGTGCCAACTCTGGTTTAATTTCACTTACACTTAAGACCGCTCAATTTTTGAGTCTATATGAATCAGATTCATATTTTATGACCATATACCAAAATAAACTCAATTCAATTCAAATGTTGAAATCAACGCTCATAAATTGAGTGATAATATATTCACTCAAATGTTGAGTTCACTGAAATGATGTGCCAACTCTGGTTTAATTTCAGTTACACTTGAAACCGCTTAACTTGTGAGCCCATATGAATCAGACTTATAATTTGAATTAAACGATAATTTGAGTTGAATGCTAAGTTGAGTAAAAATTTTGAGCTTTTTACAACCTTTTGTTTCTGCATCTTATATTCTGCCCTGGAAATCTATTCTTTTGAAACACCTTGTATTTAATATAAATAAATGTTTATATATGTGTCTATAATATTATCTTCATGTAAATGTATACAATATATCAAATATATTATGTATATTTTTAGAGAGTAAATAAAAATAATAATGAGTAACAAGATAAAAATTGTGTTGAAAAACTACTCGAATGTAAAAAACAAAAAAAAAAAAATATAAACATAAAAAAAAAACAATCATATAATAAAAAGGATATGAACGTTGTAATAATATTAAAATAATAATGTAAAATTATAATAATAAAAATAAAAGTTTATTAAAAGTATAATAAAAATAAAAGGACAATCTGTTGGTTATGCAAATTAATATATAATATATGTTTATATATATATAAATGTAAATACTTGTATCCAATATATTTATAGTATTTTCTTAAGTTTTGTCTTTGAATAAATTAATTTAAAAAAAAAAACAAAACTAAAATGGATTAAAGATGTATATATACATTTATATATATATACAAATATTTACTATTATAATATAATTTTTTAGTTTTATATTATAATAATTTTCATACTTTATAACTATCTAATTATCTTTAAGTGAAACTACCAGATGTTTAAATAAATATTATATAAATAATTGTATTAAGATTTTGTAAGATTTTTTTTGATGAAAATTGATAGTTTAAATTTAAATAATATTTAAGTAAAATATTAATAAATAATAATAATTTGATTTTATTAAAAATTTTGAGAAGAAATAAGATTTATTAAATTAATTAAATAAATATTTATTTAATTTTGTAGATATATGTATACATATACATATATATATATTTTTTAATTTATTTGGTTAAAATAATTATTATTAATTAAGTTTATAATAAAATTTATTATTGAAAGTGTTTCTGTGTTAAAAATGTTAATTGTACTTTATTGTGAATTAGTATATTAATTTATGATTTATTTAAAATTTATGATATTTACTTATTTATTTTTAGAAAAATTATTTTTTATCATGATAATGACTTTAATAATATACCTTAAATATTTTAATTAAGTATTTCTGTAAAATAATTTAATCGATGCTAATATTAAAGTATTATATAACAGTTAATACAGTTTAATATTAAGTAATGGATCCTTTTGGAATAGAACAGAGACTCAAGTCTCTATATTTTAAAATATAAACTAACTTTAAAGTATAAATTAATTAATTAATATAAGCCCAAAATCGATTAATAACTACTTGTAACTTCCTAACTCATGTTGTTTTTAAAATTTGATAATTATGAAAAACATCATCATCGCATAAATTTATTCGAAAAGACTCAGGACACAAGTTAATATAGCAATATCAGATTCAAGCTATGTTCAAGTCTACCAGCCAAATAAAAAGCGAGTCTAGATATTGCAAATTTTTGGATTCTTATACGAACATGATATAAATGTGCAGGAAATTGACTTAACTTACCTCAACCTGGAAACCGGAATCCTTTCATTTCCCTATCCTAGTAACTAAACTCTTCATTGGTTTCACATGTCCCATCCTTAATTTTGATTTAAAAATGGATATGGTTTTGGTGTGCTAAACTCGCAGCCTACCCAAAGAAACATCACACAGTTACAATGGGTGGCTTTTGAACTTTAAAAAAAAAATACTTTTGACAAACTTTCAGATACAGAAACTAATTAGGTCCTACACTATGCATAAAAATACACATAGAAATTGTATAGACGCTATTTCAGCCTCCTACACAAAAAAAAACTGATTTTTTACACTTAGGTCATTACGCTTTGTTATATAATGTAGCCAGATGGACATGAACAGTACATTGCGGGAGACGTACACTTACTACGTTTCTATGGGTCTAAAAACCCTTACGTACACCAACTACGTTTCTATGGGTCTAAAAACACTTAGATCATTAACTATTTGTAATTTTAAGATATTTAATAAGAATTTATTTGTTTGTTTAAATCAAGTTTTTAATAAAACCTATATAAAATTTTAATATATATAAAATAAATATTAGTACCTTTCATTTTAACATCAAAGTTAAACGGAGAAGTATAACTTCCTTTCTTTATTAATTGACTCAAAGTACATTCCATTTGGTCTTTCATCTTTATTTATCGTTGTCATTTGATTCCGATGAATTTTCAAATTAAATTTGATTAAAAGCACAAATGTTTGATCATTGTTCAATTAAATGTTTTAAATTTAATTTGTTTAAAAGTTAGATTCCTACTGAAAACAAAAATATTTACAAAGTAAAAGTATTTAAAAACGAAAATTTAATTCATTTTCTATTCTTCTGTTGGGTTTTTTTTTTTAATTTGTTTATAATTTTATAAATTGTAAGGACCACATGTATTAAGGAACAGTATACATTGACATACAGAATTAAACAAACTATAAAGTATAAAAGGATTTTTTAGAAAGGATCTTTTATTTATCTTACATCAAACACAAATAACTCTTGTTTTATATATTCGTATTATTTTATATATATGTATACAGCTTTAGTGTATGATTTAAACAATTTAACATGATTGTTTGGTGTTATGAAATAATGTATAAAACTTTACGTCCTAAATCATTAATCCTAAATCATAACCTCAAAATTTTCAATACCCAAAATAAAAGTGAGCTGATAATTATTTAACCTGAGGATTACTTAGTGTTTGACTTATAGAGCTTTTGTGTTTTATCTCCTGAATTGCAAAGGATTTTCATTTTTTTTTAAATCTCGAAAAACAAAATCTCGCGTCTAAAAATCCTGTGTGAATTTGACAATCTACTTTATATAACAAAAAAAATCTTGAATATCAGATGGTCATCCAAATTTTACAAGATTGTTATCGAGATTTTGGTTTAAGAAAATTGAGAACACACACTTTATTGTGAATCTATTAGATTTCTGTTCATATTTTACTAATCCTCTAAGTTTGCTTCACTACTCACCTTATTCAAGTAATTTTAGTGTCACCCACACTTCTTTTATCCGGTCGACTGTAATGGAGCATCTGGTGCTTTTCGAAGTGATCAGCCTATCAGTTTGCATTTGATTTTTTTTTATTTGGAACAGTTATAAGGTTCCTATGCCTATAGATAGTTAGTAGTGCCTCTTTGATATTTTTCTAGACAAATTTTTCTTTCGGATTGTATTTCGAAGGCTCTTATTTGCTTCCCTCCTTGTTTTTAAAAATTAGTTTAATTTGTTTTGGGGCTGGTATAGTGTAAGTATTTGAGTATTGGATTTTCATAAATTAATACATTTATTGGGAATTCCTAAGTATTGGGAGTACCTAAATATTAGGAGTACTCTAAATATTGGAAATACCTAAGTATTGGGAATACCTAAGTATTGGGAATACCTAAGTATTGGGAATACCTAAATATTGGGAATTCCTTAATATTGGAGATACCTAAATATTAGGAATACCTAAATATTTGGAATACCTAAATATTGAGAATTCCTTAATATTGGAGATACCTAAATATTGAAGATACTTAAATATTGGGAATACCTAAATATTTGGAATACCTAAATAATGGGGGAACCTAAATATTGGAAATATCTGAGTATTGGGAATACCTAAGTATTGGGAATATTAGGAATACCTAAATATGGGAATACCTAAATATTGGGAATACCTAATTTTTGGGAATTTCTTAATATTGGAGATACCTAAATATTGGGAATATCTAAATATTTGGAATACCTAAATATTGGGGGAACCTAAATATTGGGAATTATTTAATTTTTGAGTTTGGTGGTTAATTCATAGCATCGAACCCGTTACCGTTATTATTTATTATTTATTTTTCAAAGGAACAAATCAAAAGTGAACTAACAAAAATATAATCTTGTATTTTGTCATTGTTTTTCTTGTGTTTTTTTGTTGAATTAGTTCTAACTTCCAGTAAACTGGTAGATTAAATTAAAAAAAAAAAACTTTGGACTGAAACGAATAACACGAAAACCCAGAAATAGAAGAATTTATTTTTTATGTAATTAAAAAGTTTTCATTTAATTTCCATTGAAATAAAAAAATGGGGTAAAAGAAAAAAACTTTAACAAAATAGAATAAAAAATAAAAAAAATTTATAAAGTATTATTAAATTTTTTTTATAGAAGGGTAAAAATAAAAAATTATACACTGGTTTTTTATTTTTCTTTTTTTTATGTTTTGAAAAATACTTGAAGTTTGTTAGAAAAGTGGTGAATAAATTGAAAAGAAAAACCAATCAATTAGTTTAAGTTTTTCTTTTTAATTTTTTTTTTTTTGTATTGTACATATTTACGTATATATATGGGTATGTATATTTTATAAATATATGTATATGCATATATACATTTTATTCTAAAATTATATCAAGTTAAAAAATATTTCCAAGAAAATCTAAAACAAAATAATTAAATTAAAAAAGTATGTAAAATTGAGGGAATTTCACATATGCGTATTCTTCTCTAGAAGTAGACAGCTATTAATATTTATGTATATAACATTTTTTGAATGTCATTATGTAACTAGTTGTTGGCCTGTCATAGAATGACAATGTTTATTATAGTAAATTAGATTTTATTTATTTATAGAAATTTATGTTAAACAATATATAAATTACTTCAAAAAACTTTGGATTCAAGTACAAGGTGTTTAAAAACTGAAAATTTTTAGTTTTTGATTCGTTAAAATCCTACAATAACAAAAATTATGATAACTTACTTTATATTTTAGAACACATTCAACAAAACATTTATATTTTATTTTTCTATAATAGAACACATTCAACAAAACATATTTAATTAAATTTCTTTGTTATACCCTATTGATACCAGGGGTCTATAACATGTTATAGAGATCGTATAACACGTTATAAATATTCGAATTCACACGAAAATTTGACGTTTTAATAAAAAAGTTTTGCTTGACAGTTTTGTTTGTTTATAAAAAAAATTTTAGTTACAAATCATAATGGATTCTAAAATGAAAAAAAAAAAAAATTATGATTTAATGAAAATGATTAATCATTCAAGTCAATGAAAAATCCTTAAGGGATATGAAGATCCAAAAAAATTTATTAAAGTAAAAAAAATCGATTAGATTAAAAAATTTAAATACATAACCTTGAAAAATAACATGTTATACTGAATAACTAGTTATTATCATATTATACTTCACTGCTTTTTTTCATACAATATTTCTAGTTATAGGACACTAGTTAATACCCGGTGCGCGTTGCTGCGCCTCTCAATGGAGGTTTAATTGAAGTTGATGTTACTGCAAAAAGTTAACACAAAAATTACATACGGTTATCACATGTAAATTTTAAAATGTATGAAAGCAATCTTTTTAAAACGATTTTCTAGGATTATTCTAGTAATTTTTGAAACTTTCTGTAATTCAAAGTAGTACAAACTACTTTCCAAAATTTGACGTAATTTACTTCTAAAAATTTTTTTTTGACCAAACGTAGGACCGACTATTAACAGACTCAACTCCATTTTCAAGTTGCTTCACACATAAAAAAATTGAGGTCAACCGGTCAAATCGTTTCTAATTTAGAGTAAAGTATTGAAAAAACCTATAAAAAGCTGTTGGGCCGCAATGGGTTAATACAACTCAACAAAACTTTTTTAGGGCTTTCTTTTAAGCCAAAGCAGAATTTCGTAAAATCGGACAATATTTGGACCCAAAATTTTTTATGACCACCCGTCGGCTCGACATGGGTTAACAAATTCCAAAACTGTTAATAGTGTCAACTCAGTTTTCACAGGGGAGCACGTATACAAAATTTGAAGAAAATCGGTTAAACCGTTTCTAATTTAGAGTTAAGTATTAAAAAAACCTATAAAAAGCTGTTGGGCCGCAATGGGTTAATGGAACTCAACAAAATTTTTTTTGGGGCTTTCTTTTTAGTTAAAGCAGAATTTCATAAAATCGGACAAAATTTGGACCCAAAATTTTTTTTGACCAGCCGTCGGCCCGACATGGGTTAACAAATTCCAAAACTGTTAATTGTGTCAACTCAATTCTCAAGGAGCATCACGTATATAAAATTTGAAGTCAATTGGTCAAACCGTTTCGAATTTAGAGTTAAGTATTGAAAAAACCTATAAAAAGCTGTTGGGCCGCAATGGGTTAATGGAACTCAACAAAATTTTTTTTAGGGCTTTTTCTTAAGCCAAAGCAGAATTTCGGAAAATCGGACAAAATTTGGACCCAAAATTTTTTTGACCACCCGTCGGCCCGACATGGGTTAACAAATTCCAAAACTGTTAATAGTGTCAACTCAATTCTCAAAGAGCATGACGTATACAAAATTTGAAGTTAATCGGTCAAACCGTTTTCATTTTAGAACAAAGAAGTTTAAATACTTGCACCACAGCCCCAACTTGGCGGTCCGTCAGAGCAAAATTTTTGGGCCACGATTTCTTTCCGTACCCAAAAACCTCTATATACAAATTTTCATGAAAATCGACTGGGCAGTTTAGGAGCCAACTCGTTACATACAAACAAACAAACAAACAAACAAACAAACAAACAAACAAACAAATAAACAAACTTTCGCTTTTATATATATAGATAGATTATAACAATTATATAACAAGTTAACGCTAATAACATGTTATAGATCCGTCATTTATTTGGAGAAATATATAAATATATAATACTATTGGATAATAGAATTTAAATTAATTGTAAAAGAATTGATTTCAGAAAAACTTAATTTTTATTGTTAAGTTTTTCAAAAATCAGCAATTCTAGCTTTAATTCGTGATCACTACTTAAAATTCGGAATTTCTATGTCAAACCAAATTTTTCATAATTTTTTATAATTTTTGTCTTTGAAAACTTTAAACTCGTTAATTTTAAGCTTCAATTAAAAAAAATATATTTTTCTTTAATTGTTTTTATTGATTATATTTATTCATTTTAAAAAACAGTCTCACGATATACTATGCTCACACATTGCTGTCAAAATAAAGCAGGTTTTTGAAAGTTCTAGAGAATTTTAAGGTTAACTAGGTTTTTGATCAAAATTTTCTTTCAAGATTTTCTATTATCGGTTGTAATTTTATCCCTATGTGATTTATTGTATTTTTTAATTTTATATTTAAAATATTTTATTTTATTAAAATTAAATTAGGAATTAAATAACAATATTAAACGAAAAAAAAATTTAAAACGTCAAGTAATACTAGGTTCATGTATAACAATAGTTTGAATGGTTGATTATGAAACTAGGATAACTTTAGTAAGTTTTTTGTATAGTGTGAATAGGATATTAAATTACCATCTCTATATATATAAAAATTTTGGTAGTTTGGTTTATTAAAGATCAATCCTAAAGATCCTCATCTAGCCCTCATAGAATGTCATCAGACTCTGATGAATACTAGACTCTGAATAGTACTTAAGAGCTTGGTCCCTTAAATATTTTTGCAATTGAAATAGACTTAAAAAAACGATTGTTTTGTTACTTTTTTCTAAAAAAAATTGTAAGTTTGGTTTATATAATTCTTGAGAAACATCATTCAAACATCTAACATTGACATATTTCTGGTCAGCTGGAGAAGTTCTTTTATCTCTTTATAAGTTGAACTTTTTCTCTACATGCCTACTATCATATATGTGAATATTATTACAAAGGTTTTGATAAGCTTTTCTTCCTCTAGTAAAAACCGTAATTCGATAACGCTTCTAGGATTCTAAGATTTTGGATACTAAGAAGAAAACTGCAGTAACATCGTCATGTGACGTATCACTGAAAAAAACTTGGTGAGCTCTACAACTTTAACTTAGAATATATTTATTCGGAGAAGGAAATATTATTTTAAGTTCTTATTATTAAAAGTTTGTTATATCATTATTTGAAGTATCATTAAAACGACTTAAGCGATTGCAATTGAAGAGACGTTAGACTATTCACTATTAGTCTTCCTGATTTCCCACTTCCATATAAAATATTGTATGAAATTGTATTTCATATTTGAGTAGAATATAGGTGGATATATATTATATGTAGATGTTCATCTTTTGGGATTTAGTTGTTTTCCATTTTTTATATATGTATATAATTATTTTTCTTCTGGTTCAGTCATTTATGAAATGATTTCTATTTTAAATGAGAAATATACGAAAAAGAAAAGTCGATTAACTTTTGTTCGAATGTGAGATTTTTGAAGCTACTTATGATAAATAGTCCTGAAATTTAAAGAAATATATTTTTTTAAGATTAAATATTTTAGGGATTCAAATTTTCCAATTATTTTTTTTTTTTTTTTAAATTTATTAAGTATTTTTTAATATTATTTTAATTACAAAATGGAAAATTATATTTAAGTCAGATTTGTTGGATGTTATAATTTCTGAATTTCTTTTTAATAATGTCCTACAAGAGTAAGTGAGTAGGTGTGTTTCTTTCATTCGATTTGGAATCGAGATTTGCTTTAAAACATGTAAAAACAATAAAAAAACATAACCCATATATTTATTAGGCCAGGGTTTGTGATCTGTATTAAAAAAATACATATCATAGCAAGAGATGGCACAGCCATAGTTTTTCATTTAAATAAAATATAATTACATATAAATAAAATAAAAAATTTTACTTTTTTAATAAATAAAATCTTCCATAAACAAATATAACATACTGATTTCATATTTGACGCTTTAAATTTGACATTTGCTAAACGTCAAGTTAATCAACATTTGGAATTTAAATCTTTTTTATTTTAGTGCACACATCGTTTTTTTTAAAGCTTAATACTGACCTGGATGGAAGAAGCTAATTAAGTGTTTAATTGTTAAAGTTCAATTTGGATTGTAGTTATTATATACAGTATTGTTACGTGGCATTTGGTTACATGAGCCTATTTGTTACCGTTATAAATTTAAAACTAATTGATAGAAATAAATAGTACTTTACAGCGCATTATTTCTGAATCATTCGAATAATATTAGATTTAGGTACTATATTATTAACAATTCTTGCATACATTAAAATTGTCGTTCAAATGGAATCCAAAAACCAAAGAGGTCAGACTTGAACTCAGATAGATTGGAAGATCCAATAAATCTTCTATTGTTTAGTTAGAAGGCATTTTAAAGCGTTTTAATGATATTTTATGTACAAAATAATTAAAATAGAGCAAAAAATAATAATAAAATAATTTTAAACCATCGAAAAGTTTTTAATAATTATGTTATCTTCTTTGGTTGAATTGTCAAATGGACGTTTTTAAAGGATGAATGAACTTTTTTTTATTTTTATTATTGGACCTTTTACTTTAAGGCTTATAAGCCTATAATAACCTTTAATAGTAATATGAAGAATTTACAAATTGTAATATTGTATATTGTATTCTTACAATTTATTTAATATGATTTGGTTAACAAATTATGGTTATAAAATGGTTTGAAGTTAAACCCTTTTATTTTTAAAATGTTTTAATAAATTAAAATAAAATCATTTTTCAACGGATACTTAATTATTTTTTTAATGAAGAGTTTAAATTTTTTTGATTAAATGTTAAAATGAAAAGCCTTTAAGAGTTTAATAGGCACATCAATTGAGGTTTTCAATTTAATGGAATAAAACTCTTAAAGATTTTCCCAATTTTAATTTTATATTTTAAAATATTCCGTATTGTTAATTTTATAATTTTAATAGAATGTTTTATTGCATAACGGTTGAAATTAATGTTTAGTAAGAAGATTATGACTTAAATTGAACTTTTTAAATTAATAAATAATTTATTATTTCATAATTTTTAAATTTTAAGTATTCGAATCGAAAGAGTATGGCGAAGCAGTTAGAAGAATATATTTTAGAGAACGATCCTCTAACTAAGAAATAGAGTAGAAATATATGGAAGAAATATTCAAAATAGCCTATTTCCCTTTCAAGAAATTTATAAAGATTTATGATACAAGAGCATACAGACTTCGATAAAAGATTTTTTAAAACTAGTAATCATCGAAAGAGTATTCGAATCTGATAGTGAGTAGCTCCGATTTTGAATTGGCACGAACATGGTCGGGAAGTTAATACCAAATAAGAACCAAAATTGCGTTCTGGAATCAAACTCTGATTTTTGTATGGAGTTAATGTCTCCTACAACGCGATTTCTTACAACTCGGCATTTTTAGGTCTCCGTATATACCGCATTGTTGGAGGGTTACCTGTACATTGTTTTTACGTGATTTTTTCCCTTTTTATACCCGTATGGCTATATAGGCAAAGGGTATAATAAATTTGCCATTACGTTTGTGACGCAGAGAAGGAGGGGGGGTAGATATAGACTCAAGTGTATGGATCGGATCAGAATCGAAAAAAAAATCGATTTAGCTATGTATGTCCGTCCGTCCGTCTGTCCATCCGTCCGTCCGTCCGTCCGCACGATAACTCAAAAACTAAAGGAGCTAGGATCTTGAATATTTCGCAAATTCGTTTTTTTGCAATAGCCGTCATCGCTATTTAAATCCAGCCATTTTGGTCCATGGGTTCGGGTGGCTGCCATACAACTTCTTATTTTGTATGAGTATTTCTCTGTACCTATTACAGCTACGTGTCTGAAATTTTGGCAAAAGTAGTTTAGTTTTATGACCAAAGTTTTTGCAAAATTTGGTTGGTCTGTTGCAGTGAGTTCGAGTAGCTGCCATACAACTCCTTCTTTTATATGAGCATTACTCTATACCTGTTAAAGCTGGGTGTCTGAAATTTTGCCAAAAATAGTTTAGTGTAATGGCAAAAGTTACTGCAAAATTTGATTGGTCTACTGCAAAGGGTTCGAGTAGCTGCCATACAACTTCTTATTTTATATGAGCATTACTCTATACCTAATAAAGCTGGGTGTCTGAAATTTTGCCAAAAATAGTTTAGTGTAATGGCCAAAGTTAATGCAAAATTTGGTTGGTCTACTGCAAAGGGTTCGAGTAGCTGCCATACAACTCCATCTTTTATTTGAGCATTATATTTCACCTAATAAAGTTGGTATGTTTGAAATTTTGCCAAAACTAATTAATGTTTATAATAATAATGCTATAATGTTTATATAACGGTCATACGGGTATCCCAGAGTTGACAGTCTACTCTACTACACTCTTCCTCGTTTTTAAAATGAAATTAGTTTTTTTTCAATCATCTACTGCCATCTTTTTTTGCATCGCCCCTGCTTCATGTGATCTAGAAGTTAAGTTTACTTAATTTAAATAATCAAGTCAGGCGCCTGCTTTGGGGCATCTTAAAAATCTGACTTTTTAGTTTTAATTCCTGTATTTAGATTCAACTATAAAATCAATGAGTTCTTTTTTTTACAAAAATGTCGTTCCGCTATTGAGTCCCAAGAAACGAGGGTCTTTTGAAAAGAGTATAAAATGATAATCTGGAAAAATTTTTCCTAAGGAAAGAAAGATTATGTATTTTTTCGAAGTGGAGAATTCAATATGTTTTCAGGTCCCTAAATCAGGTATCCAATTATGTTCAAGGTATTTTCTAATCTCTACTGTACACTATCCAGTGAGTTACGAGCCTCGCAATTAGTACAATATGTAATACATAGAATAACTACCATATATCACATAAGAATGAATTAAAAAGTTTTTTAATTGAGTCGAAATAAAAACTGTAACAACCAGTATTCAACTGTACCATTCAGTTAAATTTAAAAGCATATTAAGTTATTTAACCGTCACTTTACTGTTAAATAATAAATTTTACACAATTTGAAGTTTTATTCCACTGCCCGAAGCTTACTTATTACAAATTCATATTCTTTCAAAAACTTTTTACAATAAATTTTTAAATTATAAATACTGGAAAAAAAAAACCCTAATTAAATATTATTAAATAAAAAAAAAAAATTTCCTTTTAAAGGTTAATAAGAAAAAAACTTAAAGAAAGTTTATAAAAGTTTTTAATTTTTCATAGAAATTTTCTGAAAAAAAATAAATTAATACTTAAATGACTCAATATCCTAAAAAACCATTTTTCAATTAAATTTTTAAGAAAAATTAAAACTTTTAAATACTATAATTTATAAAAAAAATTTTTGGAAAATTATTTATAGCATAAAAAAAAAAGGTTTTCCATTTTATTATGTAAAAGAAAAAAAACTGTCAAAAGCCCTTAGGACTAATTAAACTAGTTAAACTTCAATTCTATTACATTTCCTCTATATATTAAGATTATATTTGTTAAGATCATGAATTAATGAAGGAAAAACTTATTTTTCTTATTATTTTTTATTTTTTATTCTATTAGAATTAAAGAATTAAAGAATTTATTAATATTAAAGTATATCTAATAAATATTTAAAGCTTAACCAAAAATACATTAAAACTTTATCTTTAATCATAATCAATTTCTAGTCAACCAAAAAAAAATAGAACAAAAAAATCAAAATATAAAATTTTCATCTTAAGTAAAATCTTGAATGAGTGAGTGAAAGATTAAAATGAAAAACCATATTACTTGAGTAGAATTTTATTATTTTTTTTTTAAATTTATGTTCTAACCACAAAGAAAAAACGTGGAAGAGTGTAGAATAGACTGTGCCAACTCTAAGATATACACACAAACGTAATATAAACATTTTATCATCAGGTTAATTACTTTTGGCTAAATTTCAAATAAACAACTTGAAAGTCTTTGAGTTGTGTTTAAAATAAAATGTAAGATGTATGACAGCTCTTCGAACCTCTTACACTACTCCAACTTTATTTTGTGCAGACATTAGCTTCTAGGGTTTGTTTAATAATTTCAGACATCTAGTTTTACCCGGATATACATAGCTACATAGATTTATTTTTAGATTTTGATCCGATACATAACATTAAGTCGGGAACGTATCAAAATCTCAAGTTACAAAATCCCGAAGTAACAAAACTTAAAAATCTTAAGGTGATAAAACCCCAAATCACATAATTACAAATTTCAAAATACCAAAATTACAAAAAGTCGAACTTTCAAAACATCTAAATTAGAAATTTTCAAAATAACTTTTCTTCATATAAACT
>CAUJBZ010000064.1:0-18330 GCA_963082915.1 Dolichopus griseipennis | reverse complement strand
TTTTGTGTTTATTTTTTGCATAACTTAATAATAATATTTACACCTTAGTCCTTTATGTAATTAAAATTTAATTTAATTTTATTAAAAGTTAAATGTTATAGTCTTAAATATGTTCAACTTTTGAATTCTTTTCTATGATGATCTTTCTAAAGTCTAAAAATTTTAAAAAGAATTGTAATTCTTTGGTTTTATTTAACCCATCTACTACTCATGGGTGGGTTTTGAATACAAAATTACTTCAAAAAATTCTCATTTTTATTCATTAAGTAAAAAGTATTCATTAATTAATCAATGACTTGCAAATCTAGATCTCTTTCTATACTACTTAAGCTCCCATGTAAATTAATTCTTAAACAATTACAATTTTTAAGTTTCTTACTATCATCTTATCTGTAATTATTGATTACAAATTCTTATATTATTTTTATTATATATATATTTTTAATTGTAGACTTCATTAATATATGGGGATATCTGATTAAATTAACTTAAGACATTAATTTTTATTAAGAACAGACGTTTAACAGGCGTAAACAGACGACTGGTTAAATAAGTATAAGAAGACTCATCTGATTAATATGATTACTTTTAAATCAATTTTTTAAAAACTTTTGATTACTCATTTTATGTAGCTACTAAAATAATCTTCAATATTGAAAACATTTGATTACTCATTTTAAGTACTGAAAAAAAAAAACTTCAATTTTAAAAACATTTTATTGATTACTCATTTTAAGTACTGAAAAAAAAAAATTTCAATTTTAAAAACATTTTATTGATTACTTATTTTAAGTACCTACTGAAAAAAAAACTTATATCATTCTTCTCATAGAATATTAGTCAATGACTTAACATTTAAACCAATTGATTCATTGAAGTACTTTCTAACATAAAACTATTTATAATTAAATTATCGTATTTGGATGTAATCTTAAAATTTTATTTGATTACTTAACTTAATCTTTTTCTTAGTCTTCTATTTGGAGACATTCTTAAAAAGCTTCTTTGTCAAAGTTATCAATGTACATAATTAAGTACTTTCTATTTTTCTGTACTCTATTTTTCAGTTGTTAGTCATGTATAGTATTCAATTTTTCAAAAACATCAGATTTCAAAAAAACATGTTATTTTTAGATAAGTAATCGTTTACTACCATCAAATTGAAATAAGGTTATAATATGATTTAGTTACATTATAAATCACGATTATTTTATAAAAACATACATAAGTACTATATAAAAGTAACTATGTACTTATATTTCGTTATATTTCGTAGTTTGTTTTTGTGTCTTGTATAATTAATCATTTTTTTATTTGCTATATACGTATATATATGTATATTTATATGTATAACTAATTCCATGTTTTGGAATGTGATATCTTTTTCAATCTGTCTGATGATGTAAAGTTATATTTTGAATTATTACTTATAGGTATCAACACATATTTTATATTAACACCTGTATATAGGTATATGTATATATGTAGTTTCAATTTTATATTATTATGTTATATTTAACATGAAAATGGAAAATTATAACAAATATTTTTAACACCTGTATGATTTTTATAGAATTTTATTAGTAAAAAATATATTTATTAGTACTTCTATATATATTCTATATATATAACAATTTTGTGTTTTTACATCGATAAGTAAATGTATACATATATATACATATATACATAATGTAAAAAACGAAATTTATTACTTTGCATGACTTTTTTTCAACTAAAATTTAATTTAATACGTAAATAATATTAAAAAAAAATATATCTTAAGTACCTAATTTTTTATTATAAATTTATATTATACTTAAAAGATTTAAGAAACGTTTGTATACTTATTTAATAATTTATATTAGGTCTCATTTATTATTTAGAATAATAATATTGTTAATTTCACTTTAATATTCGTCAAGTACCTTACCTTGGTATTTATCAATGGGGTATTTCCCTTTAATTAATAGTATTAATATTTGGTATTTCGAGTAATATTTGTTATTAGTTAAATGTTCTAATTAATCATAATTTAATCTGTTTTTGTACTTCTCTGTTCATAAGATTGCTCCAAATTTTGTTATAACTAATAAGTACTTTCGAAGAGTTCAAGAAAAATCGTAAGTGATGTTACATGAGTATATAGACCACCTACACTCTGTTTTGTATTATATTTTCTTGTAAATCAATAATTAAACAATGATTTGAATTTATCATATATAGGTTAGGACTACAATTCTATAATAAGACCCTGTAAAACCTAGTATTGTTGTTAAGTCTTTATTTTGGATAAGTAAAAATCAATTGGTTATTTTCTATGCATATATGTTAAATGTACTCGTATTATAAGAGATTTACACTTTAGGTATTAAATTCGCAATGATTCCTTGAAGTTTATGAACAATTTCAACGTATATTTATTATTTAATAAACTTTTGGATTTTAATAATATTTTTCCAATTACTTCCTTAAATGTATTAAATTACATTTCTACCTAGTAATTAATAGTTTTATTTATTTTCAAATTTTATTGCTTAGGTCATAAATTTTTTAAATAAAATTTAATATTTATATACAAAAGTATTTGTATTTAAAATTTATTTCAATGAATATTATATAGAAATTAGTTGAACTAATTGGAGTTAATTGTAATTATAAAATAAATTTTTTTATTTTGTAATTTAAAAATTTTTAATTCTGGAATAATGAATAAGTATGCCATTTTTGAATTACTTATTTTATGTGCTAACTGCTATTTTTTTAATTTAATAATTACATTAAGAGATTTGATTACTTTTCCTTAGTTTTAAAGAAATTGCCAAATGAATAACGAAATTAGATCATTTATGATTATTAAAATTCCAATTAAAATAGAAAGTTGGTCAAGTTGGAAATCTCGTAAAATTTGGGTAATCAATTTAATCAAGGTACTTAGATTCTTAGTTGTTATACAAACAGGCAGCTAATCTTAATAATTACTTATACTCTATTAAATTAAAAAAATTGAATAAATATTTTCTTATAAACGACAGAAAATTTTAAAATTTTAAAATTAATAGATAATTTGGATTAGACAAGAGTGCTAGTTATTCTTATATTAATTTAAATTTAAAAAATAACTAAACAATAATCTAATACTATTTTGTCATTTAAAAAGTAAATCATCTTATTCATTTCAAACTTTCGAATCTTCTGAATCTTTTTTATTTAAACTTAAATCTAAACTTAAAGATATAAAGATCTATTTTAATCTACAGTATTCTCATTCCGGATCATATATACATAATATATTATTTAAAATTAATTAATATATATTAAAAAATTTCTTAAATATTTACAAGATACTAAATTATAATATTGTCGTTGCTTGTTGTAATGATTTGTTGTATTTTTTTTTATAGTAAAATATATTTAATTAAAAAATAAAATAATTTAATTTTTTTAAAAAATATTTTTATAATTAAAGTTTTAATTGTAAGTTTTTTATAATATATAAAATATTGTTACAATTTTATTTGTTCTCATAATAATAATAATTCAGTTTGATAATGTGTTTTTATATATATATATCTTAAGTTACTTTAATTAAAATAAAATCAAATGTAATTTTAGATTATTTAAATATTTAGGATTTCTTGAAAAAAAACGAACTTTCCACGGAATTGATCATTCATTATAGGATTCACGTGATTGGTAATCTAATAAGAATTGATTAATAAGTATTCGAAATTATAATTCCATTTAAAATGTTTTTTAAATTTCCGAAATCTTCTTAGAGAATTTTAGAAAACTAAAATTAGTTAATTTAAAAAATAGTATGAACCATATTGTAAACGTGTTGCACCTGATTATTGCACTGTATTTTGCACAAGGTTATTAACATTTCATGATAATATTTAAAATATTTAAAAGAAAATAACCAAGTTACCGGTATTCTAACTAAGTTAACTAAAATATACTTATTTATTAAATTTATACTTAAAAGTTTTAAATAATTTAGTTATTTAATTGTATTTAATCTACAAATACAGAACTTTAATTTTAAATTTAAGGAAATACCATAAATCAACTCATATGATTACTTTTAAATCATTTTTTAAAAACATTTGATTACTCATTTTAAGTACTGAAAAAAAAAACATTCAATTTTAAAAACATTTTATTGATTACTTATTTTAAGTACTGAAAAAAAAACTTCAATTTTAAAAACATTTTATTGATTACTTATTTTAAGTACTGAAAAAAAAAACTTCAATTTTAAAAACATTTTATTGATTACTTATTTTAAGTACTGAAAAAAAAAACTTCAATTTTAAAAACATTTTATTGATTACTTATTTTAAGTACTGAAAAAAAACTTATATCATTCTTCTCATATAATATTAGTTAATAACTTAACATTGAGACTAGTTGATTCATTGAAGTACCCTCTAATATACAGCTATTTATAATTAAATTACCGTATATGGATGTAATCTTAAAAATTTATTTGATTACTTAACTTAATATTTTTCTTAGTCTTCTATTTGGAGACATTCTAAAACTCGTATATAATGTTGAAAAAGTATATAACAAAAAATATTTTTTAACCAATGTTTTCCAAATCAATTAAATGGATTCTATTGTTATAAGCTAACAATTTTTTAAATTTAGTATAATTTTTAGGCCAATTCAAATATAGATTTATTGATAAATATATTTAAATTCCTAAGTTCCATGAATTTATTTAATATATTATTGTAGTAGAAAAGTTGTTAAATTTGTTTGTTCAATATATAAAATAATTTAAAAGTAATTTTAAATTTAGTCTTTATTAATTATGTTAATTTCTTAGTATCTTAAAAGTTCAAAATTAAATAATAATTTATTAAAAAAATCAGGGGATAATTGTATAAAATTTTTGAAATTACAATTAAAATTAAAATAATTACTTAAAAACCAATAAAAAAAGTTTTTGGCATGCTTCTTTCAATTTAATCTTTAATAATTTATTATTTAAATATTTTTATTATGTTATATACTTTTTTTTTTGTTTTTTGTTTTTTTTTTTTTGAAAATGTTTAAATTCAAATTTTATTCATATTTTCTTCTTAAATTACTTTTTTAATTATAAATCTTTATTATAAAAATTTTTGCTAAATTCTTACTAAGTATTTTTTTTAATATTTATATATAATAAATGTATATACTTTTCTTATTTTATATTAAATATATATTTTATAATAAGAATAAAAAAAATTAATTTTCTCTATTTTTTATCTTTTTTTTTTTTTTCTTTTTTTTTTTCCCCAAATTTTCTTTTTAGTAGTGGTGGCCGAATGTGGGGAATGTCTCATTCATTACCATCTGGAATGGTTCGTATATCTTATTTCAATATAATATTGAAAAAAAAAAAAAACTTATATACTTTTAAAATTACATTTTTAAATATATTAAAAAAAAAAAATTAATATTTTTTTTTAAATTTTAATTAATTAATCAAGTTATAAATATTTTAAAATATATTTAAAAAAGTTTATTGCTTGCACTGAATTGATTTTTTTCAAAGAATTTCAAAACTTGTGTCATTTCATTGTTATATTTTTGCATTGCCCTATTGTTATATTCATAATTACAAAATTTTTTTAATGGTTATAGAATTTAAATACAAATTACAAAAATTTTATTTTTTTTTTTAAATTAATATATAACTTTGTATTAATTAAATTTATATTTTAAATTTTTGTATATTTTAATATCAGTACATTTATTATGATTACTTTTTGTATAATAATTAAATTAATAATTAAAATTAAATATTATTTAATTGTATATTGTATTGTAATTTGTATTTAATTCAAATATACAAAATTTTGTAAATATATATATTTTTAATATAAATATACATATATAAATTATACAAAATATACTTAAAAAAAAAAAACAAAATTAATAAAAAAAATTTTTCTATAAAAAGTTATTGATTTGAAAAATTTTAAATAAATAGTTTTCAAAATCCGTTTCTTATTATAAGTAATTATATAAAATAATTTTGTTTATTTTTTATATTTATAAATATTCAGTATAATTTTTTTTTCTTTCTTCGTTTATGTTATTTAATTTATTTTAATTTTTATTTTATTTTTTAAATCAATTATTTTTTTGTTATTGTTTTGTATTTTTTTTTTTTTAAATGTAATTTTTTATTATGTTGTATCATAAAATTTTCAAAAAAATAATTCCAATATAGTCTTCTTTCTATATATATATATATATATATATGATTTGATTATAATTTTTAATAGAATATTTACCTATTGTACTTATAGTTCCTATAATTTATATATACATGGTGCATTAAATGATACATACATTATAGGTAATTTGTATACCTACCAATGTATAACGTATACAAGGTGCATGAAGTTGAAAGTTGAATTCTATATAAATTTCAAATTAATTTCTAAATCAAATCAACTTTATGATAAGTATTTAACTAATTTAATTTAAATGCGCCTATCAATATTTTTCGATTAATTAATAATAAATATTATAAGTATTTTTTGATTAGTATGAAAGGATCCTTAAAAAGTATGAAAGTATCCTATATTTAATATGAAAGAACCCTACCTAGTTTTATCCATATACTGAAAACGAATAAATTCAATGTTTCTATTGAAATTTTTTCATTAATAATAAAATTGTCTTAGATCCTTGTTTTATTTCAAATTACTTATAATTACTTACAAACCGATTACTTTTAAAAATTTTAATTTTAAAATTACAAGTACTTGTCAATTTTTAGAATTAAACAATTTCTATAATATGATGACAAATTCTACAGAAAAATATGACTACATAATCTAATTTGCAAACCGATTACTTTAAAAAAGATTTAATTTAAAAATTACAAGTACTTGTCACTTTTTAGAATATCAAACAATTTCTACAATATGAAATATTTGTGGGAAAAAAACTAATCCTATTTATATAAAAAAAAAAAAATACTTTTATCTAAGACACAAACCTTCGAAATGAAGTAGAAAAGAAAATCTGTTAAATAAGAAATTTCTATCTTATTATATATACTTCTAATTAGAATTATGGATTTTAATTGTGGAATCTTATCAGTTATTTTGAATTATAAACTTTGTACAACTTTAGGAGAATGTAATGCTGTACTAAATTAAAACGGTGTAGAACGATTTGCAGAATAATTAAATAATATTTAATTATGTGTGACATACCGAACGTCTTAAATTTATTCTAAATACTATTGAAGTATTTGTATCACAATATAGAATTACTATATATGGGCCTCGAGTCTAATAATTCTATTTCAGTACAATAATTTTATTTCAAATTTTTAAATTTTCAAGATGTTGAAGTATTTTAAATTAATTTTACAAGTTTTTAGAATATTAATTTTTTCGAAATTTCCTCAAAAATCAAAATAATAGAAAATAACTACCTTCTTACCTTCTAAGTATTAAAACTTTTTAAAACACTTAAATATAATATCCTTCAACTAGTTGACTATAGTTGTGTAAATTGTTAGATGTGCCTATAAAAAAAAAATACTTTTTTTTTCATATCATTAAAAATATAAAAAATTGTTTCAAAACAAATTTTTGTTTTTTTGTAAATACATATTACCAAATACTTTTATAATATACACAGATTATCTTAAGTATTATTCTAGGTTATCTATTTATTAGGGTATTTTTTTTCTATATTTTGTAGTAAAACAATTATTTTTTATGAGCGGTTATTACAGACACCCTGTATATATCCTTTTTTTTTTATAGTAGTTTTTTTATTCTATAAAAAAAAAAAAAAAAAACAAGAAACAATAAAAAAAAAAAAATAGCAAATTTTTTTTTATGTATATCTAATAAGATGTTTAAATTTCCTGTTGTTATATTAATTTTATAAACGTTTACAATATTCTCAAATTGAAGACTCAAGAAAAAAAAACGAAATTCTATTACAATACCTTAAAGAATATATAATAATATAACATATGTATACAATATACATGTATATGTATCTTAAGATATTCACATATCTCTAAAAAGAAACAAAAAATATGTAAAAAAAGAGGAAAATGGATCCCATTTACGTGTTAGTTATATATATATACTTGTATATATATACAAATCGATATTTCTATAATATTGTTAAAATAAAATAACGTGCTTCTATTATCCTTGTTTGCAACAGGATATTATCACGTCGTACTATTTATGTTTGATTTTCATATATTATTTAACAATTTAATATATACATGAAATAATATATGTATATATATATACATACCTTTATATGAAGGGGTTCCTGTTATTTTATTTTTTTTTTCTCGTATGTTTTATACAAATATAATTACGGAATGGCATATGAATACATATGCAAGAAATATAAATTCAAGAATATATAGAAAACATATATATAAATATTGTAATTCATCATCAAATATATAGATATATTCAAAATAAAAAAAAATTGCTTTTAATATACTGACTCGATGGAAACGAATATAGTTTATTTGACAAGCATAAATTGTCAACGAATTGTTATTATAGAGATGGTGATTATTTATATATAGAGAACTAATACTAATATATACTGATTTTGATTGATTGTATATATAATGTGTTACATTTGATATAAATTACCTTTTTTTTTGTTTTGAATAGAGAATATCAAATTTTTTTTTGATTCTTTGTATTGTTAAATTATTAGATAACTCTTTTGAATTTATAATTCTTCGAATTTTACTTAAAAAAAAGTTTTAAGTAGTTTTTTTTTAATAGAATATGATAAGATTTCTCGGAATTTCGTTTTCGAAAATTTTGCGTCATAAGACGTCATTGATAATTTTTTGTAATAGTATTGCAATTTTTACTTATTTTCAATTTCTTTTTAGAAGGAATCTGATAAACTGCTTTGCGATCAAGCTTTCGAAAATTTTGCGTCATATGACGTTCTTTTTTAATCTATATTGATTTTCATTTGAATTTGAGGAATTAATCATATATAAAACACTATTCTATAATTCATTAATTTATATAGGATACCGGATTAATTTAAAATTTTTAGTGATAAAAAGCGTTCACACAATCTTGTTTTCGTGAAAGTTTAGTGTCATATGACGTCCTTTTGATTTTTTAATTATTGTTTACCTAATATTTAAAAATAATGATAAATTAATATTATTTCATAGTTTTTAGTTGTAGTTTGTCAATTAACGCACAATTTAGTTTTCGAAAATTTGGCGTCATAAGACGTCCTTGTTTTATTTTTTTTCATTTGATTTGACTCAGTTTTTAATATAAATGATTAATTAATATTAATTCTTCTCTAATATTAATTAAATTATCAAATAAGTACCAATTTTAACCGGAAAACTTAGCGTCATATGACGTCCTATTAATTTTTTTTTTAAATTAACTCTACTTTCCGTGTAGCAATTTAAAGTAATAAATAAAGAATGCAATATTTTTAAATAACTCCGAATTTATGTCTCAAATTTAGCGTCATATGACGTCTTTTTAATTTTTTTCTTAAAATTAACTCTACTTTCCGTATAGCAATTCAAAATAATAAATAAAGAATGCAATATTTTTGAGCGTAAGACTCGTATAATCATCGTTTGCATTTGTATATTTTTAGTATACCTGTTTTTTTTTTGCAAATTTTTCATATGTATTTGTAAAACGAACATGCGCAAAATTTATATTAATATTATTTATATTTTTTTTCAATTTTATTCCATTTAATAAAACTCGGTATTTCTCTCCAAAAAAAAAAAAAAAAAAACTTATATTGTTTTACTCAATTCATATATTAATTCATATTACACAATTTACCATGTGAATGTATTAAATTTTATAACCCTTGGTTGTTATTTTTTTTTTTTTTTCTTTTTTTATTGTAGAGGGTTTTTTTTGTTTTTGAAGCAGCTTCTTCAGTACAAAAATAATATTCAGATTTTTTTGTTTAGAATTTTTTTTCTAATCCCTTATAAAAACTATATTTTACTTTTTATTTTAAAAAAATTAAATTAAAAAAAACAACAAATAAATATAATAAAAATTAAAAAATATATTTTTTAAATAAAATAAAAAAGAAAAATTAAAAAGTAAGTTATATATAAATTTTTTCCGTAAAATATTAAACGAAACAATACAAAACTTGCATGTTTTAAAGCTTTTAAAACTTTTTTTTAATACATATTCGGAATGAAAAAATCAATGAAGATTGAATCTATTGAATATAAATAAAAAATGTTTTTTTCAATGCATTTTTACAATTAAAATTTTTTTGATATACTTATTATTAATTTGATTATAACTAATTAATAATAAATTAAAAATTTGTTTTTTTTTCATTACTTGAAAGATAAAGTTAAAGTTGACGAAATTGTTCGGAATGTTTTTAATGCATTTAATACAATTAATTCAGAAATATTTTATTAATAAACATCTTCGATTAATTTTATTATTTAATTTTGTAAATCTGATTTATATTTTAATAATTGTTTAAATTTGAATTTATTAATATTTTATTTTTTAATATAAGAATGAAATTGAAAATATTTACAAAATAAGTTTTAATTATATACAATAAAAGGTTTTCTTCTCAAGGATGGGTTTATTTATATGTACATATATTTATATAGTTTCGACCATGTATAGTATAATTATATTCGTTTCCTATAATTAAAAAAAAAAGCATATACGTATAATTATAATGTATAATTAATAAGTATATAATGTACTTATTATGATTATACATAATTACTTTTGATTTAAATTAAATATTATACGTTTTAAAGTTAGTCTTAAAGTATTAAATTTAATATAAATTTTAATTTCGAAAATGTGCATATGTACAAATGTTAACAACGTGTATATTCTTTTGTTTATTTATAAACGAAAACGTGTATAACAATTAAAATTCGAAAAAAATTAATTGTTTTACTATTTAAAAAAAAAGGTTTTTTAAAATTTATAATTAATACTTAAGAAGAAGACTATCAGGAATTGTATAAATTCGAAAATTATTCGAAATTAAGTATATATTTAATTTTTTTATTTTTTTTTTAGTATGAGGGGTCAATTAAGTATTTATTTTAAATAATTTATTAATTTTTAATTTGTTTATTTTTACGGTTTTTATGTCTAGTAAAGAAAAATATTTAATTAATTAATTTATAAGATAATAAATTGTATGCTTAAGAATTTTGAATTTATCACTAAAATATTATTTCGAATATAAATTCTTTTGTTTTTTCAAGGACAATAAATCCTACTTTTGATGATCCGGATCTTATTCCGAAAAAAGGGAATTTACCATTTTTTTTTGAAAATGTGCTAATGAAAGATATGGGGTTTGATTTATATACTTTTATATATTACTATTAATCTAGTATACTATACTAATAACTTATGATATCTTGGGTTGATGTCTTGGTGTCCATCTTAAGATGGTTTGATAGTTTTTATAAAAAAATTTGTAATTTAATACAGCATTTGAATTATAGGACAATATACTAACAGCCTATGTTTCCTAGGTTGAACTTAATACCCTATAATCTATACACAAGATAGTATCCTAAATAATCATTTTATATATTTAATAAAAATACTTTATATGTCGTTTATTTAAACAATTTATTGATGATTGCATACAATTTTTATTTCAAAATATAAATTTTAATTAAGTAAAAAATATATTTATTAGGTTGCTTATTTTTAAGTTTTTTTTTTTTTTAATTAGAATTTTCTTGCATACAAAAATCTTAATTCCATTTTTTTCAAAATTTCTTAAATATTAAAAAAAATTGTAATTATTTTTTAATTTTTAACATAACAAATACACAATATATATACAAATTATTAAGTACTAAGTCTATTATATCAAATATTTACTGGAGTCAGATGGATTGATCCCCAATTGTATCATTCACTTATCACTAATTAAATACTGATTTTTTTTTGATAAGTTTTCACCAAAAATTTGATAAAAGAATTTTAATTTTAATTATTTAAAAATATTGACTTATCAAAAAAACAATATTATTTGAATAGCGATAAGAGGGGTTGGTGTAATAAAAAGGTTCAATCCAAAAAAAAAAACCCTTATTAATGTTTTACTTCTTAAATATCCAATAAATATACATTACTTTTATACATTAAAAATACATTTTTCACTACACCACACGCCAAAAAAAAAATACTTGAAAACTTTTTTATTCCAAAGTAGTAGTTATTTAAAACAGTTTTTTATAATTTTGTTAAAATCTGTTAATTATTCAAAATTTCTTTACTATGTATTTTTGAGTTTTATTTTCAAAAATCTTTTTTAAAATAATTGAATTTTTCGTTTTTTTTTTTTTCATGAATATAAAAAGTAGTGCCCCCCTCTTTTTTTAAAAATTGAAATATTTTGAGACTTGAATTTGTTAATTAAGTTTACTTTTTACCTAATATTTAAATTCTTTGTTTTTTCGTTGTTGAGTTCTTCTTTTTCTCAAATTTCTGTTATGAAAAAATTAAAAAAAAAAAAAATTAAAATTAAAATAAAATACAAAACAAATACAAAATTAAATAAAAATTAAATAAAAATTAAATAAAAATTAAATAAAAAAAAAAAAAACATAAACACTACAAAAAAAAAATCCAACAAAAAAATAGAAAAGCTTTCAAAATGCAATCGCGTCCAAGTTCAAATTCTTTGAAAATTTCAGTCACGATATGCGTTTTCACCACAGGACACAGATTTTACATCGTCTTATCCAGCTGGTGCAGGTTTTGGTGGTCCAGGACCAGGTATGTTTGGTGGACCACAAAGAAGTAGTCGGGGAATGTATAATGATTTTCAAGCTAATAATGCATTAGGTCAAATGGGTCATATGGCATCAAGTACAAGTAATTTGGCTGGGCCAGGTGGTGGTATGGGTAATGGACCACCACCAGTTGGTATTAGTGGAACTAATTTAATTGTTAACTATTTACCACAGGACATGCAAGATCGTGAATTATATTCATTATTTAGGACAATTGGTCCAATAAATACATGTCGAATAATGAGAGACTTGAAGGTAAAGGTATAATTTTGTATCTTTTTTTTTTAATTTTTTTTTTTATAATTTTTAAATTAATTTTTGATATATTATAAAATAATTTTAATTTTTAATGTCTATATATATATAGACTGGTTACAGTTTTGGTTATGCATTTGTTGATTTTTGTAATGATGCAGATGCTATAAGAGCTATTAAAAGTCTAAATGGTATTACAGTTCGAACTAAACGATTAAAGGTAAGTTGTTATTTTTTTTTTTTTAAGTTTAATACTAAATATAAAATTAATTCACTCATAAAATTTACTTATTAATATGTATAACTTAAATTAATATCTGGGTTCTATCACCCATTATCACCCTTGAGTATGAGCTTCCAGAACCTTTCGCAACAAGAAAATAGAAAATGTTTTAGGTTGTCTGTGACTTCAAATTTAACTCATAACTGCATCATCAATCATAAGTTTCCATTTCCAATTATTTTGTATTTATTATATTTTGTTTTAAAACCCTTAAATTTAACTGAAGACTTCCTTGGTTTGGTCATAATGTCCTTTAACATAAAAAAGTTGGATTTAACTTTTAGTTTCAATAAGTTTATCTAATTAAAAATATACATATATTTATATATTGACATTCTTTTATAATATTTTTTAAAACAAACAATATTATTATTTAATAAATAATAATTAAGTGTTTATATAAGTAGGAAGTTTTTTTTTTTATTTTCCCATGAAATAATTTCTTTCGTTCAAAGTCAAGGTAATTTTTATTAAAATGTATATAGGAAATATTAAATTGGGTGGTAGAGGTAATCTAGAACAGTGAAATCGTACTAGTTTAAAAATCCATAAAAATATATACTTATATATATATTTTTAAATATACATATATTCAATCGATTGTACACGATTACATAATTAATAATAATTTTTTTGTTCATAAGTTGCTTTTATAACTTTTATACCCGTATATGAACATAGGCCGAAGGGTATACTAAATTTGCTATTAAGTTTATGACGCAGTAAAGGAAGGGGAGAGTGGGTATAGACCCAAAGATACAGATCGAGTCAGAATTCAAACGTAAATTGATGTAACTATGTGTGTCCATCCGCTCGACCGTGGGGATTTGAAATTTTCACATATTCGCTTTTATACAAGCAGCCTTCGCTATTGAAATGCAGCTAATTTGTTTGACTAGTTTGAGTATCTGCTATATAACTTCTTTATTTATATTATCATAATTCTATATCAAAAGTACCTAGTTGAATTTTATTACAAAAGTTTGTGTAAAATTTGATTAATTTAATGCAGTGGGTTCGAGCAGCAGTTGGGCCCAATGCAAGAGGTTCGAATAGCTGCCCATGCAACTTATATTTTTTTTTTACACATGAGTTTAATGAGTAATAAATTGTGTATTTAAAAATTTACCAAAAGTAATTAATCGGATAATATATTGTATACAGTATCCTAGAGTTGACACAGTCTACTCTACACTTATCCTCGTGTTTTGTTTTTTTGTTATTACCGCGAAAACTTTCAGTTCAACGGATATAAGTTTTCCCAAGTGCATTTTTTTTTTTTTAAGTTTTTATTCTTCTGTGTTCTTCTTCAATTATTTTCTCAATATATATATATATATATATATATATATATAATATATATATAAATAAAAGTAAAATCGATACTGTTGATTTTGAAAGCCGCTTAAGGTTTTAGTTATTTGTTTTATAATATATATATATATATTTTAATATCTATATATAGATATATCTATTATATATAAATTCTTAACATTTTATGTTCATGTTCATTTAATTTTTATTTTTCTGAAATATTTTTAATAGAAATTTTTTGGTACTTACCTTCATTCTTTTAAAAAAAAAAGATTTTTTTTTACTGGTATTTGTTGTTACAATTTTTTAGAATAAGACCAGATTCTTTAAAGTTCTAAAAAAAAATCTATAAAATATTTTTTGTGTAGGTGCAGATAATATATAAGTTTCATTTTATAATGACGTATTTTATTTTAACAAAAGACAGCAGCAAGTCAGCAGCTCCTTTAAAAAGTACAAAAAAAAAATGAATAATAATGTTGGAAAATTGAAAATATTAAAAATTAAATTATTAAAAAGAGACAAAAAATATCATTAAAATGTTGTTAGAATATATATATATATTTTATATATATATATGCACATTAAAGTAAAAGATCTATATTCAAATAATAAAACTCTGAATGAAAAAAATGTGAGAAAGAAATGAAACGAAACGACGAAAAGTAAACAATGGAAAATCACAGCAGAAAAACAAAATAAAAAAAAAAAAAAATATTAAAATACATAAAAAATCCTTCAGGGTTTCCCTAATTTTTTTTTTTCCCCTTTTATACTTATTTTGTTGTTCTTTTACTTTTCCTCAAAAAATAAGCTATATTATTTTTAGAATGAATTTTATTTAATTTTTGATGGCTGCTGCAGAACAAAAAAAAATAATTCAAAATAATTTTTAAATTTACTTTTAAACTTAAAATTCAATAAACAGTAAACAAGGATTTTATTTCAAAATCTATAAAATTTACAAAGTACGTCATATGACGCCACCAGAAGATACTATTACGAAAAAGTTTAAAATTTTTAAATGCTCTGCACAACGACCTAATATCTAATAAATTTTTTTTTGGACTAAATTCTTTAAACACAAACTACGTCTTATATCGTGATCAGATTCCGACATTCTGATTCCGAACTTCGTCTTATAACCTTATCAGATTCCGAATTACTTGAATGAATTCCGAAAAAGAAGTTATTTAAAACTTCTAAATTAACTTAGACACTACTATTCATGATTTAATAAAATTTTTTGAAAAAATCATTGATTTCTAAGTAATAATTCATCGAAAAAAAAATTACGTCATATGACGCCACTAGAACGAAACATTATTATGAAAAATTGGAAAATTTTGATTATTGAAAATGCATTAATAATTTATTTAAATTTTTTTTATTAAAATAAATTTTCTCTCAATATGCAAATTTCATCGATAAGAACTTTCAGTTAAAGTCTGTAACTGTATTCAACATAGTCTGTAAAACATTAGTATACCACCGTCTAAAAATAGGTTGATTATTTTCACTCTCTATTATTTGTTGGTTCAGTTGTCTTTCAAAAGGTTATACTGTACAATAACTTGTAATGAGTAAATTTTTCAAAATTTAAAACTACTAATTTTTTTTAAAATATATATATTTATATATATATAGTATAATTAAATATAATTAAAAATTAAAAAAAAAAATATAGGTTTCATATGCACGACCCGGTGGAGATTGTCTAAAAGATACTAATTTATATGTAACAAATCTTCCACGTACAATAACTGAAGATCAATTAGATATTATATTCGGAAAGTATGGGTTAATTGTACAAAAGAATATTTTAAGAGATAAATTGACTGGCAAACCACGAGGAGTTGCGTTTGTAAGGTAAAATTTTTCTACATATACATATATATTCATTATATATTTCTTTATATATCTTAGAAAATATAATTGGTTTTTTTTTTTTTTTTATTTTAAATACATACGTATATGTATAGATTTAATAAGCGTGAAGAGGCTCAAGAAGCTATATCAGCTTTAAATAATGTAATTCCTGAAGGTGGTATGCAACCATTAACAGTTCGTGTCGCTGAAGAACACGGTAAACAAAAAGCTCACATATATATGGGGGGTCAAGGTGGTGGTCTACAAACACCTATGTACAACAATATTATGCACAGAGGTAGACAAAAAATTACTTTTTTCAAAAAAGTTCATCCATACAATCCGAACTACCTTTAAATATAATATTTTTTTGCATAAAGAAAATATATATATATTAAAACAAACAACCAGAAAATATTACAACAAAATAAAAATCAAAATATTAAAATTTTGAAAATAAAAAATACAAACAAACAAAATATAGAAATCAAAAAAAAAAATCTTTGAGAATATAAAACAAAAAAAAAAAAACAAACTTTACAATCAATAATTTAAAAAAAAAAAAAAAAAATTACAAAACAAATACAAAATATATATATATATATATATATAAATACTAAATTTAAAAAAGATATATTATATAATCTTTGCATATACTATATAATACCCGTTACATTTGTAACAAATTAAGAATATATATATATATAATAAAAATATATGAATGGATTTATATATATATATATATATATTATATATATAGTTAAAAAAAAAATTCTATATTATGTGTATTGAATAATATTAAAGATAATTATAGTAATTTTCTTCTACTTCTATATACTTCTTCTACGAAAAACTAATATTTAACCCTTTAACTTCCATTGTTTTTTTTAATAATTAGATATTTTAACCAATAATTTAACTATTTAAACTATAAGGTTTTTTTTAAATAAAACAAAAAAAAAACAATGCCTTACTTTTTTTGTATAATTATTCTATATATAAAATCCTCAACACACATATGTACCTTCTTCTTCTGTAATACAAGTCTTATTCAAAAGACCAAAAATTTATAATTAAAAACTCAAAAAGGATTTTTGTTATACCATAAAATGTCCAAAGGGTTAAATAAGATTTTTATTTTGTTATTTTTTCCCTCAAACAAACAAAACGCCATTTAATTGTCGAACAATATTCCAATTTCAAAATATATATTACTATTTTATATATGTTTATATATTTCATATAATATATATAAAATCCTACATACCTACTACTACATATTAAATACTACAATTAAAAAAAAATGAAAAAAGAAAGTAATTCATAATTATAATGGAAAAAAAAAATATAATAGAAAAAAAAAAACGAAATCAACCACCATCATTAACCACCAAAAGCTTAAATATATAATTATAAAGAATGTAGTAAAATAATTTATTATTATTTTTTTTTCTTTTAATTTTAAAATAAACTTTTTTTTTTTTTTTTTTTTTATGAATAATAATTCTTAATTTATATATATATATACCTAATTTTTTTTTATTATTATAATATTATATAATGGAAAATATGTTTTTTTTTTTATGCTAAATATAATTTGAGTTAATTATAAAAATTATTTAAAAAAAAAAAACAACAATTTTTTTTTTTTTTGTTCTATTGTGAATTTTTTTTTTTTTTTTTTATCTCTTTAAAAAATAATTAAGGAAGTTTTTATAAAATATAATTAATAATTTCTTTTTAAAGCTTAACCAAGTCATTTTTTTTTTTTAAAAAATTC